>CP136063.1:148965300-149405535 GCA_032622095.1 Siphonodentalium dalli
CCAATCTCGGATGCACGGACGCACGGACGAGGGTCATTTCTATAGTCCTCCGACGGAAACGTTGGGGGACAACAAACAGACGGACTGATGGACAGACCAAGGGTTTGACCAAAAACATATGTCCCGTTTTTAACATGGATGTATTCAAAGAACAATTAGGCCACATTAACTTAATTATATGTTTCTCAGGAACCGCCGCCGCCACCTTAAAAAATCCGCCACTGGGAGCTTTTTATTCGACAACGTAAATAACCAGACTCCCAAGTCTTGGGTTAGAATTTCACAACCGACATCTCAAACTTTCTCAATTTTTGGAAATTTCCAATCTCACAAGCACCTTTTTATAAAACCATTTAGACATGTTTGAAGCCCATTTATCCATGGACCCAAAACACCATACATGTATGTCAGATTAATCAGTTAGGTAGTTCCAAGGAAGATGTTTTAATGAATTTGGTATTTCAATGATTTTTTAAACACAAAATTGTTAACTCCCCATAGCCCCCCGTCATTTCTTAACAGGTTGACCTGATGTTAACAAATCTGAATATCAGTCACTAAAGGATCATCCATACTATATGTAAGCTAAATAGTCCAACCTCTCTTGAGAAGACAATTTAAGAATGACTATAGAGACATACAGTTATGTCCCTGGTCCCACCCTATTTAACCTAGTGACCACATCTGAATAAATTTCAATACCAGACACCAAAGAACCCTTCATACTAAATATCAGCAAAATAGACCTGTTAACATTTGTGGCGATTTCGGTCGAACAGTTTAACCCGAAGTAGGAAAATGTGGACTGTTACTGGTTGAAAAATCAAATCTACAGCCTCATTGCCTCCACCCAGGCAGCTTAGAAATCAATATTATTATACCAGTATCAAACAGCATACATACAGGTAGGGTGGGTGGTTGAGAGTTAAATCTCTTATCTCTGCCCTTATTTGAACAAATGTGAATCCCCATCTATGAGATCTATTCATCTAGAAATTTCAAACGGTAAATTTTAAGAGTTGAAGAAAACTGATTTTCCTCAAAAGTTTCCTAAAAATGACCTCACGTGTACAAATCTGAACCCCACTCACCAAAGGACCCTCCATACCAAAAGCTAAATAGGCCTGATGGTTTCTGAAGAATTACTATGGAGGGAAAGAGTTATGGCCCTGGCTTCTCACCTATATGAACTGATGAACTCATTTGAACAAATCTGAATGTGAGTCAAAATATATAAACCATTTCGGTCTTTAATATGTATGTGGAGAAGAACAAAATTGATGGACGGATGGAAACATCCCAACAGAGGGATGGACGGGAGGACATACTGACAGACAAATTCAATCCAATATACCCCCCCCCCCCCCCAGTTTTCTTTGCAAATCAGGGTATAATGAGTACAACTGGATAGGTGGTGGTTAAGAATATAATAGTGGAACAGCCAAGCCTGAATATAGTGTCTGACTTTTGCAGAATGAGGTCACTAAAGGGTGAATTTAGTGCTGCAATCCTGTAAGGTGGGCTAGCATCACCAAATTCACCCTCTGTGGACCTCATTATGCTTAGGCCTCAACTGCCATGGGAGACATAGGAACAGATTGAAGTTGTCCAGTTAATTGGTGATGTGCACCCATTGGGCACTTCAATTATCAATTTTATCTTCTGACAGCAAATTAGGGAATATAGAAACTGAACAGAAGGGAAAAAGTAAGTAGAAATGTCAATTTAAGACCTGTATACTTCCCTGAAGATGAGGCCTAAGCAGAATGAGGTCCCTGGAGAGTGTATTTGGTGATGCTAGCCTACTGTGCAGAGTAGCATCACTAAATTCACCCTCTGGGGACCTCATTCTGCAAATGTCAGACATACAGCATTTTGTTTTGATATGATATGTTAATGATACACACAGAGCATGACTGTTTACACCTAGCTGTCAGCCAGCTAGATAACATCTGAATTGATGACTGTTATTAACTCTTTCTGTCTGGGGCTAATACCATACTTTATGGATGTTACAAGGTGTCAGTTTTTCTAATTAATTTTTTCTTGACTGCAGTGGGTGCAGGGCGGCGCAGATTGGGGGGGGGGGGGGGGGGGGGGGTGGTAGTGGGGACAGGGGTGTAGAGGGAAAGGGGTGGAATGGGGTGTTTTGTGTCTAAAAAAATACAAAAAATCAGCAGGTAAAATGAAAAAAATATTTTTGTATTGGTTCATTTTGAATTGTGATTTGTTTTTTGAATTGAGCAAGGATTTAAATTTAACAATATTTTTTTTAAGTTATGTTCCTGACACGGCCCCTATTTGACACACTGACCCCATTTGAACAAATCTGAACCCCAGTCACACAAGGACCCACCATACAAAATATTAGCTAAATCGGCCTGATGATTCTGGAGAAGAAGTCATTCTAATAATTACTAGGGAGAATAGAGTTATGTCCCTGATTCTGCCCCTATTTGACCCAGTGACCCCATTTGAACAAATCTGACCCCCAGTCACTCAAGGACCTTCCATACCAAATATAAGCTAAATAGGCCTGATTGTTCTTGAAAAGAAGTTGTTTTAATAATTACTATGGCGGGAAAGAGTTATGGCCCTAGCTTCGCAACTATTTGACTCAGTGACCTTATTTTAACAAATCTGAGTCTGAGTCAAGCAGGGAACATCCACACCAAATATGAACTCATTTGGCCTTATGATACTGGAGAAGAAGATGATTGTTGACGGACGGACGTACGGTCAGACGGACGGACGACGGACGAGGAGTGATGACTATAGCTCCACCGGAGACTTCGTCTCAGGTGAGCTAAAAAGTATATAAAGTGCCCGACGCCTGCTATAAATGTGCACCGCGTGTTCCGTTTATATCATGTGTGTAACTGCAGTAAGCCAGTCATTGGGTAAGAGGGATAACTCTACTTCCAACTACTCCGAACGCATATCGAACGCACCACCTCAAAACATGGGTTAGCGATTATCGCAATACTATAGGGGAACACCGTGTGCGTAACGTAACCATCACAAGTATAACATACTCTGATAACAACTTATTGCCAAATTCATGCTTCAAACATTTTAAACATGTCATCTTCGGCTTCTTTTATTTTATTTTTTTGAAAATGAATAATAAATGGGGTGATAAATATGTATATAACGACAAATAGAATAAAATTAGCCATTTTCCCGTGAAACTTAGGACAGGCAAGCTAGGTACAAAAATTGGTGAAATATGAGTACGAACGTCAGTGTTCTCCTACCGTATTGCGATAATTGCCAACCAAAATCTTTGGGCTGCTAAATATTTGCGTGATTGAAAATGGACATGTATTGATTCCATGGAGGATAATCAACATAGACACTTCCGACACAACACAATTTTATGAAGGATAATTCTGTTCATTGTGAATGTGATGAGAGTTCCGTAATTTGGCGTAAATGTCAGTGTTTCCAAATGAAAGAGGGATGAGTTCGACCGTGTATCGATGGAGCTGAATGCGGCTGAAGTTGCAGACATATTTGGCCGCTTCTTCCAAATAAATATACGAAAAACCAATAGCACAATAGTACAGATGGATTACCTGCACCTTCCATTCGCTTTTATTTTTACATTAAAATTTCAATCAAAACCAAAACAGCCAGTCATATTTTAATTTACCCCCAAAATTCAAGGGTTTTCAATCTGCAATCTTTTGTAAACTACAAGTTCTTCTCGTTCCTACAGGAAGCTCAATATGATGTCGAATATATCTCCATGCTGTATATTAAAAACTAGTTTTAAATTCTACTACATGTATGGCAAATTGATATTAATAACATTGACTGAACTGAATATTTTAAATATCACTTAAATAATTCAGTTCAGTCAATGTTATTAATATCAATTTGCCATACATCATACATGTACTGCATGTAGTATATTATATATAAATTTTTTCATCCATCTTGAATCTTGAACAGGCATCTCGTAGCGCACCTCCCAATATAAAATTTGTTGTAAACAGTCACGTATAAAAACCTGCCTCCCGCAAAATTTTCCACATAAAAATTAAGACATAAAAACCTGCCTCCCGGTGAATTTTGGTCTAAAATAATAAAAATAAATACCTGCCTCCTCCCCTTGTTTTGAAAATAAAAGTGCCTGAGAAACATATAATTAAGTTAATGCGGCCTTATAATCTGGATATAAAATCTGCATACCAATTCAAATATGTCTTTCTTTTTTTTTTGTGTACATTATCAACTTATTATTTCTATAGAAATGAAATTGCAAATTTGATAACAATAATCTTTTGAAATACTCATAAAAATAAGTGCAGTGTGGAAAACAAATTTCTTTAAGCAAAATGCTGTAATTCACTTGGGCACTCAAATCTGTCATGAACAAGACAGTCAATGACTGTGGGTCGCTTTAAAGACTGAGAAGACTGGGACTCTGAAGACCATAAGAGTTAGTACTTGTCAAAAGCACATAAAAACAAGTAGTTGTCTAAACAAGAAAATAGCTAGAGGGTCTCCGTTAAGCAGTGGGTGTCCACATGGAAATTTTCAACTACATGCCCCTGATGCCTCCCATCCCATATAGTCCATAGCCTGTCTGTAGCCTCCTAACTTAAGAAAACACACTCCCAAGTTCGTAAAAATTCCTTTGCACATGTTGGAATTTTACAACTGATATCTCAAGCTTTCCCAACTGTTGCAAAGTTCCAACCTGACATTCCCCCTTTTTTAATGGCTGACCCCATTGAAACATATCTCAATCCAAACTCTCCATGAACCCTATACACCAAATGCCAATCTAACCTATTTTTAAAATGTAACCCAGTCACATGAGGATCATTCATACTCTATATAGGCTAAATAGGCCTAATGACTCTTGAGTAGAAGACGTTTTAAGAATTACCATGGGGGAAAGAGTTATGTCCCTGGTCCAACCCCTATTTGACCTGTTGACCCTATTTGAACAAATCTGAATTCCAGTCACCGAAGGACCCTCCATACAAAATATAAGCTAAATATGCTAAAGGATTCTTGAGAAGATGTTTTAAGAATAACTATTGAGGTAAAAGAGTTATGTCATTGGCTCTGCCCCTATTTGATCCAATTTGAACAAATCTGAATCATAGTCACCCAAAGACCATCCATACCAAATATATGCCAAATAGGACTGATGGTTCTTGAGAAGAAGGTGTTTTATGAAATACTAGAGAGGGAACAAGTTGCGTCCATGGCTCTAATGCTATTTGACCTGGTGAACAAATTTGAACAAATCTGAATCCCTGTCATCCAAGGACTCTGAATACCAAATATAAGCTGAATAGGTCTGATGGTTCTTGATAAAAACATTTGAAGAATTACAATTGATGGACAAGTTATGTCCCTGGCTGTGCCCTTATTTTACCCAGTGACCCCATTTGAAAAAATATGTACCACAGTCACCCAAGGACCCTCCATACCAATTTAAGTTGAATAGGTCTGATGGTTCTTGAGAAGAAGACTATAGATCCACCAGAGACTTGGTCTCAGATGAAATAGAAAGCCCCTCCTCTTCCATCCAGTTTCCCATATATATAAATGTGTTAGAACACAGGTATTTATTTTTAATGTCAGAATCACACTTGGCATCATTTTCTCCATGAATAAAACAAACTTAAGAATGTGGATTGCTAGTTATCATAGCCATTCTGGGCCACTTTAGTGAACCTAGAACAAATTGTTTACAAGCTGTTTTCGGTGTCATTCGACGCGGAAAAGCATCAGGAACAACATATCCAAAATCCGCAAAAATCCGCGTTGGGGAAACTTTGTTATCCACGATGGCGTCCAACATGGTTGTCTGTCTATACTACATCAGTTCTCGATATAAGTCATTATACGATATATAGTGGCATCAGAATTATGCCGTTATATCAGTTTGTGTTAAATTAAAATGCGGGGAGCGAGTAGAGTGACACGAACAAAAAAATTATACAATCGTGGCCATGCAATGGCTGTCAAAATGGCTGCAACTCCAAACCATACCACGTAGAAAGCAACATATTGGGTAACCACATAAGAGTGAAATACGTATTGGCAATATACAAGTCGGTTGTTAAATATCTTTAAAGGTACACACATCATTAAAACAGATCAATCTGAAGGATCATCAGTCACTGCACAGCAAGTCAACCCCCCAATGATTTACGTCTTTAACGTTTGGGTGTTCTGCTTATCCAACATCCAACTGTTGGGCAAAACAAAAATAGCTCGTGCATGCAACACACGAACTAATGTTTCGCCTCACAGTGCATGGTAGTTTCACTAGTTTCGTTCGGCATGGTGATTAAATATTGAATGCAACGCCGAAATTTAAGTGCATACTCTAGAGGTTTTAATACTAGTTATATTTCCGGAATTGTCAACACTCCCGGTGATAATAAACGATACACGTATGTCGCAATGGTTATTATACTGTAAAGAAACACTTATATCTTCAATGGATTAGCACCGAATCTCACCAGGTCAAAGAGACTGTACATAGTACATTGTATGTAAGACTAATTTTCATTCTGCTATCAACCCGGTTTCTTAGTAGACAATTTTGTTAAAATTACTTCAGTGGCCACTTTACAACTAGAATAAGCTACAGCGCAATGCACACTATTAGTTTTCAGTATATTTTTGTTTGAAAATATATTACCATTACCACCCACGTAATCGTGCTAAATATCAGGTGATCATCGTTTAAGATGTTATTCCAACGTTGAACATTCACCCAATATTGTTAGTTGTGGTTCTGTGTGCAACAGACATGTGTAACATTATGGAAAATGGGTAAACGCGGTGATGAGGTTGAAGACAACGTAGTAAGTTTCGCGTAGATGTGGCCTTGGTGAATTCAACCAAATATAATTTCCAGGTATAAACACAGTCTCTGTCACAGATTATGTAGGCAATTTTGGTCAAGTTTTGAATATTAATTAAGACAGTCTATGGTACTCATTTGTGATTTAATAAATTTAGTTCATGGTACACCATCACGCATTCTTGTGATAAAAGCAAAATATTCGTGTTTTATCACTTGATCTGAGGCAACTATAACTACTATTTTGAGACACGTACAATATAATCTACGCATTCTCCCCAGTACAATATGAACATAATTCATACCGTTTTATAGCAATTAATGTTTTAAGGTTTTATATTGTAGATATCAAAATAAATGGTGATCGGTCTCATTCGTGAGACTGCTCTGAATACATATATTTCTGCTTCTATAGAAAGGCCGTATAGTCAATACATCCCTACTAAATCCCGTTTAGCTGTTTAATTACACATATATCACACGATTCAAGATTAGCGGTACAGATAAAACTGCATCATTTTTCCGTTTCTGGACGCCCAAAAGTCCAGATTTAACCGTTCCACAAGACCCTGATTTCGCTTGCTCTCTCGTGAGATACATCAGAAAGAATTCGTACATCTCTAATCAAAAGTTTCTCTTATACTTGTAGTCATTCTTCCTCGCAATATTCGAGCGTTTGTTCACTCGTATAGGACTAGCTATTCAATTTTGCACTAAATGTAAATTTCATTCGATTTTGTCCTTTTTGGTGGCCATTTTGGGAAAAATATTCTACATATATGGTTTACGACTAAGCAATGTTTGTGTATATTTCAATTTATTACGAATTTGGCATTAATTGGAGCACCTGCCGCAGAATTCAGTATTTTCCGATAACAACAGACATTATGGACGCCATGCCATCTTCAATAGAGAATTTTCCCCAAAGCGGATTTTAGCGGATTTTGGATATGTTGTTCCCTACATTCTGCCGGACAATATGACACAAAAAACAGCTTGTAAACAATTTGTTCTAGGTCCAATGCTTCAACAATCAGACTATTTATATACAAATGTGACACAGACATGGCATATGCGGGTTACCAGTAGAAGTATGGGATTATTCCACACAGAGCTGTCACAACAAGCAGATATAATTTCAATCACAACTGCCATAATGACTTTATAATCACCTTTCTGACTTCTATGCTGTTATTAAGTAAACATTCTGTCTCCTATATCTCAGATAGTTGTAGGTGCTGTGTACATATGTTCTGGATTTTAGAGTGATTTAAAACCAAATTTGCTGTTGGGGCTCCAGGTATCCATGGGGATGTTATAATGTATAGTTTTCATATCTTTTAACAAGTTTAAAAAAAAAAAGCATTAAGAATTTTTTTCTTTTAAAACAAACAAATCATTGAGCAAGGAGTTGAATCTAAATTAATCTGTCTAATTTAAAAAAAATATTTCCTTTTTTGTTTTTAAATTTTTTTTTAATTGAGCAATGAGTTCAATCTGAATTTTTGAGCAATGAGTTCAATCTGAATTTTTTTTTTTTATGTCCCTGGCTCCGCCCACATTTGACCCAGTGACCTCATTTGAACAAATCTGAACCCCAGTCACCCAAGGACCCTTCATACCAAATATGAACCCATTCGGCCTGATGGCACTTGAGAAGAAGTTGTTTTAAGAATTACAATGGATGGAAAGAGTTATGGCCCTGGCTTCGCAACTATTTGACCCAGTGACCTCATTTGAACAAATCTGAACCCCAGTCACCCAAGGACCCTTCATACCAAATATGAACCCATTCGGCCTGATGGCACTTGAGAAGAAGTTGTTTTAAGAATTACAATGGATGGAAAGAGTTATGGCCCTGGCTTCGCAACTATTTGACCCAGTGACCTCATTTGAACAAATCTGAATGTGAGTCACCAAGGGAACATCCACACCAAATATGAACCCATTTGGTCCTATGGATTTAAAGAAGATGTTCAAAGAATTGTTGACGGACGGACAGATGGATGGACGGATGAGGAGTGATGACTATAGCTCCACCGGAGACTTCGTTCCAATCTGAATTGCAAAACAGCTATGATAAATAAGGATATTGTAAAGCCGCAAATATGACAATTATTTACCTTCGAAAGATTATATTATACAGCTGAACACAGCCTTCTGGTTGTAGGAGTTTTGTCAATCTAATTAGGATTCTGATGTCTTCACCATCAGTGGGTCGCTTAGAATTTAGAATTGTTTCCTAAAAAATAAGTAAATTCATCATAAATATCTCAACACACACAATGGTAGAGTACAATGGTAGAGATAACTGGAAGTTTAGAACAATGAAAACAAGTTTAAAATCCAACCAGACACCAAATTAATGACACAATTTGACCCAAATTTGTGAGTACAATCAAATGGCTGATACTCTACATCTGCTAGGATTGCCATCATTGGCAACAGACACATTTAATTCAATAATATTGGCGACATGGTTAGAAATAAGCCCAAGTAACCTAGATGATAGTCATGACACCATTAACAACTATCATGTGGACTCCCAGAACACTTTTAGTCCAGGCGTGAAAGGGGAAAAGTAAGGAAATAAATAGGGGAAAGCTGATTTTTTTTATATTATTTAGGCCATAACACCATGGATGCGTCACGAAAAGTCCCCTAAAATCGGAGTTGAGCTTTCGGAGTTAATAAATTTTTTCCATAAAATGTTTTTTTTTTTTATATTTTTCACAATCATAGGAATAATGGGATGATATAACAATTTGTCAGCCAAAACATTAAACCAAATGTACTCAATAATGTTCAATACACGATTCTCGAACCAGAGATACAAATTCAATGGGGGATTTGAATGAATTTCGCAGATATGGATATAAAATTACATAATGACGATTTTTTC
This sequence comes from Siphonodentalium dalli, assembly GCA_032622095.1. Taxonomy (NCBI): domain Eukaryota; kingdom Metazoa; phylum Mollusca; class Scaphopoda; order Gadilida; family Siphonodentaliidae; genus Siphonodentalium; species Siphonodentalium dalli. The sequence continues at coordinate 148,975,044 of CP136063.1, forward strand.
CGACAAACTGTCCTAATCGATGTCAAATTTCTCGGGCTATTCATTACGTAGGCGCAAGCAATTTGTTTTAAAAACTGCACAGATATCACTCCTGCAATTTAATATGTGGGATTAGCAACTATACGGTCTATACCTATGATAAGTGGTCATTATTTGTAAAAACATAACCCTACCCCCTAAACTGGCTCTCGTCACATTTTGCTCTTCCGCTTGTCCAAATGCTTTTTGTAGAAAACACACCAACTGTGAAAAGGGTGATAAAAGCATGAAACTTGGCACATATGTTCCTTTTACGCTACTTCTCATTTCACATGTGGCGACATTCGCGACAGGCTCTTCTTAGCAACAGTTGCTAGGCAACTACCGGCATTGGATTAATGCATATGACTGATATTATATGTGTTCTAAAAAACTAAATTACGTTGTGTAGCATTTTTATGGTGAAAATAATTGTTGTCAGTTTTGACCTGACTAACAAATTACCATATTTCTTACTTACAAGGGGGGTGACGGTTGCTAGGGACACACACACAATATAAAAATGCACATATGACTGATATTATGGTAGCTTTAACAAACTAAACTACACCTAATAGCACTTTTATGTTGAAAACAATTAGAATAGTTGTTGTTAGTGTTGAGCTGGCTGAAAAAAATACCATATAATCTCTTACTTACATGTATATGAGTGGTAACTGTTTTAAGGGGTAGCATTAACATTTTTATGGTGAAAACAATAATAAATGTTGTTAGTGTGAGCCTAACCAGAATGTGCTACAAATTTAGTTTTCATATGGGTACAATTATCCGTTATGCTCTGGACATCAGTTCAGATATCGGGAATTCAAAGTGAGAGTTGAAAAGTTGTTGCTTATATTTAATATTAAGCCATAGACCCACACAGCTAGATGTATAATGTAAGTCATTGACCCACACTACTATATATGAAGAACATAGGGTCAGCCACCAATATGTTAGCCATGGGCCTAGCCTACAATAGTTAGGTTAGGACCCAGGGACATATATAGTCACAGGACCCATGTCCATACATATAGACTATGGACGTAGAATATGTATAGTCCATGAACCAGACCGCTTCCTATAAGCCAAATATATTGGCATACACCATTCAACCGCGATGCTAGGCTGGTTATACCTGGTCACCGAGGCCGTGTTATAGAAATACAATAGTATACTATATGGCGATGGACCCAGCCCATTATACATGTATGATATCTATGACCATGACACTGTTACATGGTGCAAATACCAAGTGCCCACAGATAGACCATGTACTAAGATACCATAGACCAAGTCCGATGCACAATACATTAGTGCACCATGGATTCAGGACCCTATATATGGTATGAATATATGGGACAGTTTTGTGAGACCAACCTATATATATATATTGGACCGATGCCACATAAACGAAAGTTAAGGATGGAGGCCCTTATAAATAGCCCATACACATATAGCACTGTAGGTTGGCCATGAACACATACCCATACGTGTAGACCATGGACCAGGCCGATATATGTATGCCATATATATCATTGTACCCAGGCATAAGCAGGTGTCTGTCTATATGTAGGATATGGACCAACCCTTATACATGATATATCTACACCAAAGACCCAGGCAAGTTTACATAGTGCTAATACACAGGTGACTATAATGATGTATGCACTGGATACAGGTGCCTATATGTAGGACATGGACCAGGTCCCTAAATAAAAGCTACGGAACCGGCGTTATTAGTCATTTCATAGATTAACATATATGCTGGTAGGCAATGGACTGATCCACATATATAGGAGACACATGTACCCCATGTCCTACGGGTAAGTCATGGACCAAAATGCCTGCGCATGGATCCACGTCTCTATATTTTGCATACCATATATATACGTCAGTTTTCAGCCATTTGACCAACGCCCTATAGGATGGAGGTCCCTATAGATTGGCTGTGTGCACCACCATAGCTTCGTTATGGACCCAGGCTCATATAGGTAGGAAATTGAGATGGGCCACTATGGACAGCCCATGTATCCAGGCTGATTTAGTTAAGACCTTATCCAACAGTTATGACCTTATTATCAAGCATTTATATGTAAGACATGAACCCATCCCATGAATGTACATGTTACATGACTATCTAGGTTATAACCACAGCCACGCATACGCCATAGACCCATATGAAAACACATGTTAGTGCAAATACACAGGTGCCTATAGTTATGAACCCATGACATGTACCCAGGTATATACGGCAAATCAATAGAACCCGCCCTAAATAGTATATCATCGGTCCAGGCCCCTTTCTATAACATGGACACAGTAGTTAAGACACGTCATTGGATGCAGTTCCTTAGTAACTATGGGTTGGTAATGGGCCTGTGGCTGCCCATGTGAATGGGAAAGGTTCACCGGTTCCAAAGGGTAGTTCATGGTATTTCAGTCTGAAATATATAGGCCACGCTCATGAACACGTTCCTATAGACTTGTAAATGACTCATGACCATGTATTGACATATATGTAGTTATGGCATGGATAGGAAGGAACCAGTTAGTTCCTACCGTATAGCAACTAGTATGCGGATGCTACCACACAGTGATAGAGTGTTCTGCCTGAATGCCATTGTCAAATGTAGTGCAAATGTCCGATTCCATGGTGGGGGGCACAGGTGGTATCGACATAAATGTGCATCAGTACACAACACAACAATCTTTAGTTATGCATTATTGTCAATATAAGCATAATATGGCATATTATGAAACAATTATATCATGTAAATTTCCCGCTCATACCATGTTATGAAACAGTTATATCAGTTAAATTACCAGAAACTCATACATATGGTATGTTTTCAAAGGTAGATATGTCCATAGCAACCATTACACCACCCGTTAGGTAACGAATGCGGCAACGTTACTGTCATGTTCACACTAACAACAGTTATAAAATAATCGCGACAGCGAGTCTTCCCCACACAGAACAGCCTCCAAAGGCTCGGGTGCTATTGTCCCGGAGGATTGGTTGCCCGAATCTCAGAGAACAGCACTCTGCCTGCCACGGTCTGCTGATGCAGGACCAGGGGGCGCAAACTGGTACAGCCCGACGACTGGTACAATTGTGCAAAGTTTGTGTAATTCATTGTAACAAGATTTGACACAAATTCATTGTAACAAGATTTGACACATATCCTGTGATGAAGTTTTTACAAGAGATCGACCCGTGTCGTTTCCATACGCAAAGCGAGTTCCCTAGGAACGACAGAATCCTTGACCGACAATGGGAACCACCGTCGGCCCGAGATCCTTGCTCATCGTCGTCAAAGCCATCAGACGCCAGGAGAATTAGAGAAAGCATGTCAGGATCGACGCCAGCAACAGAACAGCCTGCATCAGGTTGAGGTGAGGTACTAGAGGGAAGCCCACACTGGGAATGGCTCAAACGAGGAACAATTGCGCTCGCAGTTAGATTTTAAGGTGTTATTTCCCACCCAAGGCCAGAATGGCGGAAAAAAGGGAAATTGAAAGGATCCATTTGACCAGGGAAAGCCCCCCCCCCCCCCACCGAATCTTCCAAATGCAGGTGGTCCTCACACGCTGACATAAACGTCGATGACATACCACTAGGATCCCCTGACGGCAGAGGAGCAGGCCTGGACGTATCACTTGGGATGACGTTTCCAGGGGGACAAGACCGACCCTCGTAATGGAGTGGGCCACGGCGCCGTGGGGAAGCGTCAGAAGGCCAGTTGGCTGGTGCGCTTTGTGCGGCACGGGACAACGAGGCTTCCCCACCCAGAACAGTCGCCAAAGGCGCGGGTGCTTGTGTCCTGGAGGATTGGTTGCCCGAATCTCCGGAGGACGACACCCTGCCCCTCCCATGGTCTGCAGAAGACGGGGCTTGCAGCACAACCAGGGGGGACCGAATGGTTCCTGCCCGAGTTAAGACTGGTACGTTTGCTCAAAATGTTTAACCATGGACCAATGGGCCCTCAACCAACTATGACAATATCGCGTATATTCATGAGCAACCCGCACGGTGTGTGGCCATCAAAGTCGAATCTCGTTCGACTATAAGCAAGACAAGACATTCTGTTAGTTATTAGCAAACATAATATACAAAACATTTGTTAGTTATTTCAAAACAAGGTTAATAAGGTAAATTCCGTTATTTACTATGGCCACGTGATCTTACCTGCTAGAAATTAAACCGCAGGTAAGATACTGTCTTTTCTCGGCGAAGAGGACGATGAGATTCGATTTCTCCTGTGCAAGAACATAGCGGTGTCCTTGCTTACGGTGAGGAGAACGGTTTATACACTTACGGAAAGTCCACAGATGGTGGAGCAGGCCTGGAATATCCCGAGGGAGTATGATTCCAGGGGGACAAGACCCACTCTCGTAATGGAGTGGGCCACGGACCGTGAGGAAGAGTCAGAAGTCTCAGTCCTTCTGGGGGCAGGAGACAGGAGCAATCATTCTCGCAGCCATATGCAATTGTAATTTTCGAATTCACGAATATTAAACTGTGCACTGTTCCCTCTTGACAAAATGTGCATGGTCACAGTAATCGTTGATTCAATATTAAACTATTGGAAGGTATATTTAAAACCGTTCCCATCGCAGTTAAATGATGGGAATGTGAAAGTGCCATGGAACATGCATGTTTTGAGGTCTATCCCACAATGACATTGAATTTGAGAAAAACACACCTGATGATTATACAGGCGCAAGTACATCCGTCTTCTGAATTGCGAGAGCAAATGAGAGCTCGAGCTGCGTTTACATCTGGGAAGAACTGAAGTCTGGTTGGCTGGTGCGCTGTTAGCGGCACATGATGAGTCTTCCCCACCCTAAGGCTCAGGAGCGGTGGCATTCGCCCTTGAAGATTTGTTTTCCAAATCAACGATGGTAGCACCCCGCCAGTCACTGGTACTGGGCAGTGGTCATGCACAATGTAAAGGCTTCTTGTGGAACGGCGCTTTATATGTGTGATGATACAAATGCTTTCATTTGTGTTATTCATTTAGGTTTTCTATTTACCAGATAATCATATGGATATGAAGTAATAGAAGGAGAAGAGCCATGTTTTGGACTCTTTTGAAATTGGCACTGGCAGGCCTGCCGAATGCAAAATAAATCGTAAGCCGTAAAGTATTTGTCGGTTGTCTGGTTGTGCTTAGGTACCCATAGGTTACACAAAATGTTATATTCAGTATCACGAGAGCCACATACAACTTTGACGCGACCTAGATTTCACAACCTCCAGGTGAACCGAACCGTCGTTCGCCTCCAATACGCAGGCCTGCAGTGGTCGTGCGCAATATAAATATAAACGCTGTTCATGTAACTGCACTTTATATGTGTGACAATACAAATGCTGTCCTTTCTGTTATTTGCCCGATAATCAATTGGATATGAGGCAATAGAATGAAAAGAGCCATGTGTTGGTCTCTGATGGAAATTTTAGTGGCAGCGGCCCTGCGCAATATACATGCATTTCCTGTAACTGTGCTTAATACGTGAGTGAAGGCTATTTGACATTTGATCTTTTCTATATGTGGAAATAGAAGGTAGAGAGCCAAGTGATGGACTCTGTTGGAAAGGCTATTGGCAGTGCATCGGGGGCACATGACAATAGAAATGCATAGTATTTCACCTTGACTATTCACGGATTGAAAGCGCAGAAGTATGTCGGTATCAGTGAAAATTGACGCACACCATATTGATATAGTCAGTTCGTATGTCATTGAGCCTTTGAGGCACTGACACCCTTGTACTAGTATGGAACAATTATGGCCGGCCATACATGTTTTTTTGTTAAGCTCACCATTTTGTATCATGTTAATTCGTAATTTGAATGTATCGACAAACACTAATGTCTGAGGATAACAGTTCAGATGTTGTCTATTTGTTACAGTGAACACATGGAAATGTGAAACATCAAAATCATCAAAAGTATAAACATTGATTGACTGAAAATTTATTGAGACACTGGCTAGCCAATGAATCATTTCAACACTGCGACCATGCTAGGTCACACGGATATGGTGACTTGCCACAAGTAGGCCAGCCAAAGGCTCTCATCCAAAATATCTCCAAAGAGTTCTGACCACGGACGGAAGTATCCTTGGATATTGAAGCAAACTATAGCTGAAGGTTCGGGCTACTGCACTTGCATATCTGTGTAGTCATGGAACAGGGAAGCCCGTTCAGCAAAATACATTGAGTGATTGCAAAGAAACAGACACAATTGTCGCCGAAATAACGACAGAGTACCGGTATGAATTGATGGAGATCGCCATTCGACAATGGGAACTCAGGCTTCAAGATTCGACGAGAATCACCAAATCGATTCCCGTAATGATTCTCACAAAACTTTACAATTTGCAGTGCTTTATGACTAACATGATTCAGCATCTGATTCTTTCGTAAAATTAAATGTATTTTGAGCCCTGGAACTTGAAATGAAAATCCTTGGTGCCCAATCTTGTGTCAGATAATCCTAGTCCCCCATCAAACCAGTTGCACGATTCGTAGCAACCAGACCCTGTCAGTAATACTGGACAGGCATGTAAAGAACGAGACTATTCAAGAGACACAGCATTATTTGAACACAGGCCATATAATACTATATGTTATAACAAACATAATCTCATTGTTTCTAACGATTGTTCCGATGATACAATGAGGGAAAGAAAATGGAATCCCAAGAACAGGGTCAAAATTTCAAATAAATATATTGAAGTCGATGTAACGTTCGTGACGTTCCAAGTATCCAAATACGAGCCCTCATGTTAATAGTAATGCATAATGCATTCGGGCTAGCTAAGATTTGCAAATATTAATCGGTAAGCACAATTAATTATAACGACATGTTGTATATGTACAATGATGTTCTGTGATAATCATTATCCAAATGTCGGTTAAGTTCCAGTCGCTCAACTTCAACTTACAATTAGTTGAGGCAAAAGAAATTTCATTGTATTACAAGTTCTATCTTGTTTATGAATACATGTAAATTATCGTCAAAGGAGACATTTCTGTCCTGGCCAACTTTCTGCGCACTAACAGAGCTGTTGCATATACGATGAGGTAGTGTACATGAAATGAACGTAGCGAGAAGTCGGCTTCATGAAATAGAGTTAGCACGAAATTAGGAGACTTCGCATACCGTACCACGTGGACTCCGAAATCGGACGATTCATGCCACCGTATATGTTGCACAATAATGCAATATAGGTTTGCTACAAGTAAACGATGTGCGTCTGTAGTCATTGTCAAAATGGCCATCAATGGCGAAGTTCTCAACGTGATTTTGTCGATTCCAATCCCAAAATTTTCGAGATAAAATGTGTCGATAAAAACACGGAATTTTTATAAATTGCGTTGCGCATACTATGAAACGAAGAGTTTCTGCGCCTACTTAAAAAATATTAAACGACCGGGTAAGCAACGGATAAATTACAAGTTTGTTATCAACAATAAATATTGAGTTGATAAACTCGCAATAGAGAAATACTTCCTTTAGTTAAAACCACGTCTGATAGGTCCAAGGAGAGAAATAAAACTGGCTAGATGAATTGTTAAGAGCGCGGGATTTGCACGGGACGCTTTCATACGTGGGCTAATCCGATCGCTGATTGACCGGAGTAAGGCAATAAACGGACAATAAATTTTAACCCTCCTGATAACACAAGGCCAAGGATAATAATCCATATAGTTCAGTTGAAGGGCTTCTCCTTGGCGGAAAAATTTACATAGTCTATCGGGATTCTATCGGAGTTTACTTTCATTTCGGAAAGTTTCTGTATCGGGATTACTCCGGGTCGACTTTTATCGGGATTTTATGTTTTATAGGCCTATCTTTTATATTATTGATTTAACAGTTTCCTAACATGAGAAATCGTTAGTATCATAACGTTTTACAGTATCAGCTGGGGGACACGTGTCGTAGAACTATTATATGTTATACTGTGGTTATCAGTAGGTGCTACATACGTACAATATCGGTATTTAACCCGGACAATACACCCAGCCATCGGGAAATCTTCAAAATCAATTCGCGGGGAGCATACCCAAATATGTATGCAGTTGTATACTATCTCAAAGCTTGTGTTTGTAATATGTATAAATACATCCGACTTTTAAATGTGGAGGAAATAAAGATATAAATATGTTATAGCAAATTTATGTAAACGATTTGTATTTATTCGCGAATCGCCGACAACACAATTAAGGCATGCACATGCAATCGAGTGCAGTCTTAACATGAGATGTCGTATGTTCTATTTTTAGCTCGATTCCAGAAATTAGGGTCATCGATATTTACGTTTCTGGGAACAACACACGTGGCATTGCAGTTCGAGTATGTCTTGAAGAAGACAAATCATTATCAGATTTCACACAGTGAACGGATTTTAAAATAAAACAATTTCAAACATGGGACTCCAGCTTAAAAAAAATATCGGGCATGTAAGCCTACGTATATTCCGAAAAAAATAGCCTAGGCGAAATTTATTGCAATGTGCGACAGCATTCGAGGTGCTTTATAACGCAATTGCATTTTTTGTTTACCAGCACATGCATGGATCGAAAACAACAAAACTAGCCAGTAGACAGCAGTAGAAAGAAAAATATAACTCCACAGTGGGTTAAACTTTAAGCATGAAATTTTGCTGTTATGCCTACATTCTGCATGGTCATGCAGTTTCAAGGGGGGGGGGGGGGGGGCTGGTACATCGATCATGCACCCCATGAATATCTACTCGGTTCTCTACCTTTTAATCAAGAGTATATAGAGATTCGTAACATGACATATGGGGGCGTGTCCTGTTGTACATGTAAAGGTTTAGCATTAACAATTTAGCAGTAATATTCCATAGTTTGTTCATGAATCGTAATATGGTAAATTAAAATAAAGAGCGTCTATACAGACCTGTGAAAATATGAAAAATTCCATACAAATCTGCAGTGCAAAAGTTATAAATACGCGAAGCAATCATAACATTTAACTGGCAATTAAATGTGTGCATGGGCTGCTTTTCATACTCTACATTAATTTCGTTTTCTGTAATTACTACTAATTATAAATAGGCTGCATTTGAACATGGCCTAATTATGTTGACAGTGTCGAATTTCACGATTGCATCAAGGTCAAGGTAACTCGATGCGATTTATTTGTAGCAGGCTACTATATTTAATCATCTTTTATCAAAAAGATGGTCTTGCTAACTTTTATTTAGTTTGATATCTCAAATGCGCGTACTTTTAGCGATATTAATACCCAGTCCATCTTTTAAAAATGACTTGCCAATAAATATTATGTCATATATGACGCGCATGATCGATGCATCGAAATGTGCAGGGATCTATCGATCATAACTGGGTCAAGTACGAACATACATATGAGGTTCTCAAAGGGGTAAACATTTTTGTCAGCGCTGATTATTTTGTTCTTGTGTGATTACTAATGTTCACATTCACTGCAAATTATCACTTAGTCTCCAGGAAATTCGCCAAATTGTGATGTGAAGCATTAAAGAATTGACTGCGTAAAACTTGTGTTAATTTTTATTTGTGTCAGTATAGGCGGCGAAGCGAATACGTGCAAGACGCGCCATTTTCAAAAATAATGATTTAGCGCATTTCGTTATCTGCATTTTAAGAATTACCTTGTCAATTTTACACTGAGTATGGTTGATAAAAAAAATACACGGGAGAAATTATATTTATTGGCAGTAGTTTTGAGAACAAATTTATTCTTGAATGATGAATCAAAATCGTGAATTGTTTACTTGAAACTGATGGCGCCAAAAAATAAGCGCAAATGGGGAAAATCAGCCGAACAATATAGTTCTTAAACATTGTTTGAAGAAAGATACCTGCGATTGAAAATCAACTATTTGAAGCCAATGTGTGGTAATTATCGTAATATTATGGCATTTATTTCACACGTTTGGTAATTTATTCGATTTTTATCAAATATATATTTGAATGTTTTATCACGTTCACTTTGGAACAGTCTATTGCTAGTGTTGAAGGGATACTACCTTTATGAAACCATTTCTTTTTATGTTTCCTTCAGAGCATTTCTAGGAGATATGTGCTGTATGAATAGTATGCAAAAATAATTCAATGGACAATTTAATAACTTGGAATCAAAACTTGAAACGTTTTAATTCTTTTAAACAAGCTTCCACCCCAATAAAAATGTGCTTACGAAGGAATCTGTGGACGAATCCAAAAGTAATGACAACACATTCAACCGGAAACAGAAACAAATAAACAAAACAGCATGCTCGATTCATCGATTATCAAAACAGACATATTTGTTCTTGAAATAAATGGGTAAATTATCGGAAAGTTGTCGGCAATACAAATACATTACTTTCGGGAAGTTATCGGGAAATTTTCGGGAAATCAGTGTGTTATCGGAATATTTAGATAAGGTATCGGAATATTTTCGGGAAATGGCGACCGCTCTATCGGGAACTATCGGGAAATTTAGAAGATAGTTTTGAGTTATCGGTATCCTATCGGGATCCCGATAGTAGTTTTGAGATGACCCCTTATATATAATACAACAACAAGACAGTGAATGACTGTTGAGTTGCTCAGCTGACTGTAACTAGAGGTGGGTTGTCCCAATGGAACTAAGGATACACCCATGGCAGCCAGTGGCGGAAATGATTTACGTACTCAAGTTAAGCTCTGGAAAAGTTAGTCGACGCACATATAACGCCCACAAAAATAGTCGGACGGACATCATAATTACAGGTGCACAAGTTCCCATGGTACTAAATATATGTGCCAAGCTTATAAAAATTACTGAAAAATGTAGGAATACAAGCTTGGGCTTGGACAAAATTATACATCTTGAGAACATTTTCTAAGTGCCCACTCCCATTCAATTACATGCAAAAAGTAGGAGATAACTGATAGTTGGCATTCAACATGTTAATGGAGTGACAAGGGGAAAGTTGGTATGTCCTATGTAATGCTAATTTTCGACATGCCAGCATTCGTGTTTTTAGCTCACATCTACAGGTGATCCAAAACATGCCTGTAAAATTTCAAAACATTTCGCCAAAAATTGTGGGCTGCATGGTGTGCCGATGGATTCAAATGTGAAATCCAATATGGCCACTGGCGGCCATGTTTTTTAAAGGAATTAAAAAAAAAAGTTAAGCTCCCATCTAGAGGTCACCCTGAAGATCCATATGAAGTATGGTGATAACTGGATGAGAGATGTGACCTGTTGGGTGTGCTAAAGGAAATTGTTTACATATATAAGAACAGACAACCAACCTATGGCAATGGCTCAAACTTTACTTTGTCAAGTTGGGCTAAAAAGTCGGATAAACCTAAAAATCGCAGGTGAATAAATTTGGAAAATTGGGCACAAACACAACTGATGAAATAAAAAAGGTATGGGTGGCTTCGTAATGACTTGCGGAACAAATATGAGTTTTTATGTTATGTCATTGCATTAAGTACACGTTCGTAACAAATTATTGCTAAAAAAAATATTATTTTTTTAACAAGATTTTAATTTTCTCTGTAGCCAGGGGGGGGGTCTGCAAAAAAATTCCGTATATAGGGCCGGGGTGGGTGGGTGGTCCAGAGGCGGAAAAAATGGTGCTTGTAAATTTTTTCCAAAATGAGTTTTTTTCAAACAATTTACAAGTACTGATCATGTAATGTTGTTTGTAAGCATGTTAGTACCATGCTTGTTGGTATAGGGCTATATAGGCAGCTAAAGTGACTCTTTAGACTCAGATTTAGCAACATTCTGGATTTCACAGTATCCCGGACCACTTCACAGTGGAGCACCGTATTAACGTTCAGGAAACTTATGATCAACGGAAGAAATATTTAGTAACAAAATTAATATATTACCCAGTTGTATTATCTGAATAAAAGTAATAAAACAAAAAAACTCTATCACAAATTGGATACTACATGGTGAATACTCAATGATGACTACTAGTAGATATCATTAACCTGATTGTTGCATAACATGAAATTGAAAAGGGTATCTCATAAATTGAAATAAAATGTCTGAAATACTGTCTTGTTCTGACATGTAATCAAATTCATTCCTACTGGTTATTTCTCATCTTGAATGATTGCTAGTAATGTTAATTTGCAACAATTATCCAAATAAAACTGAATTGGTTATGATGAATGACATTACTGTTTAGTGCTCAGACAATCCCAATTGAAGGTGACGCTATTCTCATTGAATTTCCGAACTTCATCTGGGAGCTTTACTGCTCAACAAGACGAAACTAAAATACTAATTGTATACTGTTATCACTTACAAATAGATGAACTGAAATAATGTGATGCATTCAGATGCATTGAGAAATGACATTCAATTCTTCATTCTGGTCTATCACCATACCAAACCACATCAAAATTTAACAACCGACACTTAACTTATATTGCAAAAACTTTGTATGGACTGAATTTCATAAAGTCTAACAGGGCCCATAACTCTGGTAGGCATTGGTGGTCACAACCCGCGATATTATGCATATTCGTCCCCCATTTCTGGTCCGTCACCATGCCATAGGGCAGCAAATATGACAACTGACTCTTGAGTTAAAAATCAAAATGTTTGTATGGACAGACGGCTCGAGACATCAACTATATACCCGCCGACTAATATCGGGCAGTATAATAACCATATATCTATGTGTATACCTAACCAAAAAACAATTCCCCTCCCCACCCCATCCCGTTGGATAAGACTAAAGAGTTCTTTGATCATGCACATATAATTGTGGAACCCCTGACCTGTTTACCACTATTTACACTGGCCAGTGTTCTCGGTCAGACACAACACACTCGATATATTAAGGCTATAATGGGGTCTAGGGAAATTTGTGACATATAGTGTACCTATATACACAATGCTTAATTAATATTGTTGTTAGATACTGAAAACACCAGGAAACACATGGAAATACAGTATATTTTTCATTTTTCTGATCTGTGTTTACCAATTAGTAAGGCAGTTAACAGTTATTGAAGACCGCTAAAAAAAATCTCTGAAATTTTGATAAAAACATGAGAAACGGGGGGTGGGTCCCCAAAATTTTGGAGGAAAAAAATATTTTTTTTGCAAAAATGGGGTGGTGGGTCCCTCGAGGTCGGAAAAAAACTTTTTGGGCCCTATATGTGCAATTTTTTTCCAGACCCCCCCCCCTGCTGTAGCAAGAAGTTTATCTGATTTAAAAACAGAAGTGAACTTGAAAGTATAGTTAAATAATTGCTTTAAAATTCTGCAAAAATAATGTGACCTTCTCGACACCTGCATTCTAGTTTTACTTTCGCTTTCAAAATTTACTGCCAGTCACATACACATCTTGTTGAAAAATTGGGCACACTTGTATATAGTCTATAATATGATAATATGCAAGGCATATAAAGAACGACCCCGACAAAATAGTAAGAAGATGGACAATGCAAAGGATCGTGCAAATAGTCGTGGAACTATATGCATATAGGCCTATATATTAGGCCTATACACAGGTCAGCGACGCGAATGCTTGATTGTTAGTGCAGATAGTTTTGGATGCCAGTGGACTTCGATGAGTACATGATGCCTTAATATAGCCTATCGGCCTTTGATAATAAAAGCCTCTATATTGTAATGTATATAGTGAATGCTATAGACTACAGTGTACATCGCTGCGATTAAGCGAAGACGAGTTAGACGACACAATGCGTCCAGTCATGTCTGGATTCTGGCCCGCAGAGACAAATGACGTTTTGACGTCACGATGCCGTAACTGCCTTCATTTAGCTAACAAATGAAACTGATCTAATATTAACCTTTGCATGACATATTCATAACAACTTACTGTTTTTTAATAAATACTTCAGTTGTCCATTGCCACATATCGGAAGTTGTGAAGTAGTAAATTTGTTTCATTGCTGATTCCGCGATTTTGTGAAACCACTGCCGGAAGACACGTGATTTTTCCACGAAAATGTTGTGTGAATAAAAATTTCTCCTTCACGGTATACTGTAATTTATGTGTGACGTCACAAATACGCGCTTCCATCTGTTAACTATAAACGACCCGAGCTCGGGCGCGCAAGCACGCCGAGCGAGGTCGTTATTAGGCGAAAAAAAAAAGGGTTATGTTTCACGGGCATCGGCGCGTCGACTTTTAACCCCCGCGTCGGTGCTTTTTATTGGTATTTTGACCCGAGAAAATATAAAATAGACCTAATTCCACGTGGTCACCACGAAAATAGGTAACAGCAAATACGACTCGCGATTTTACATCAAGTAAGCTTTAATATTCTGTCTTGTTTATTACCTATGTAAAGGTGTCATACAACTGGATTCAGAATGTAAGTATTCCACAAACAAATCTGGGGAAATTGCCAGAAAAGGAGAGTTCATTTATATGCAAAAAAGTATTCATCGATCGATCGGTTGTTTAAAAAGTTGGAATCAATTTTCTGGATGAAATGGTACATGACAAAAAGCGACATAGCACTCAATTTCATACATTTGAGCTGGGCCATGTACCAGAATACTAACCTAATTCACGCTCTGCCTGTTTGGAACTCTAAAATAATTCTATATTTGCAAATTTGATATTGAAAACATCAAATGACTTTAAGTTTACAATAAATTTTCCGGTTCCGGTTCTCAGAGTTATTTTTTGTTGTTATCACCACCACCACCGGAAATGAAAACGAAACTGAATTCGAAACCGAATGCAAAAATTTAAAGAAGTATTTACTCAAATTGTTCCTACAAAATGCTTATATCAATTTCAATTGTTCACAACAATCAAACACTGAGACAGTGGTCATGCATACAGGTGGACCAAGAAGCCACACTTTGTGACATTATAAGGGGAATTTTCAATGTCAAAATTGACACTGATCAGCAAGCAGAAAGTCCTCTCCCGTCTGAATTGAACCCATACACTGCTGCTGACCAGAACAATACGTTGGCTGCAATATTCGTTGGGAAGTCAAAAACTGGTGATTTCCAGAGTTGTCTCAGCGGCCAAAGTTGATGAGGCAGTAGAAGCATATGGGAGGTATTTCAAAATAGAAATTAGACCTCGATTGACATGAAGAAACATCGGAATCAAATGAATCATCCAACCCACAAAGGAAAAATGCATTCACGATACTTATGGAGAGAAGCAGGAAATTGTGCTAGCCACAAAAGTTCCCAGAGCCAGTTCGAAACAATAATTATCAGCTCTTTAATGACTTTGTAACATGGCTTGAAGAACAGAAATTGGGTTTTATGCCTGCCCATGTCAATACAACGGGGTTAGACTTTTGCAAGGATGTTGTGAAAGTTATTTGGTATATTGATCCCGTCAAATGCTGATTCGATGAAAGAGGTTTCCGCGTGCCCGAAGTTTTCAACAGATTTTATGGTAAATACAATGATCCTACGAGTCACAGACACAAATTACCTGCCATCAAGACTGAGGACTTGTTAGAGCATGCTACACGACTTGACCGGTTAACAGAGCAACCTTGGATGCAGGCAGAGATGTTGGGTCTCATTAAGAACGGACGTTGTGTTATGTCCGACAACCTTCACAAATATATGGCTTACCTAGAGAGTCAGCGCACAAGATCCGTAGATCATCATGAATCTAATGAGCCAGTACGGAGTGAAACAAAGAGTGAAATCTTAACAATGATTCCCAGAAAGAATTTGATAAAACCTACATCAGTTGATAGCCACAAATCACTAGTTGAGACTTTGGAAGCATCTGCGCCATACAACACAATTTCTGTTGATGAGTTCACACCAGAAGATACCAGGCAACGCCGATATTACTTGGATGGTCTACTTCAGTCTTATGCCTTTAAAGTGCTTATTGTTTCGACATTCATTCGGAAATATCTTGGTACATACAATTTCATATGGAAATCATCATCACTTGACACAGAAGATAACATAGTGAATGAGAACAACAGGGTATGCAACAAGCTTCGATTGGACATGCCACAATTTCATACACGTTCAATGCGCAGGAAGTTTAATCTACAATGTGGAAAAATGTGTAACACCAATGTTACAACACTGCGATACATCTACAGGGATCTGGCAGGATATGCTAGTAGTTCCGAAACTGCATCTACTGAAATTACTGACCAGAAAGTAGCAATGGCTTTTGATATGGAAGACCCTGCTATTGTCATTGATTTACGACACCACAATATGGGAAGACCTCCGAAATATGAAGTGTTCTTTGACAAAAGTGCTGAACATTTGAGGAACGTTGTTGAGGAAGTGTGCCATGAAAGGCGTCACTGTCTGGAACTTACTTATTTGGCATCTGCTATTTCTGTGCCGACTTTACTGAAGGAAGTAGCAGCCAAGTGTGATCCCGACGTTCCCATACCTAGTGAGCAATGGCTGAGATTGCAGTTTGCACCCAAAAACCCGCACTCGCTAGCATCACTGCAATTTACTGGGCGTTTAAATGTTAAGTTCATGGTCCAGTCACGTGTCTTTAGAAAACAGCATGAGGAAGACCACTACTGTTCTGCGATTTTCCGATACATAAGAGAAATGTCTGTAAATCACAGAGACGTAGCTAAGTTTGTTTGTGTTGATGATAAACACAGCTGTAAAGTTGGAAACCCTGGCTTGCATGTAGCTGCCGTGGATCGTGGCAGACAGGTGATTGTATCGACAGATAGAAAATTTGCAGCAGCCGATCATGACTTTACAAAATCATCTATCATTCCAAGTGTTGCCTTAATTGTGAATGTACCTGATGACATCACTGGTTCGTTCTAGAGAGGGAAAGTTTATGTGGGAGTAAAAGACCACGTGTTTGAATCCTCATCTCCTATGAGGCATATGACTGAGTTGTATCATATCATGTTGGATGACTCAAATGGTGATGATGTTAATCCGGTGCTCTTTTTCTATAGTGATGGTGGGCCTGACCATCGGCTGACTTACCTGACTGTTAAAGCCTGTCTCATAGCGTTATTCAGGAAACTAAATTTGGACATGCTTGTAGCAGCTAGGACTGCACCAAACGCGTCATGGCGTAATCCCCCTGAGAGGATAATGTCCATCATAAACCTAGCCCTGAACACAATTGGACTCATGAGGGAGAAAATGGAGGACAAATTTGAATTTGCAATTCAATCTTGCAATTCTATGAGTGACATTAGAAAGAAAGCTGAAAGGTTCCAGGACTGAAAGCGGCATTTCTTGAGAGCATCGGTCAAGTGAAAACTCTTCTCAACAATTTGTTTGATAAACTGTCACTCAAGGACGAATCGTTCCAAGTTTTCCAAGCAGCATCAGAATCGCAAATTGACGAACTCTGGGATGCAGTGAGATCAGTGCACAGTAACATTAGCGGGACCGAAAACAGTGGTGATTTAAAATCAAAAGATGAACTGATGAAGTTCATTGATCACTGCTGTGTGTCAAAACATTATACCTTCACAATCAAAAAGTGTGGATCACCAAACTGTGAGATATGTATGCCTCCTTGACTGTCAAGCGATGAACTGAAAAAATTGTTTCCATTCCCAGACCCTGTACCGGATGTCACTGGGGAACATGACAAAGACTTCAGTGTGCTGTATGGCACAGAAACCACAGAGGAGTACAGACCCTCACTTGTAACAAAATCAAAATCCTCCCATGGACTTCCATTCAGTCCATCCGCACAAACTGCGAACACTGTGAGAGAGTTTCTGATGTGCACTGAATGCGATAAACCACGAGTAATTAACTCTGAACGGAAACTGAGCACTGAACATCAGTCGATACTTAGTCGTGTTATCGAAATGTATTCATGTGGCTCAGTTTTGCAAGACTTAAAACACCCAAATGCGCCATCTATCAACAATGTTCTAGATAAAGTGTTTGTACGAAACAATTTGAGATGTAGTGATGATATTGAAATACCTTATTTCAGCAGCAAAAGTTTTTCAGACATATGTATCAAGTGTGGAGGTATTGATCAGTTAGAAAGGGAGCAAAGCAGTTATCCTCAATGCAATGAAATTTCAGAAAACATTATGTCGCAAGCGAAACCTTCATGCTGATAAGCAGGCAAAACGGCAATGTAAAAAAGCCAAGAAATGATGTTCTAGAATACATGTATGGTGTAGATTGAGTGTCAGACCAAATTCAGTAATTTGTGGTCCATATTATAGTTTGATATTTGGAACTTATCATTATTGAAGTTGAAGAATTGTGGTGTCAAAATAATTTTAAAATCAGGCTTTATTTTGAAGTCATGCCATACAAGTACATATATCTTGATTTATATACACATGCATGATTACAGCACCATAGAAATGTTTTAATTATTTAAATTTTAATCTCTATGCATGTTGTTGAACACAGATGTAGAGTATTCTGCTGTTCATTCAGGTGGTATGTCTACAACACCATTTCACTTGCTTTACTTTATTAATTGAGACATTGTTTATTCATGTTTGTTCTGGAAATTGGTTCAAGTGGGTATGCCTGATCATGCAAAGGCTTCACTGTTTTATTTATTTTAACTTTTATGGTTTATTTATATTGTAGAGAAGTGTCTCCAATGTGCCTAAATATTAAATTAATTTGATTTTTGAGACAATGCAAATTTTTTGAGAAGCTAGGACTGCACCCAATCTCAAAAAATTTGCATTGTCTCAAAAATCAAATTTGCTTCTAAAAATAGGCGCCTAGTGTGTTATATAGTCCCAAGCATGTTCTAAGAGCAATGCTCGTCATGTTTCGGAGGCATAAAATATATAACATTGCTGCTGTGCCGTACCTCCTATATACATATTAAATTAATGTTTGTAACAACGTTTGTTTCCTGGGGGTGAGGTGATAATTGGTTATTGGGTTGGCTTTTGAGACAAATATTAAATTGTATTGTGCAACAAAGATGCACTTTTGCACAGAAAATGTATTAAATAAGAAGAAATAATTTGCTGTGGAACAAACTGCATCTGTGCTGCACAATTTGACAAAGCCAGAAATTCATAAAACCTTTCTTAATTACCCCCAACAGTCAATAGCTAGCCTGTTTGTTAGTTTTGTAAGTTTTCCAGTATGAGGTACAGTCAATTCCGCTTTATTGCATAGCGTCGGTGCATGGCCTTTCCCATGCATATAACCGAATATGCATAAAGCCGAAATCACCCCATCACCCCATTTGAGGTTCTTAAGATTGTTTAGTTTGTACAGTACGTAGTACCACGAACTGGCGAAATAGCGAAATCATTAGATTGCTGTATCATATTGTCATCTCATACCTTGTTGTAAATTACTATTATGTCAATAAACTGATTCATTAACATCTTTATTTGTTGTTACATGTATAAAATGATTACATACCATCATTATCACACACAAAAAACATTAAGAAAAAAACCCATTTCAAAACGTGTTGTTTAATTTCTCCCATCCCATAATTTCTATAGATAGATAAATACATTGTATGGGAGGCCAGACCAAACACATTCCTTGTTATTTCCATTACAGAATGGATTTGTATTTAAACGAACATGATAAAAACAGCAAAAACAACAATTACTTGTTGCTGATTCCCTCGGTCACCTGCATGGGCATTATCGGAACGGTATATTCAGCGTCATCATCAGATTCTGCATCGGGAGCTGCGGGTCGGATAAAACCCGAGAATAAATCATAGTGAACCATTGTTACACTAATGAGTTGAAATCGTTGAATAAACACGACACACATGGTGTTGGGATGAGAAACAAAGACAGTGTTGTTTTAGCCTTTGTGTCTAATTTGGGGAAACAGTGATGTCAACCAGTTGTTCAGTTAATGATAAGCCATCCCGTTATTTCTATACTAAATATGTAAACATGTTTCTATTCATTAAATTATTGTCGGTAATTCCCGTATCTATAGTCTATAGTAGTCTATAGTTTATATCAATGTTCAGATTTAATCCGATTAGGAAAATATTAAACCCGGTGCTTTATTCGTGATCCGTTGTCCACATAGAGGATGTTACAATAGCGACTAATTGCATGTTTAACAAAAGCCAGTAAGTGTAATTAATTAACAGTACAAAATGTACTGACAAAAGACAGTTGTATTTCTGCTGGTATGGAAAAGCACGTGTTTATACTGTAAAACGTGAACAAAATGTAGTTTAAAAATATTAATGTCGATAACCTTTATTTTTGTTTCGAGTGTCTAACGTTGACGCAGTTTGGAAAACATGGTTGTTGAATGACAAGTTTCCCCTTCTGTCCCATTATTATACCCACTGTGTGTTTACATAACGAGGAAGCCAGTTCTTTGTGTTTGGCCACATGTAGGAACATACCGACGTTGTCACTGAACACGAAAAATGTTTTTACAGTACGGTTGTTGGACAGGCGTGCTTTGCATGCGCAAGCGACTCATGTTTATCGCGTTTTCAGCTATACGCCGTTAGAGATTGGGTTCTAAATGAGATTTTAAGATTGAAATGTTTCGAAACAGGAAATGTTTGAACAGAAGCATGTTAGAAGAAATAGAAAAGCACGTTAGTTTCGGTTTCGTAATTGGCTTCCTTGTTGGTGGAATTCCCGGGAAAATCTTCCTTTCACTTTGAATCCTCAGAATTGCAACTGGAACTTCAGGTTTTTACAAACGTTTACAAACTCAACAAACAACCAAATAAATATTCAAATTTAAATAAATCACGCAATTCAAAAATAAATATGGAAACATACAGGAAATGTGTGTCAACAGAAGCTTGTTAATGAGAAGAGATAGAAAATCACGTGTGTTATGAAATCGATAATTGCCGTCTTCGATCGCGATGGTCATCTTCATCAACTTTGTATTAAGTTTTCCCATAAAATACGTTTTTCAAGGTAAATAGTTTTACAAATTGCTATAATTTCGGCAGCATGAGGTGACTTTTTACCCCTTCTCATCAACATTTTTGGCGATTTTTGTATGCATAAAAACGGAATAGAGTCCGACCCTTATGCAAATAAACGATTAAAAAATAGTCTTTTTATGAGAAAATGGTTTGGTGCATGCATATTTTATGCAAATAGCCGAAATATGCATTTAAACGATATGCAATTAACTGGAATTGACTGTACCGCTATACTTAAAGTAATTGACCATCTATAAAGCGGTGTCACCCCGTTAATACCGCGGTATGGTACCGCAGTATCCCCAATACCGCGGTACTGATACCGCTTATTAATGCTTCAACACAGCACATACCGCGGTGACACCACGATGCATGCGGTCACGGTTCGCGATACCGAGGTGATTTTAACGGACAATTTGCGCAGAAAAAAAACAAAGGACACTGAAGAAATCTTCATTTATTGTGGTTATTTAATTTACTTATTATTGACGATGTTTTTTTGCCAATAGTGATTTGTCCATGTGTATAATATGCTTTTGCCAATAGTGATTTCTTTATGTGTCTGAGTGATCAAAAACTATCTCTTGAGTGGAATTTTTTTTTCTCGTCTCCGTATAACCAATACATATTGATAGACGGTAACGTCTTCCTTAGAAAATCCGATATATCCGACCTAATTTAGTTGTTATCCTCGACTCTGTTTATTGTCGTTGAAATTTATAGGATTTATTTTTATTTTATATTTGAAACATCGTGCATGTAATATGTATACATGTTGACCCATCGACGTATACATGCATATAGACATAGGTCGATGATAAACCTACATGAGAATGCATATCAGTTTTAGTTGCGATGCAGAGTACAGGTAGGTAAGAATGATCTGAGTGACCCAAATAATAGTGCGGGTGGGGAAACAACAATTCTTACCGATATTCCCAACTTTTATCAATCTCCAATGCAATTGGATTTATTTTGTGTGGTATTATTGACATTATTTAAACAGAAATATGGTGGCCAATATCGAGCCCGGCAGAAAGGAATTACTATTCTTGTGAGCAGGTTGTGCGATCCCTAATAATGAGATAACCCTGACGATATCATGCACGAACGTCATGGAAACACGGCTTAATTGGAACCAGATTCGTCTACTTTTACAGGCACGCGGGGGGGTCATGTATGGTTATTTATAAGTGAGATAATCCTGATGATTATGACGACACATGCGCGTCCTCTTATAAAGACATGTGGGATGGGAACAGTCTGGATGCATCTGCAACATGTATATAGATAGATTGTTTATTGCCGTAAAGTCAACATGGAAATTTGACAAATGTGGACGCTTACAACTTGACATTTATAAGAAGCAAACAAAAACATAAGCACGTGGTTGAACACAATTTGACACTATGACCCACGATGACGTCATCAAGGGAACTTCCCCAAACACTAAACACGTCACAAAAATGTCACGTGGGCTTGTTCTGAATGCGACAGATCGTCATGGTAATCTTCAGCTGTTGAGTGCAACACAAAGTATCACGCCGTGAACTTGACGCTACCGGTACTTTGAAGTTGCCGACATCGGCTGTCAAATTATAAACTCCACCCATCGCCTGGTGTCCGGGCACTGATGTGTCTTCCAACACATACCTGCCCTTGAAATAATTTCACCACGCACCAAAGTATGAATGTGTTATGATGGAACTTTTTTTTTTTTTTTTATTCGATAAAGTAAGATGGACATTCTAAGGCAGCGATTGGCATTGACACGAAGTCGTGGAAATCACACACAGTGATTCTCCTTTTATCTGTGGAATTTAATGAGATCCTTAATTAAGGCTTATAGACGTATTGTTTTAACTTTCGGTGTGACAACCCAGCCAGCAGGAGTAGATCGTCATTTAATTAATAGATATTATAGCAATGCTGTGAATCATGCGTCAAAAACACGGAACATTGCACTTGTATTAAAGAAAATATAAACTCGCATTTATAAACACATGGGACGATATATATATATTTTTTTTTATAGATGATTTTCCAATATCATCATATTTCTCTTGCTATTCCACATAGTTCAAATCATTTTGGATTTATTCCGTATCCCCCGCTCCGATTTTCAGAAATAAACCGCGAATAGAGCATGTGATTGACTACCCTACGACATTTCCAGCTACGATTTTTACGTACACACGACTGCGATTACGTCGCAAGTGGATGTTATCAAGGATACGCCACGATTTCGCATCTAAAATCAAACGGTGCTTGATATTATTTTTTTACTTGCGACATTGTCGTCAGCATGCGCAATCCAACTATCGTTTACTTCCGGCCTCGACGGAAATCTTTCCACTTACGATTGAATCGTTGTTGTCTGAACGTTCACTAAATGCATCCCTTCAAAGAGTTCCATGAAAATCACCGCGGTATTCAAAACATTTAACGCAGTGCCCGCCATCAGACCGCGATATCCTTACCGCCAGATACCGTAACTCCACCGCCGTGACCGTCTCGATACCGCTACCGTTTATTACCGGCATCACCGTGGTCATGACCGGGGTATCACCCCGTTTTTCTGGTCAATTACTTTGAGAATAGCGGTATATGGCTTGCGGAAAATAAAAATAAAACCCTCCCTCCCTCATCGTTTTGAAAAAAAATTGCCTGTGAAACAAAACTCTTTTTTTTTTTGCCTTAGTATTTTAGCAATTTTCTCCAGGGGCCTGTAGTACGGATGAGGAGTGTTGACTATAGCACAACTGGAGACTTTGTCTCAGGTGCGCAAATACAAATCAATAATAGGCCAAATTTTATTGCCACACATTAAGGTTAAGGTGTAAACAAAGTAAAAGTCAAAAGCATACAAATTTGGGACACAACGACAAACGAGGACCATCTCAAAAGTAATGTAAATTATAAATTA
Organism: Siphonodentalium dalli; assembly: GCA_032622095.1. NCBI lineage: Eukaryota > Metazoa > Mollusca > Scaphopoda > Gadilida > Siphonodentaliidae > Siphonodentalium > Siphonodentalium dalli. The sequence continues at coordinate 148,998,873 of CP136063.1, forward strand.
CAAGATAGGTTTTCAACAAAATAACAACTTAAATTCTTCATATATTCCTCTCCTATATTAGATACACTATAAGAAGCTCAAATGAGCCAAGTGTTTGATTGAGTTTATAACTTACTTGGTTTGGAAGCTGTTTTGGCAAGAACAAAATTGTTCCATCAAAAGCTTTAACAAATCCAATCACATCCCTGTGCTCATTCACCAATTTAAATCTCATATTTTTGCTATCAACGTCAGGTGAAAAAGATACATGGTACTGACATACTGCTTCATTATTGCACTTCACAAAAATGTGATTGGCTGACAGATTAACCCTGAAAAGATAAATCAAGATTTAGTGTTGAAATGATTAGTGAATTTCAGAGTCGACTAGTCGAGGCCCAAAAGTCGCGTTGCGTCGACTAGTCGGTACCCGATATCAAAACTTTCAAACATAACATTGTACGGAAAATTCATCGTACATGGCGTACACTGATGACTGATGCAATGACGGTCTATTGCGTTGCGCATTTCCCTGCATACACACCAATTTATTTGGGAAATAATACTGTAAACATCTTGATATTTAGCCAACACACTGAATGTAATTATATAATTAGACATGTGGTGGATAATGATTCGAAACACGATCATTTATACAGGTTTTAAATTTAATATCAGCGTTCGAGATTATTTCGTTTGTTCACGTGATCACCAATAAACCGGTGCCGAGCGGTGTCACTATAAAATGTTAATGTTCCGACTAAATACGCCCTATAGTATAGGCTGCGTTGTAGAATATGATAGCCAGTTCTTAATATCAGTATAATTTATATACGGTAGCACCAATGACGTCACCTTAAGCGACCTTCACCCAGCGTCGCATCATAACCTGACGGTGCAAGATCAATTGAAATATACACAGTGTATATAAAAGCGGTCTCTGACAAACGACAAAGCTGCGTCAATCATTACCATCATGTCTTTGACCTCAAATGATGTGTGAGACATTGTGTTGTCAATTTCATTCGTTCAATTAATAGTCGAGGTCACCGGTCCGTGTGTGTCTATACTAGTAACACTGCAGCTCTCATAATTGGCTACGGCAATCGGCAATGCCGAAGCCATTTGCTGAAGCAAACTGGGCCACGATAAAGGGTTGCCGTAGCAGATTGCCGAAGCCAAACAATCTGAATTAAAAGAGCTGCACTGTCAATTCCGGGTGCCACCAAACGTTATACTTACCATAACTTACGCGCAGTTAACACCGTTTATGCCGGAATTGATCTTGAAAACATTATACATGCAACTAATACACTATATTCCGACTAGTCGACGGCAAAATTCAGAGTCGACGTTCTGACATTTCAGCGTCGTCTACGACTAGTCGATTAATCGTTTCAACCCTATCAAGATTAAAGTTGCAACGATTCATGAGGAAGAAAAATAAAATAAAAGTTAATTTGTCACTAAACAGAAAATATGTAACAAATGAATGAATTTGAGCTATGGATGAGTGCAAAATACATGCATGTGCGCTATGATCGATGCAAACAATATGGTAATTATAATGAAAATGAATTTATGACTGGAGTTCAGACTGATTTTCTGTATGCAGCTGTCACACGTGACATCCCAAAAAATGTCAGAATCCATCAACAAACAGTTGTTCATCAAACTATAACAGGGTGATTTCACGGGAAGTGGAGCATAAAGGAATTGGACACATATCTTCCTTACATTCATGTTCAGTGTATGGCCAACCTACCACCCATTTTCTATCATATAAAGGTACGGTACATTTATGTAACCTGTACAGAAAATTTCAGGTGAATTTGACAATTTTTTGTGATTTTATGACCATAAATGTCCCTTTTTTTGTCATTTGTCCAGTGCCAAATAGAAAATGGTCTTAATAATAAGGTGATTATCAGAAAATATATAGTGCCAATGAAACAAATTACATACAGTAATCATAATGTATGACATTCTGTTCTTATTCGTGAAAAATTCATGTAAAAATGTAAAAAAAACGTCATTTTTATGTCAATTTTTTTTATTTATTTAGCAGACATTCCGTTAAACAAATAAAATATCACCAATTTCAAATCAACTACAGCCAGTATTAAAGGAAACCATCATTAAATCATTCACATATCGTGTAGTTTGAACATTTAGGACATGATGAGTAACTTGAGTCTAATTGTGGCTAATAGGATCACATTTGAAAATTTCATCTGTATTCCCTATGTTTACTGATGCTGGTTTTTCATCTTTAATTTTAAGATATTATAGTGATCACTATAGATTTGGTATCAATACCATATGTATGGTATGATGTAACTTTTTAAATAATGGTTCCCACGCTATAAAAAAAATTGGAGACATGTTCCCTGAAGCCTAGCTACAAAATGGAAACAAAACAAAAATCATTGAGGAAACTTCATTTTTGGGTGTATTTGGCAATTTTTGTGCTACACTTCCCGTGAAATCACCCAACAAGAGCATTGCTAGGGTGTGGCAAAATACCAATAATTCCAATAAAGGGCCATAACTCCAGAGAATATTTTGGGTTAGTAAACTCACATACCAAATTTCATTCCAATCCGTTCAGACTTACTAAAATTATCCGGAAACGAAAATTGAGTGTTAATTCCAATAAAAAGGGCCATAACTCCGGTAAAATTGGTGGGTGGAACCCGAATTCAAAAATGACTTGTATTTTGTGCCAGTAAACCCACATACCAAATTGAATTCCATTCAGTTCAGACTACCTAAAGTTATCATTGAGAAACCAAAAGCGACTGGATAGACAGATGGACCAATAACAAAATACTTACCTTTTTTTTTTTTTTAAATGGGCATATAAAAAATTCTCATAGAAATTTGTGTTTTGTTGCCGGATTTATTTGAGTAAAAATATTAAATATCCCTTGGAAGGATTACATCCAGTTTTCATTTTTTTAACGTGAAGTTAAGAATTGAATTCTTTTACTTACGGTTTGCCACAAGAACCATGCCTTTTAACAGGTTCTGGTCGAGCTTCCAAAGTCATCTCAGACATTTCTTTATTGATTTGATCAACATGTGTTTGCGGTGATCTAGGTGGTGAGGGACCAGTTGCCTTCGGTGGGGACCTTGGAGGTGATAGCTGCTTAGGTGCCATGGACTCCCCAGGCTGACTAGAAGGACGAGCTATTATACCTCGTCCAATAAATGCAGGTTGAGTACTTGGCTGTGATGGTGCTGGACCAGATCCTGCTTGGACCAGGCTTAAATAATATGATAAAGGAATAACGTTAGCAGTTACATCACAGAGCTAAAAGACAAATACAAAAAATGTAGAGTTGTAGACAACACTTCTGACGCAACATTAGCGACAACTGAGGAACATTATTGCTTCATAGATGCATGGTCATGTTTTGGCGGACGGAGGTTACACTATATTATGAACTCAGATAGTCTTTATTGTAAAAGTGACAGGTTTCAAATGAACATTGCTTAAACCTGAGAGAATCTTGCATATTAGATGCCAACTGAATTATTCAGATAAACTTCCAACAAAAGTTATCGTCAAGAAAAAAAAATCATGACAGATGTATGTATAAGTAGACAAAACATGCAAGCAGACTGACTGTGTGACACAGATTCATATAATCATTCTAATAGATTTTTGAAGGACAACAATATTGAATACTGGTACAGTAAAACCTCTCTAAACCGAACACCCTTCGGACCGGCCCTTCCGTTCGGTTTAGAGAGGTGTTCGGTTTATAGAAAATCGCGTCACCATCGGTGATATATTGCCGCCGTTTAATACCAAGAATGACCAAGACTGCATTATTGATTACTGAGAATTTATTGAATAATTACGAGAACCAAGCCTGGGTATAATTTTTATTTGAGTGCAGGACAAAAAAATGTCAGGTACCAGATGAGTGGTGAAAATGGCACCTGACTTATTATTTCTCTGTATGCTATTGCCCAAACTTAATAGTCTATCATCCGATTTACGTGCTGACAACATTACCGGAATTTCCAAAACCTACATCGTACAACCGAAACCGAAACGAAATGTGGAAGTATGACACTGCCTGTTATTAGTCTCGCAATTCACTGTGAGGAATGGAGATAAATACTACACCTATGGCTGATAAACACAAGTTTTCCACAACAAAATTCATTTGATAAGATTTTCAGACAATGCCACGACATTAACACCGATCGAAAAATATCTATTACGTTCCGCCATATTCCGGTGCTGGTTTTCAGAACAACTCTGTTTTTTCCAGATATTATTTTTATTGCTGGGGAAACCCAGCGCCCACACAGAAAAATAATTTCGATTAGTGCCGGTATTCTTGCAAAAAGAAGTCGCCCAACGCGACAATAAAGCCTACCCAAACAACCACATATAGAAACTGTTCAAATATAACAGACGAGCATCACGACCATGCTGACTTCACGATCGTCGCTTCTGTCATGGATTGCGTCGTCTTCGGCTATGTGGGTTTTGCAATGTGAGCGGCGATCAACAATGGTTGTAAAAACAGAGTCCAATTAACTCAACACAATAACTGTTGCAAAAACAATATGTCAGAGCACTAATTCTCAATCTGTGAAGTCACCATTGTTCACTCAATGTGTGAAATGAGCATAGATATCTAATCAGACTCCTGTTGTTACAATCCGGTTCAAAGCATACGCCGAACAAAAGAACGCTAATTAAACGCTCCGCTTATACTAGAGTACGTAATCACTATACCATTATACGGACTCTCGTCTAGTCTCGACCGTTCTCATCTTGACCGATCTCATCTCGTCCGGTATTCAGAGGTAATGAAAGTGTCAATGACACTGTAGCTCAACTTGGAAAGGGAATAATTTAATGTATTAGTCAATGGAGCGATTAGGAAAGTAGAAAGTTGAATGTCTAATACTAGTTTATAGACATGAAGAGAAAAGTAAAATCCAAGATGGCTGCTGACGGCCATGTCTTCGGCCGAATGACCCCAAAATGATTATATCCCATCCACATGTCATCGTTAACATCCATGACAAATTTTATGACGATCAGACTAAAGGTACGACCTGTAGCCCATGCTAATGGATTGAATTTAGTCATACAAAGAGTAAAATCCAAGATGGCTGCTGGCGGCCATGTTTTTTGGCCGAATGACCTCAAAATGACTCGTTCCAATCTACATGTCATTGCTAACATCCATGACAAATTTTATGATGATCAGACTAAAGGTACGACCTGTAGCCTGTGCTAATGGATTGAATTTTGAAATCTACATGTCATTGCTAACATCCATGACAAATTTTATGATGACCAGACTAAAGGTACGACCTGTAGCCTGTGCTAATGGATTGAATTTTGAAATCAAAGATGGCCACTGGCGGCCATGTTTTTTGGACGAATGACCCCAAAATGACTCTTTCCCATCTACATGTCATTGTTAACATCCAGGACAAATTTTATGATGATCAGACTAAAAGTACGACCTGTAGCCCGTGCTAAATGATTTAGTCATACAAAAAGTAAAATCCAAGATGGCTGCTGGTGGCCATGTTTTTTGTCCGAATGACCTCAAAATGACTCGTTCCAATATACATGTCATTGCTAACATCCATGACAAATTTTATGATGATCAGACTAAAGGTACGACCTGTAGCCCGTGCTAAAGGATTTAGTCATACAAAGAGTAAAATCCAAGATGGCTGCTGCGGTCATGTTTTTTGGCCGAATGACCCCAAAATTAATCGTTCCCATCTACATGTCAATATTAACATCCATGATCAATTTTATGATGATCAGACGAACAGTACGACCTGTAGCCTGTGCTAATGGATTGAATTTTGAAATCAAAGATGGCCACTGGCGGCCATGTTTTTCATCCAAATGACCCCAAAATGACTCGTTCCCATCTACATTCCAATTTCAACAGCCACGAAAAATTTCATGACGATCAGACTCAAGGTACGACCTGTAGTCCGTGCTAAAGGATTTAGTCATACAAAGAGTCAAATCCAAGATGGCTGCTGCTGGCCATGTTTTTTGGCCGAATTACCCCAAAATGACTCGTTCCCATCTACATGTCATTATTAACATTCATGACAAATTTTATGATGATCAGACTAAAAGTACGACCTGTCGCCCCTGCTAAATGATTTAGTCATACAAAGAGTAAAATCCAAGATGGCTGCTGGCGGCCATGTTTTTTGGCCGAATGACCTCAAAATGACTTGTTCCCATCTACATGTCATTGTTAACATCCATGACAAATTTCATGATGATCAGACTAAAGGTACGACCTGCAGCCTGTGCCAATGGATTGAATTTTGAAATCAAAGATGGCCACTGGCGGCCATGTTTTTCATCCGAATGACCCCAAAATTACTCGTTCCCATCTACATTACAATTTCAACAGCCATAAAAAATTTCATGATGATCAGACTCAAGGTACGACCTGTAGTCCGTGCTAAAGGATTTAGTCATACAAAGAGTAAAATCCAAGATGGCTGCTGGCGGCCATGTTTTTTGGCCGAATGACCTCAAAATTAATCGTTCCCATCTACATTACAATTTCAACAGCCATAAAAACATTTATGATGATCAGACTAAAAGTACGACCTGTAGCCCGTGCTAAATGATTTAGTCATACAAAGAGTAAAATCCAAGATGGCTTCTGGTGGCCATGTTTTTTGGCCGAATGACCCCAAAATGACTCGTACCCATCTACATGTCATTTATATTAACATTCATGACAAATTTTATGATGATCAGACTAAAAGTACGACCTGTAGCCCGTGCTAAATGATTTAGTCATACAAAGAGTAAAATCCAAGATGGCTGATGGCGGCCATGTTTTTCGGCCGAATGACCCCAAAATGACTTGTTCCCATCTACATGTCATTGTTAATATCCATGACAAATTTTATGATGATCAGACTAAAGGTACGACCTGTAGCCTGTGCTAAAGAATTTAGTCATACAAAGAGTAAAATCCAAGATGGCTGCTGGTGGCCATGTTTTTTGGCCGAATGACCCCAAAATTACTCGTTCCCATCTACATGTCAATATTAACATCCATGACAAATTTCATGATGATCAGACGAACAGTACGACCTGTGGCCTGTGCTAATGGATTAAATTTTGAAATCAAAGATGGCTGCTGGTGGCCATGTTTTTTGTCCGAATGACCCCAAAATGACAAAATGACATTCTAATTTCAACAGCCATTACAAATTTCATGATGATCAGACTAAAGGTACGACCTGTAGCCCGTGCTAAAGGATTTAGTCATACAAAGAGTAAAATCCAAGATGGCTGCTGGTGGCCATGTTTTTTGCCCGAATGACCCAAAAAAGACTCGTTCCCATCTACATGTCATTGTTAACATCCATGACAAATTTTATGATGATCTGACCAAAGGTACGACCTGTAGCCCGTGTCAAAGGATTTAGTCATGCAAAGAGTAAAATTTAAGATGGCTGCCGGCGGCCATGTTTTTTTGCCAAATGACCCCAAAATTACTCGTTCCCATCTACATGTCAATATTAACATCCATAACAAATTTCATGACAATAAGACAAACGGTACGGCCTGTAGCCCGTGCTAATGGATTGAATTTTGAAATCCAAGATGGCCACTAGCGGCCATGTTTTTTTTCCGAATGACCCCAAAATGACTCGTTCCCATCTACATGTCAATGTCAACATCCATGACAAATTTCATAATAATCGGACCAGAGGTACGAACTGTAGCCCGTGCTAAAGGAAATTGTTGACGCATCACGCACACACACACGCACACACGGACGACGGATACCAAGCCATGGCAATAGCTCAAACTTTACAAAGTAAAGTTGAGCTAATAATCAAGTGTTCGCTTAATCATCCATGGACTAACAAACCTGTCCGATATTCGGAATATATAGGTTCCGGATTTTAGAGATAATTTTTAGTGAGAATGCACTTGGGTGAATTCGGGACCAGACAATTCATTCGGATTGAGGAGGGATTCGGATTGTAGAGGGTCCGGTATGTAGAGGTTTCACTGTTTTCCGGAATTTATGGAATAGAGGCAGAAATAGAAAAATGAAAGTGTCAATGACACTGTAGCTCAACTTTGAAAGGGAATAATTTAATGTATTACAGTCAATGGAGCGATTAGGAATGTGGAAAGTTGAATGTCTAATACTAGTTTATAGACATGAAGAGAAAAGTAAAATCCAAGATGGCTGCTGGTGGCCATGTTTTCGGCCGAATGACCCCAAAATGAGTCATTCCCATCTACATGTCATCGTTAACATCCATGACAAACTTTATGATGATCAGACTAAAGGTACGACCTGTAGCCCATGCTAAAGAATTTAGTCATACATGCTAAAGAATTTAGTCAATGACCCCAAAATGACTCGTTCCCATCTACATGTCATTATTAACATTCATGACAAATTTTATGATGATCAGACTGAAAGTACGACCTGTAGCCCGTGCTAAATGATTTAGTCATACAAAGAGTAAAATCCAAGATGGCTGCTGGCGGCCATGTTTTTTCACCAAATGACCCCAAAATTACTCGTTCCCATCTACATGTCAATATTATCATCCATGACAAATTTCATGATGATCAGACGAACAGTACGACCTGTGGCCCGTGCTAATTGGATTAAATTTTGAAATCCAAGATGGCCGCTGGAGGCCATGTTTTTTGGCCGAATGACCCCAAAATGACTCGTTCCCATCTACATGTCATTATTAACATTCATGGCAAATTTTATGATGATCAGACTAAAGGTACGACCTGTAGCCCGTGCTAAAGAATTTAGTCATACAAAGAGTAAAATCCAAGATGGCTGCTGGCGGCCATGTTTTTTGGCCAAATAACCCCAAAATTACTCGTTCCCATCTACATGTCAATATTAACATCCAGGACAAATTTCATGATGATCAGACGAACAGTACGAACTGTGGCCCGTGCTAATGGATTAAATTTTTAAATGCAAGATGGCTGCTGGCGGCCAAGTTTTTTTGTCCGAATGACCCCAAAATGACTCGTTCCCATCTACATTCCAATTTCAACAGCCATGACAAATTTTATGATGATCGGACTAAAGGTACAACCTGTAGCCCGTGCTAAAGGATTTAGTCATACAAAGAGTAAAATCAAAGATGCCTGCTGGCGGCCATGTTTTTTTGACCGAACGACCCCAAAATGACTCGTTCCCATCTACATGTTATTATCAACATTCATGATAAATTTTATGATGATCAGACTAAAGGTACGACCTGTAGCCCGTGCTAAAGGATTTAGTCATACAAACAGTAAAATCCAAGATGGCTGCTGGCGGCCATGTTTTTGGGCCAAATGACCCCAAAATTACTCGTTCCCATCTACATGTCAATATTAACATCCATGACAAATTTGATGATGATCAGACTAAAGGTACGACCTGTAGCCTGTGCTAAAGAATTTAGTCATACAAACAAAGAGTAAAATCCAAGATGGCTGCTGGCGGCCATGTTATTTGGCCGAATGACCCCAAAATGAGTCATTCCCATCTACATGTCATCGTTAACATCCATGACAAACTTTATGATGATCAGACTAAAGGTACGACCTGTAGCCCATGCTAAAGAATTTAGTCATACATGCTAAAGAATTTAGTCAATGACCCCAAAATGACTCGTTCCCATCTACATGTCATTATTAACATTCATGACAAATTTTATGATGATCAGACTGAAAGTACGACCTGTAGCCCGTGCTAAATGATTTAGTCATACAAAGAGTAAAATCCAAGATGGCTGCTGGCGGCCATGTTTTTTCACCAAATGACCCCAAAATTACTCGTTCCCATCTACATGTCAATATTATCATCCATGACAAATTTCATGATGATCAGACGAACAGTACGACCTGTGGCCCGTGCTAATGGATTAAATTTTGAAATCCAAGATGGCCGCTGGAGGCCATGTTTTTTGGCCGAATGACCCCAAAATGACTCGTTCCCATCTACATGTCATTATTAACATTCATGACAAATTTTATGATGATAAGACTAAAGGTACAACCTGTCGCCCGTGCTAAAGGATTTAGTCATACAAAGAGTAAAATCCAAGATGGCTGCTGGCGACCATGTTTTTTGGGCGATTGACCCCAAAATTACTCGTTCCCATCTACACGTCATTGTTAACATCCATGACAAATTTTATGATGATCAGACTAAAGGTACGACCTGTAGCCCGTGCTAAAGAATTTAGTCATACAAAGAGTAAAATCCAAGATGGCTGCTGGCGGCCATGTTTTTTGGCCAAATAACCCCAAAATTACTCGTTCCCATCTACATGTCAATATTAACATCCAGGACAAATTTCATGATGATCAGACGAACAGTACGAACTGTGGCCCGTGCTAATGGATTAAATTTTTAAATGCAAGATGGCTGCTGGCGGCCATGTTTTTTGTCCAAATGACCCCAAAATGACTCGTTCCCATCTACATTCCAATTTCAACAGCAATGACAAATTTTATGATGATCAGACTAAATGTACGACCTGTAGCCCGTGCTAAAGGATTTAGTCATACAAAGAGTAAAATCAAAGATGGCTGCTGGCAGCCATGTTTTTTGACCGAATGACCCCAAAATGACTCGTTCCCATCTACATGTCATTATTAACATTCATGACAAATTTTATGATGATCGGACTAAAGGTACAACCTGTAGCCCGTGCTAAAGGATTTAGTCATACAAAGAGTAAAATCAAAGATGCCTGCTGGCGGCCATGTTTTTTTGACCGAACGACCCCAAAATGACTCGTTCCCATCTACATGTTATTATCAACATTCATGATAAATTTTATGATGATCAGACTAAAGGTACGACCTGTAGCCCGTGCTAAAGGATTTAGTCATACAAACAGTAAAATCCAAGATGGCTGCTGGCGGCCATGTTTTTGGGCCAAATGACCCCAAAATTACTCGTTCCCATCTACATGTCAATATTAACATCCATGACAAATTTGATGATGATCAGACTAAAGGTACGACCTGTAGCCTGTGCTAAAGAATTTAGTCATACAAACAAAGAGTAAAATCCAAGATGGCTGCTGGCGGCCATGTTATTTGGCCGAATGACCCCAAAATGAGTCATTCCCATCTACATGTCATCGTTAACATCCATGACAAACTTTATGATGATCAGACTAAAGGTACGACCTGTAGCCCATGCTAAAGAATTTAGTCATACATGCTAAAGAATTTAGTCAATGACCCCAAAATGACTCGTTCCCATCTACATGTCATTATTAACATTCATGACAAATTTTATGATGATCAGACTGAAAGTACGACCTGTAGCCCGTGCTAAATGATTTAGTCATACAAAGAGTAAAATCCAAGATGGCTGCTGGCGGCCATGTTTTTTCACCAAATGACCCCAAAATTACTCGTTCCCATCTACATGTCAATATTATCATCCATGACAAATTTCATGATGATCAGACGAACAGTACGACCTGTGGCCCGTGCTAATGGATTAAATTTTGAAATCCAAGATGGCCGCTGGAGGCCATGTTTTTTGGCCGAATGACCCCAAAATGACTCGTTCCCATCTACATGTCATTATTAACATTCATGACAAATTTTATGATGATAAGACTAAAGGTACAACCTGTCGCCCGTGCTAAAGGATTTAGTCATACAAAGAGTAAAATCCAAGATGGCTGCTGGCGACCATGTTTTTTGGCCGATTGACCCCAAAATTACTCGTTCCCATCTACACGTCATTGTTAACATCCATGACAAATTTTATGATGATCAGACTAAAGGTACGACCTGTAGCCCGTGCTAAAGAATTTAGTCATACAAAGAGTAAAATCCAAGATGGCTGCTGGCGGCCATGTTTTTTGGCCAAATAACCCCAAAATTACTCGTTCCCATCTACATGTCAATATTAACATCCAGGACAAATTTCATGATGATCAGACGAACAGTACGAACTGTGGCCCGTGCTAATGGATTAAATTTTTAAATGCAAGATGGCTGCTGGCGGCCATGTTTTTTGTCCGAATGACCCCAAAATGACTCGTTCCCATCTACATTCCAATTTCAACAGCAATGACAAATTTTATGATGATCAGACTAAATGTACGACCTGTAGCCCGTGCTAAAGGATTTAGTCATACAAAGAGTAAAATCAAAGATGGCTGCTGGCAGCCATGTTTTTTGACCGAATGACCCCAAAATGACTCGTTCCCATCTACATGTCATTATTAACATTCATGACAAATTTTATGATGATCAGACTAAAGGTACGACCTGTAACCCGTGCTAAAGGATTTAGTCATACAAAGAGTAAAATCCAAAATGGCTGCTGGCGACCATGTTTTTTGGCCAAATGACCCCAAAATGACTCGTTCTCATCTACATGTCATTGTTAACATCCATGACAAATTTGATGATGATCAGACTAAAGGTACGACCTGTAGCCCGTGCTAAAGAATTTAGTCATACAAAGAGTAAAATCCAAGATGGCTGCTGGCGGCCATGTTTTTTGGCCGAATGACCCCAAAATTACTCGTTTCCATCTACATGTCAATATTATCATCCATGACAAATTTCATGATGATCAGACAAACAGTACGACCTGTGGCCCGTGCTAATGGATTAAATTTTGAAATCAAAGATGGCCGCTGGAGGCCATGTTTTTTGTCCGAATGACCCCAAAATGACTCGTTCCCATCTACATTCCAATATCAACAGCCATGACAAATTTTATGATGATCAGACTAAAGGTACGACCTGTAGCCCGTGCTAAAGGATTTAGTCATACAAAGAGTAAAATACAAGATGGCTGCTGGCGGCCATGTTTTTTGGCCGAATGACCCCAAAATGACTCGTTCCCATCTACATGTCATTATTAACATTCTTGACAAATTTTATGATGATCAGACTAAAAGTACGACCTGTAGCCCGTGCTAAAGAATTTAGTCATACAAAGAGTAAAATCCAAGATGGCTGCTGGCGGCCATGTTTTTGGGCCGAATGATCCCAAAATTACTCGTTCCCATCTACATGTCAATATTAACATGATGATCAGACAAACAGTACGGCCTGTAGCCCGTGCTAATGGATTGAATTTAGAAATCCAAGATGGCCACTGGCGGCCATGTTTATTTTCCGAATGACCCCAAAATTAATCATTCTGGTCTAAATGTTGATGTCAACAGCTATGACAAATTTCATAATGATCCGACCAAAGGTACGACCTGTAGCCTGCATTGTTGACGCCTTACGTACACACGCACACACGGACGACGGACGACAAAGCCATGGCAATAGCTCAAACTTTACAAAGTAAAGTTGAGCTAATGAAGAAAAAAACCCAAGCAATTATGCCTCACCTTAAAAGTGCACTTATACCACGGCCCATTGGCTTATCTGGAACCGGTGTGATTGTGGTAGCTGGAGTCCCTGGAAACAAAGTTAAATGAAAACAGTCAGAGATTGCACCTCTATATTTTGGTTCGGTATAAAATAAAGAACTATTTTGAGGGTCTTTAAGATATGGCACAACATGGTGTGCAAGAATTTTTGGACCAAATTAGAACATATTACTTTTTCTATATTAAGATTTAATGACTGGTCAGTAATACAAATAATATGGAGGGATTAGCAGGGCTCAAAATACATTTAAGTTTGCGAGAATCAAATGCTGAATCAAGTTAGTCATAAAGCACTGAAAATAAAAAAGTTTAGCGAGAATCATTACGACAATCGATTCGGTGATTCTCGTCGAAACTTAAGGCCTAGATTATTGGGTTCAAGACAAATTCAAGGACATTTATTTCAAGGACAGCACAACCATTTTCAAAGAATTCCCAAAGTCAAAAGGGATTTTCATTAACCATTTCTTTACTAAATACTCATTGATGAGTACTTAATTCCCTTAGAAAATGTTTAGATAATAAGTTCCATAAATGGCACCATTTGAACTTATAATCTGAACATTCCCACCAATGAATAAGAATCCTTCTGCAACTTTATTATCTTTTCATGTTTGTCATCTGCTCATTTTTCCTGAACATCCCTCAAAATGAATGATAGACCATTCCAATGTATTTGTCAAGTTGAGCCAAAAAATTCATCCACGAACGAACACGTAGTATCCTCCCAAATTAGCACCTGATTTAGAAGGTGCAGGGCTTAAACTCTGATGAGTATCAGAATCTTGATTCTCGTAAATGCAGCTGATTCGCTGTAGAAATGCTATAGATTGATTCTCGCAAATATTGATAGATTTTAAGGCCTTAAGTGATATGTTTACACAGACTGAGCCTTCGACAATATACACTGAACCACTTTCGGTGGGTGGGGGCATAATAAAGATTCATACCAGATTGTTCTGAAGATTTTGCCATGAGACTTTGGAGGAGTCCTCCCCTCCCTGCCGGCTTTGGTACTGTTTGTGGAGTCTCATCATCCTGTGAAGACATAGAATATTAGTGACAGGGAAAGTCTTTATTTGGGCTATTTTTATTATTTTATTTTTCAAATTTAAAAATGTTCAAACTCAATAGAATAATCACTAAACAACAGCACATTTCCGAATGAAAGGCATTTGTAACAAATTTCAACAATGATATAGAAACATGCAACATGATAAGAAAATTCATCAGGTTTACTTCCATCTGACAAGTATTCTCATTCTATGTAAAAACAGAGTTAACTCGAGCAACATGTTACACCCACATAACCTCCCCATCAAGTTTTATGGTTGTTGGGTTGGGAACATCTTATATGCACAATGAACACAAAAAAGTCCTAAATCACCAGAAATTTAATAGTCAAACCTTTTTCTCACTATCTCCTGGCTTCCTTGTTGGATTTGCTAAGGCTTGCAGCAATGCTGCACCCCGACCTCCTCGGCCGAAAGGGGCAGCCATTCTTTAACGATCAATATATCCTGATCAATAAAATCTATTAAGTTCTCACCTGAAATATAAAGAGATATTAATTTAACCCTTTCATGACTGGAGTTTCCTGTCCCAATGCATTCTCATTTATATAAGTCAGATTTCTAATCAAGTCACTGACTCATTGTAATATAACCCACACACCCCTAAAGTAGACCAATGTTTACATGGTATAGCAGAATAGCTTGCTGTTAAATGTTACACCTGTAACACATTGAATAACATGCAAGTGCAGTTGTGATATCATTCAGTTTTGTAGTTTGACAAATAAATACTTTGAAGAAGATGATAAAAGACAGTAATTACAGGGTTTCCGCTATTACGGCAGGCAGGACATCTGTGACCTCATTCCCCTCCCCAATCTTGACTTAATATTGGTCATAAAATAGCCACAGACCTAGCTCAGTCCCCTTTTTAAATGGGACGATCAATCACGGACACTGATGAATAACAGATTGCAAGTGATGCTTTGTCGACGAATGTTTAGTAGTAATCGCCTCTCGCATTTTAATTTACCATAGATTTCTGTCTATAAGTCTGAAACACTATTCCCCCTCAAAATGCGCAATATACATTGGTACATGTAAGTCATTAGGGGAGATGAATTCTGAGCTACAACCATGAACACATGTGCATTTTAGCAGTCGCTGCGACGAACGCTGAGTACAGACCTTTTTCCTCAAAAAGAAATGTTTAATTAAAAATAAAACAATTAAAATAGTTTTCATCAGTGTATTTAATCCCTATTCAATGAATACAAAATTATCCATAAAACGAATCCAGCATTTGTAGATCATCTCTGTCTGACGAATGGCTTTTGATTGTACACCAAATTGTTTTGGTAATGTGAACAAAATACAAAGAAAGCAGGCATGCAGAACATGTGTATAGCACGTGACATGAATCTGCTCATGACGTAACATCTGTTAATGCTAGGCAGTGTGATAATGTGTCTATTGCCAGCCGCGGTGGTATTTGATGTCGGCTTTTAATATTGCTACTGTTATAAAAGTCGTTGTATTTATTGTATGCTGTTGTGCTTATATTACATGCTTTTAGTTCATTAACCTGAGATCTAAGAAAGACGACCTGTTTTAATTTGGTTTGTATTCGAAGCTTCAATGTTCCTGTTTGTTGTCTCAAGTGCAAGGAAATTGCTACTTTTCAGTGAAAAACATCTAAATTTTTCCCCCCGACAGGGAGCCTGGTATGTGCTTCCCAAACATGGCCACATTCCCCCAGCAGGAACCCTTGTAATTACCACTTCCTCCATTTACTGCAACATCTCATGTACGGAAAAATGCAAGGGTTTGATTAGATCCATTGGAACTTAGATCCATTGGAACTTAGTAGATATGGCTTATGGCAAGTTATGCCATGTAAGTTACAATGCTATTTTTGAACGCTATGAGCGAGAAGATTTTTGATAAAAATAACAATTATGACCAACACACATGCTAATACAATTGAGAAACCATCCACTCACCTAAATGTCATTTATCCTTAAAATCCAACAAATAACAGAACGTAAATTTATACTGGTAAGTCGTGTGTTCATCTACCATTGCATGTGACCCAGCATGAGTCCAGCATGTCATGAATCCCCTTGTGAGTTCCCCTGTGCACATGTCAAGGTCATCACATGCATTCACACTGAGTGTACAATGCATGTGGCCTGATATAATTAAAGTTGATGGCAACTACAATTTGCGTTTTTCTACTAACCAATTCCAATTTGTTACACATGGGTAGTGTTAACTTCTTAAAGCCATACGGGTTGCTGAATCAAGTTTCGGTGACATGCGACACCCACGGTAATTTGCAGAAGACACACAGTCATGTGATATGTTAGCTACTCCTACTTCGGCCATTTTACAACATTTTGTCAAAATGTTTTCTGACTGGATTTTTGGATTAAATAATTATGAAATTATACACACATTTAATATAAATTGCAATATTGATAACATTAGAGTCAGTCCGGGTAATCCCGTACATGCGGCTAATGTCATATGTTACCAATAAACAAGGGATAGCTAGTATTCTTCCGTCGGTATTCCCAATTTAGTTATAAATAGCTGATAGAGCAACCACTTGTTTACATACGAGTATCACGTGTCATGCCGCGACCTTCACAAGCAGTACCCACGAGTGACCATAAAATTTTGAACTTCCTGAAAAAAAACATCGAATCGAAAAGACAAATCAAGTGAGTATTTTCTTAATTTTATTTACCAATGCATCTAACAGGGCATATATTCCGTTCATTTTGTGGGAATGCAAACATACTATTTCACAAGAATCCATGGTATTTTGCGAGAATATTTACGAGAATCTTCGGTTGGATTCTCCCCGAATTTTAAGCTCTGATCTAACGATTTCTGGGTCCCTTGTAATTTTACTAGTTTAGTATTCATTTTATGTGAATTAATTGGACTTACCTTATGAAATTACCCTCATGCGGTTATATGGCTCAGTAAAATTTTGTACAGGGTGGGTTGTCAGCAGCGGTTGAAAAACAGAACATTCAAATGCATTCTTCTGGAGTAATTGATTATTCATGTATACTTTGAAAACATGGTTGACGTGTTAATAAAATATTAAAGGTATCCCTGACAATGATGCATCTGTTTCCAGGAATGAAACGACACCACGTAGATCTAACCAACAACTTAGTGGTTCAGCTTAGAGACTGCGAGTGTGGTGTACTGTTTAAGGCAGAAACATTGAACTGTGTGGCTGTGAAATCAGATAATGACTCTTCTAAAGTGTGAGGAGGAGGAAGTTGAAAGACTGATGATATTTCTGTCGGAAGATCACATAATTGGCCCCAAAGTCAGATCCAAGTTGTGTCTGCCATTTGTCATGTGTGCAGCAGTTGATAGTTGTGTATCCCTTATGGACATTGCATCGATCATTACGAAATCACAGATGCCAAAAGCAAAGTCAACTTCAAGAAAAGCTTACTATACTCCAGAGCAAATGCGGCAGGCACTTGATGCAGTACTTAAGGTCCAAAGCCCTGTCCCCGAGGAAAGCATCAATAAAATATGATGTGCCGCTGATGACACTGCAAAATCGTGTCGCTGGCAAGGTTGATGACACAGCTGCTCCTGGTCGTCCAACAGTTCTGCCCATAGAAGTAGAGGCTCGGTTAGCAAATCAGATAAAAATTGCAGCTGCAAGTGGGTTTGGAATCAGCAGGAAATCTCTCTCTGTAAAGGTGTTCCCCCTTGTGAGGGCAATGAGGCTGCAAAATCCGTTTCGTAACGACATCCCTGGGAAAGACTGGATCTCTTGCTTTATGAAACGTCACAAAGACCTAAGTATAAGATCACCAATAGCGTTGTCAACTGTGCGTGCACGAATGCTCAACCCAACAGTGACGCATAACAATTTCACAGATCTCTCAAACACTCTGGAAAAGTTGGGCATTATTAATGCACCATCCAAAATTTGTAACATGGATGAGACGGGTGTACCACTCACACACAAACCAACCAGAGTTATTGCAGAGAAAGGTGAGAAGAACATCCCCGGTAGAGTAGGCAACTGTCGCAACGTCTCAGTTTTAGCATGCATCAATGATAACGGAGATGAGATTCTACCCATGGCAATAGTCAAGGGGAAGACTCACATTGTTAAATGTATATAATAGGGGTGCCACAATTAATCGTATAATCGATGAACCGTTGATAAAGCCGATAATCGATTACCATTTCCGTCGTCGATTAATCTGCATTATTTATTTCGGATGTTGGAAGATGCCGGGAATTGTTGAATACCCTGTTTGTTTTGCACAGTTTAATCTACAACAGAGGGGTTAACAACCTTTGATCATGTATCAAAGAGATTTCAACAACAAGAGTATTACTATATATGTTGCAAACAGTCGGCAGTTCATTTGATGATGTGACGTGGTTACTATTTGGGTCGTTGTATATTCTTCAAATTGGCAGCACTGCATCTTTGAACTTATGGCGACATCGTTGTATATTTCTATAAGAAAGACGGCACTATGTCTTTGAAATGGGCTAACTGTCAATGAACTGAATGCACTTGCCCTTGAATCTCAATGGATCAAAGGGGAGTTCATTGACATTCTCTCGAAACCAGGGAACCAGGCATTTCAATCAGCTATGTTCTCCGCAATGTCATTTGCACCAAATATACTTTGTATAAGTATACTTAGATGTTACTAGTACAGGCTATCGCTTATCGTGTGGTGACTCACCGTGACTGCTGAATGAAATTGACTATTATCAATTTACTTAACTTGTTCTTCTGAGTACTGAAATTTGCGGGCGAGGGCCCACCTTTGTGATTGTTATCCACACTCTGGAAGTTTGCTGAAACTTATAGTTTCCGTAACATTAGATTTCTTTTTTTTTTAGGAACCACCGTCGGTCAGTCGTGCATTCCTACTTTCATATTGTTTGTTTGTATGTTTGGCTATTAAATTAATCGCTACGTTCGTTCCAATGAACTCACAAATATTATAACCATGACATCGCCGAGAACTGTGCTCGTATTAAATACATTGTGCTCATTAATCATTACCGGTGGTTTATGATGTACTTTATAAACATAAAAATTACATCAGCCGATTTCTCAAACAAGCAGTTTAATAACCAGCACCCAGCCAATATACCATATTACAGAATACTTCCACTGATGTTATTAATATTAGGTACCGATTATCGATTATCAAAATCAATAATCGTGGCACCTCTAGTATATAACACCAAAGACGGCGTGCCAACCACTGTATATGCCTACCAGAACAAAGCCTGATGGAGCATATCTTGGGAGAGACATGGTTCCTGCAAGTGGATAGTTTTATTAAAGCTGAATTTTCTATATTTTGAAGGAAATCTTCTATTATAATTCAACAACATGCAATGCAAATCATCAATATACAGTTGATATAGAGCCTTTATTTGCTTAATCAAGTGTCCAGTGAGAAATATTTTAACCCTTTCATGACTGGGGCTTCTTGAAATTTTGCAAAAATCCTGTGCCAATGCATTCTCTTATATAAATGAGAGTCTCCCATCTAAGGAGCCTTGCATAAATAAGATAATACATTGGCCTTTATCTTGACCTTGTAAGCCAGTGCATTTTCTTATGCGGGATCTTTAATGCTGCACATAAGGGAGGGGGCGACCCCCTCCTGTACCTACCCCCATCTTGGGCCTACAGCCCTTGGGATATGCCTTCGGCATTTCATGGTCCCAAAACAGGTGTCCCCAAAAAATCCCTGGATCCATCCAAGGGTCATTTTATTGAAACACTGTGGCAGTGAGAGACCGCAACTCCTCATACTTGACTCACATTCTTCTCATAAAACATTGGAATTGATCGACATTGTCCGAAAAAATAAAATAGAGGTGATGGCATTTCCCCCAGCATACAACTCAATGGCTATGTCCATTGGACAAGACTGTGTTCAGTCCCCTCAAGAGAGAGTTCGATAGAGTATGTTCCGAGTTCATGGCTGAAAGCCCCAACAATATTGTTTCAAAATGACATTGGCCTGAATTGTTCCGGAAAGCTCACGGCCACACGTTCACGAAGTCAAACATAAAAAATGGTTTTAAAAAATGTTGAATTTATCCCCTGGATGCTGATGCTGTTCCTGTCAGTGCATTTGCACCGTCAACTCCATTTGATAGACAAAACTGTGATCCCAAGCAGAGCGTTATTAACATTCAAGTTGACATTTCAAACGAATCTGTAGCTGCAAGTATGTCTTTCCCGGACCCTCGAAGAGAAGCGTCTACTAGTACAGCGTCACGAGAAAAAGTCTCTGTTGTTGAAAATAGTAAGATTCTTGGTGAGGTTGACCTTCTAGAGATGGTAATGTCGACTAACTTCCCTTTTGAGGAGGATGCAGATGACTCTAGAGTTTGGAATCTGGAAATACCAGTTACAGATTGTGAGCCAGAGAGTATTGTTAAGCCAACTGGGGATGCGCCTTTATGTGGTAACTGGCAAACAGAGATAGAAAATATATTCTCTCTTCTGAAATCGATCTCCGCCGAGAAGAAAAGTTATTGCAAAAAGCTGACCGCTCACAGATTGTTGACCAGTGATGACATTCTGGCTATGAAGCAGTCTGAGAAAGAAAGTAAGGAACAAAAAGAAGCCGAGAAAATTAGAAAAAAAGAAGAGAGGGAACACAATCGGATAGCAAAGGAACTTATGAGACAGGAGAACAAGGAAAAGACAGAGGCTGAGAAAATTAGAAAGAAACAAGAACAGGAGGCAAAATGAAACGCTAAAGTTCTTGGAAAGGAATCCACAAAAGAAAGTGACTCTAAGAAACTCAAAACCATATCTAATGCGGATTATTTGGACCTCCACCCCACCAGTTTGACTTGTTTGTAACTTACGTTGGCGCCCAGAGGTGTATGAGATTACCCGGACTGACTCTTAATGACTAGAGCCCGAAGCCGCCATTGCACGCCGCCAGCCATATTGGCCACAAGCAGCCGCCAACCATATTATCTCTAACGCCAGGCGCATTAAAAAATCTCCGCCGGAATTGTAAAATGGCTGAGTCGTGTGCATGGGCTTAAATGTTAAGGACAACTGTACTGCGAATCGCAAATAACTAAAACGCATTGCCTAATATTGGCATTCTCGCATGGACACGGCATGGTTGTTACACTATCAGAACATCCGGGGGATCTCATTGTGGAATAGACTATTCCAATGCATGCTTCATATAACTGATCAAGTGGGAGCATTCATTCAGTATTGAAAGGGTTTGAAGTATAAATTGTTTATTTCGACATGACTCAGTCTCAGACATCGCTGACATTTGTCAATATATGCACATAACCTGTAGAAGAGAATAGAAAATAGTTTGAAATATTATATATCAATACTATCGGATTCAGCATTCAATGATGCATGCATATATCGCAAGATGCCAGTGATGATAGCTGTCTGAAGTCGACAGAATTAAGTCCCAATGTAAATTTACCGATTATATAGATGGGAAACTACATAGTACATGTACATCCCTTCCAGTCATTTACTGAGCCCTTCGTGTATTTTCGCCATAATGGAAAAGCCCAACACCAAAAGAATACACGTGGTCTGGAATTCTACGGGTTCAACACAAACGCTAAAACAAGCGGGTGTCTATAACCGGGGATTATGAAAATTTCGGAAACAAAGTACGCTGAATGATAACGTCTCAGCCGGCTGAGCCGCCATATTTCGTCAGCCACAAACGTCCTGACTGAGCTGGCTTAGCTAAATAACCAGCCACGAAATTGTTTGAGCTAGCCGTGAAAACTAGTTGTCGTAGCTTCGGGGTCTACTAATGACTATGACTTAATTCTCAAAATTAAGTGTGTTTAAATATATTAGGTAGTCTCAACAGGCCATAGAGGAAAGGCTGTCTGAGTTGATTCAAACATTAAGTTCATCAAGTCAGGTCTGACTAGGGTTTGGTATGATTATGACACTTATTTGTTTGCTGGAATCTAGATGGTTGTTCGAAATAGGGAAGTTTGGTCTCTGAATATTACAAAAACATTGTTCTACACATCTAGGGAAGTGTGAGCTAGTAGACGGACTCACTGGGCCATGCATTCTCTGAGATACGACAAAAATCCGAGAGAAACGTGTCCATGTACATCAAAGAATGATTAATGCCAGATCACTGATTGGAGACAGCTATTATCAAAAGTAAATATGACTATGCAGCAAATTATCCAGAAGGCAGTTCATGGCTTCCTTTCGGCTAAATTAAAAAGAATTTGAAAATCTGACCTTTCCGTTGTGAAGTAGAGAGTATTAGTATTTGCAGTAACAATACCTGAGGGAAAAATTCAAAAAAGCACTTGAGTCCTTATTCAATTTCAACAGATAAATAACAGCGGATTTCAACACTAACAAGGTAACCTATTTTCGTACATTTCTGATCTCATTTAGTGCTGGGCGGTTTCCCGATTAATCGACAATACCCGGTTAAAATTAAATTATCGTCAGTAATATCGTCTAAACTAAAATAATCATAATATTGTCGGCAATCAGTGGGTGCCAGCCAAACATAAGCATGTACAAACAAATAGTTTAAGTGAACGTTCAGACGACCACGATACAATCGTAAGTAGAAAGATTTCAGCAGTAGGGAGTAACCGGTAGTTGAACTGCGCATGCTCACGTCAAAATCGTAGGTAAAAAAAATAACATCAAGCACTGTTTAATTTTAGATGAGAAATCGTGGCGTAATCTTGGTTACCTAGAAATTTTTATCCTAAATCATTACAAATAAATTGTTTTTCAAAATTTATATTCATGCAATGAGGCATCTGGACACAATTACGTCTCAAAAATTATCTCATTTGCTTGAAATATTCAAGAGTTGATGTTCTGGTGTCACCATGTCAACCATGTGCTCTCAGTTTCTTCAAACTTCCCCCCATTACTAGTATGATTTTCAGTTGTGTTGCACAAAACAACCCATTTTTAACATCACAAATAAAAGGATATCTGAGGCTGAACAAACTATGTACAATTCTATGTGTTTGCTCCTTTTAAGTTATATATCAGCAATCTATTGTATTTATATATGTGTTATTATCATTGTCAATAAAATCAATCAAAGAGTGACTGTTAACTCTAGTACGGTAATTCACTCACTGTATAATTCAATTGATTAATATATTTAGGTTGAAACTTGTGTACTAGTAGTGTTATTGTCCAGAATCATACTCAGTTAACAATTTTACATTAAGCCTAATTTGATAATCTATAGATTTTTTTCGAAGTTTTACGATCTATTTTACATTTCTCTCACCAACTAATGCATTAAAACAGAAAAAGTATGAAACTGTGTTCTTTAAATATCTCAATATTAAAGGAATATACTTTAATGCTTCTCATGAAATTATTTGTATGCAGAAAACACTCAGTCAAACTGGTAACTTTAAGCGCTTTTTGGGGGTTTCGCGTTGCCTATTTTCGAGGCACAACGTTTTTCAGTATAAATTGTGATTATGGGGTTAAAAAAAAAATTTAATTGTAGAATAAATCCTGTGATCAATGGTCGTGATATTGACGACATGGTGTAAATTTTATACACCCAGAAATTAACAAGAGGTGTGCACTCGAGTCAAAGTCGAAAGGCCCATAACTTTGGGAAAAATCATTGGATCAAACTCAAATTCGAACTTGACCTGTATTTTGATATGAACGACACACAAAAAAACCCAGAAATTTCTAATTAAACAATCCAAACTTGAGTTATCATCTGGAAACCAAAGAAAAAACAAGAAAAAATTTAATTTTCTAAGTCGAAAAGCCCATAACTCTGAGAAAAATCATCGGATCAAACTCAAATTCGAACTTGACCTGTATTTTGATATCATTGACTTACACAAAAATTTTAAATTCCCACCTGTACGTTGCTTATTCGCCCCTGTACGCTTATATAATTTTCGACACATTGCACATTGAGATATGTGAACAGATCGTCAATTCTCCGTTTCATATTGAAACAATGAAAGAAGATTGTCGCCAATAACATCGGTAAGCCAAATGTTTGAACAACGCAAAACCACGTGGAGTAAACATTCTGTGCCCCCCGCATTGATCGGAAAATGAGCGAGTCCATTCTCGATCTTGTCTCATTTATAGAAACTCTTCCGCGTTGGTGGGTTACATTTCAGTTTCGAGGGTGTGCTTATTTGGAATAATTTCTGGGTTATTCCATTTTATGAACAGTCGAGCATGGTGTTACCTGGTGGTTTCATACTAACAATTGGGGGAATATTAATGGAATATAGTGAGTTAAGTGACCCAAATATTAGCATTGGATTATAGTAATCAGGTACCGGTAACAAAATAATGATCATTTGAGTTCATACAAATTATATACATGCATGTAAAAACTCCTGTGTCCACATTTTATCGGAAAAGTGGGCGAGTCTTGGTATGACGGACATGTTATTTATACAGTCGCTGGGTTAGATTGGGTTCGTTGTGAGGTCGGTGAATTGTGGAAGCCTGGTGGTTTTTAATTGTGGTAAATTGTTATATATTAGGCCTACTAATCGGGATAATACATTATTTTGTTGCGTATCTGGCGAAAATGAGTAGTCAAACCGCATTTATTAGCGACGCACAGTGCATATAAATACTAACAAGTCACCCGTTGGTAGCCCCTGACTTCCGATTGGGAAATCTGTATCATTTATCAACAGACTTCAAGGACAACATGTTTTAACCAGCAGGTGTTTTCTCTGTGCAACGTTCAAACATTGAGAGTTTAACTCAACCAGACGTTATTCCTGCTGGTTCGCGAAGTTTCACATACAAATTTGTTTTGTAGCTCACTACTAGTCTAATATTGCCTATTACATTGGTTGCATTTATACTAAGTACTAGTAGTATTGTAGTCAGTTCAATGTTATGAGTTATGTATTCAGCCCTCATAATTGGCTACGGCAATCAGCAATGCCGAAGCCATTTGCTGAAGCAAACTGGGCCACGATAAAGGGTTGCCGTAGCAGATTGCCGAAGCCAAACAATCTGAATTAAAAGGGCTGTGTATTGAAAAAAAAGTTCTTCAACAACATGTTTGTAGTATAATACAATTATTTGCCACGCCCCAAATAAAATATGTATAAATCAACCAACTCAATGATACAACAACATACTCTCGAGTTCCGAATAATAGTACAGGTGGGAATAATAGTACAGGCGGGAAAATATTGAAAAATTAAATAATAGTACAGGGCGGAATAATAGTACAGGCGGGAATTTTTTGGAATTTCCGTATGTGATGTCCCAAAGTCACAAATGAAAATTAAAAAATGTTCCACCCAGTAGGCCTACTATTATTCGATCGAGTACTATTATTAGTATCAGTCTTTGAATTTACATTATAGGATACTAGTACACAACATATGTGTATAATATAGACATTATAAATTACCAATTTACCACAAAATCTTAAACGGAAAATCTGAATATTTATGTTTGCAACCATTTAATACACATTAAATGTATATGGTGTGTGTCAAGTATGTTGTTGTATCATTGAGTTGGTTGATTTATACATATTTTATTTGGGGCGTGGCAAATAATTGTATTTTAACTACAAACATGTTGTTGAAGAACTTTTTTTTCAATACATAACTCATAACATTGAACTGACAACAATACTACTAGTACTTAGTATAAATGCAACCAATGTAATAGGCAATATTAGACTAGTAGTGAGCTACAAAACAAATTTGTATGTGAAACTTCGCGAACCAGCAGGAATAACGTCTGGTTGAGTTAAAACTTTCTCAATGTTTGAACGTTGCACAGAGACGTGTTGTCCTTGAAGTCTGATGATAAACGATACAAATTTCCCAATCTGAGGTCAGGGGCTACCAGCGGGTGACTGTTAGTATTTATATGCACTGTGCGTCGCTAATAAATGCGGTTTGACTACTCATTTTCGCCAGATACGCAACAAAATAATGTATTATCCCGATTAGTAGGCCTAATATATAACAATTTACCACAATTAAAAACCACCAGGCTTCTACAATTCACCGACCCCACATCGAACCCAATCTAACCCAGCGACTCTATAAATAACATGTCCGTCATACCAAGACTCGCCCACTTTTCCGATAAATTGTGGACACAGGAGTTTTTACATGCATGTATATAATTCATATGAACTCAAATGATCATTATTTTGTTACCGGTACCTGATTACTATAATCCAATGCTAATATTTGGGTCACTTAACTCACTATATTCCATTAATATTCCCCCAGTTGTTAGTATGAAACCACCAGGTAACACCATGCTCGACTGTTCAAAAAATGGAATAACCCAGAAATTATTCTAAATAAGCACACGCTCGAAACTGAAATGTTTCTATAAATGAGACAAGATCGAGAATGGACTCATTAGATGGGAGACTCTCATTTATATAAGAGAATGCATTGGCACAGGATTTTTGCAAAATTTCAAGAAGCCCCAGTCATGAAAGGGTTAAAATATTTCTCACTGGACACTTGATTAAGCAAATAAAGGCTCTATATCAACTGTATATTGATGATTTGCATTGCATGTTGTTGAATTATAATAGAAGATTTCCTTCAAAATATAGAAAATTCAGCTTTAATAAAACTATCCACTTGCAATTTGGGGACATTTAGGCAACCAGAGTTTGGGCGCCCAAACCTGTAACAGGTATCAAAAGAGCCCTGGATCCATCCTTGATTATACACATATGTTGTGTACTAGTATCCTATAATGTAAATTCAAAGACTGATACTAATAATAGTACTCGATCGAATAATAGTACTGGGTGGAACATTTTTTAATTTTCATTTGTGACTTTGGGACATCACATACGGAAATTCCAAAAAATTCCCGCCTGTACTATTATTCCGCCCTGTACTATTATTTAATTTTTCAATATTTTCCCGCCTGTACTATTATTCCCACCCGTACTATTATTCGGAACTCGAGAGTACCAAATTCTCATTCTCTGACAGAGCCACGGAGGTGAAAGTTAACCGACTCAAGTTAGGTCACACTCTTCTAAATGAGCATATGTTCAAAATTAATCTTGTGGCCACACCAAAATGCTCTTGTGGTGAACAAGGAACTATACAGCACTACATTCTCAACTGCAGCTTAAACCAAGGGTACAGGGACATTCTGTTTTCTGATCTCACCGAAAGTCCGCAACTCCAGGATTCTATAAATGACAGCGGCATAACAATAAAACTTCTCCTCGGACAGTGCGAAGGACTGTCAGCAGATACAGAACTTCTTCGACATAATTTCATAAACTTGTTCACAACTTTGTCAGATCTTCAGGCATCAGTTAGGGATGTTCATGAAAAATTCAAATTGTTATAATCTATTCATTTTTTGATCTATTTTGTAGATCTCACCATTCTGGTTACAGAACCGAAAACCTTTTTCAGATTCGTCAAATATTTTTTTGAGTTACGGACATTTTAGTACCCCAAAAATGGGTCGTTTTTAAGATTTCCGAGTCCCTAATTTTGCCATATTGTCAAAATAGGCTAAAAAGCAGATTTTAGGGTCAATTATTTTTAAAAATACACAATAATTTTGTTTTGTTTCACTAAATAAGTGGTTAACCTACTGGGTAGAGCACAATAATACATTATTTCATACCTTAATGGTCAAGAACGAAAAAAAATCTACCAACGAAATGTGTGTTCTGTAACATGGACTTAGTCAAATTTGGCTTTGTGACATGGGGTTTTGTGACGAAATGCCATATTTCAGGTCTGGTAACTCAGTAAATTGATATCCATACATCTTGATGTTTTCACAACATATTCGATATGTTTGACTAACTATATTGTGAGAAAATTTCTATTATTGGATGCGAAATATTTTCGTTATGACCCTATGGGTTATTGAAAATCTCTTATATTCAAAATTGTCGTTTTTTTTGTATTTTTTGCCATTTTTCTTGGTTTTTTGTGTATAAAAAATAAAAAATTGATCTTAAGTTGTTAAAACTAGTTGAACTTTCATCTGAAATCATATTTTAGTTGAAACTAAGTCATATTGTTGATTATTCTATTGTAAGTTTATGGATTTCGCCACTTTTTGTAGTCAACTGACCCCAAATTTGACTGCTGTTATAGGGGTAGGGCAAACCAGAAATATTATCCATGTTCTAATATTAGACATATTGGAGACAAAGGGTTGTTTTTTTATGCTTGGTTACACTATTATTGTTTTATATAAAACATACTAAACATTATCTCAGGTTTATTTGATATTTAAGGCTATATGATCAGTATATGGTGTTGAAAAGTAGCCAAAACACCAAATTGCCATTTCGCGTCCGAATCGGAGTAAAATTTGTCATAACTTGGAGACCGTACATCGAAAATGGATGCGATATGGTTTGTTAGGTAGAAAAATGTATGCTTGGTTTGTTTATTACAAAGCATTATGCTTTGTGATTTAATATTTATAAGTTATTCTCATTAAGCTTACCCTCCCCCTATATTTGCAATCTCATCAAATATCGTCGGTACACCAAGAGTCACATACAAGTGACCATGGTTCAGAAGGCAACCCTTACGATCTCTCGAGGGAAGAAAAATGACACAGCAGATAGATTGTTTAGTATATATTTTGATATTTAGAAATATTTACATCGAGATGATACGAAACTACGAGCCTAATCGTAACGTTAAGTTTGATTGCTTAGTTTAAATGGATTAGGATGTGTGGCCTCCAACCTCGCCGTACAGCCACAGCCTTACCACCTCTCAGGGAAAGAAAAACAAAACTTCAAATACGTGATTGTTTAATATATATTTTCGATACTTAGAAATATTGACATTGAGATGATACGAAAGTTCGAACCTCTACAATTACTCCACCTAATCGTAACGTTAACTTTGATTGGTTAGTTTAAATGGGTTAGGGTGTGGTGGCATCCAACCTCCCCTTACAGCCACAGCCTTACAACCTCTCAGGGGAAGAAAAACAACACTCACTCCATCCATCCATCTGGGACAGATAGGATCAATCCATCTATCTGGGACAGATAGGATCCATCCATCTGGGACAGGTAGGATCCATCCATCCATCTAGGGACAGATAGGATCCATCCATCCATATGGGACAGGTAGGATCCATCCATCCATCTAGGGACAGATAGGACCCATCCATCCATCTGGGACAGGTAGGATCCATCCATCCATCTAGGGACAGATAGGATCCATCCATCCATCTGCGACAGATAGGATCCACCCATCAGGGTCTGTCCGTCATGTCAATCATGTATGTCAGTCATGTATGTCAGTCATGTATGTCAGTCAGGTGATCCATCCATCCATCTGCGACAGATAGGATCCATCCATCAGGGTCCGTCCGTCATGTCAGTCATGTATGTCAGTCAGGTCTGTCAGTCAGGTTAGTCAGTCATGTCAGTCCAGTCGTGTCTGTCAGTCAGGTCAGTCATGTCTGTCAGTCATAAAACTTTTTGGCGCGTAATTGACTATGACGTCGTTGCAGACCACTGTATACAATGGCGTTGTGGGACGAAAATATCGTCGCTGGAGGTCGCCCAAGTCGGGACTAGATGAGGCTCACGATGATGTGTTTCCGCCGGCCGTTCCTGTGTCTAGCCAATCAGCATTAATCTTATTTGTCTGAAGTGATGTCCCCCTTTCCGATTCCGCGTGAAACTCTCGGGAATTCCCAAGGGGTTTTTGAGGGCGCCGCTTAGAAGAGTTTTTATTTTTCAAAAAGGTACTTACAATTAACCTTTTTTGAAGTTTCACACGGCATTCAAAAGGTCTAATTATGCTCTTTATAATGCACTTAACTCCATTTGACGATATGTAGTATTAACCAGCGGGATCTTCGTCAAAAACTAATGCCAAAAAGTCACATACATTTTTAACGCCAAAAATACGACGAAATTCGGCAACTTTGACGTCGCAAAAAAAATATTGATAAAAGTAAGACCCATATAATATTTATAACGTCGGCATGGTGAGATCACATTCTACCAGGCTGTGGATTGCCATTGTATTTGAATGTTTTACTAAAAAGATATAATTAATAAAAAAGTGCTCACTTTTGACCCAAATCTTAAAAATTACGTCGTGACGTTGAACATCCCTACATCAGTGTCTAAACAATGATATTATATATGTATATAACTCTCCCTTGGCCTTACCAGATGGAAGACATCGCACATACAGAGTATAGCACCTAGAGAATACAGCACCAGCAGTTAAAGCACCAGTGACATTAATCAGCTACAGTACAGATGATTACGATACCAACAACAACAACAACAAATATGCTTCCCAAATACGGCCACATAATAAAGGCACATTCCCCAACCCCTAGCGGAAACCCCGTTATAAGGCTGGGCCAAAAATTGCTAGTTAGCCTAATCACAGTCCTAGGAATCACTGTCCATATAATATTAAATTTGATTAAAATATAACAAATAGATCTAGATACATTACCTCTTCTATACAGATAACAGGTGCAGTTAGGCAACTTCAGATTTTGTTATTATGTAAACAAATCATCTCATTGGCTAGAGACCACCCCCTGTGCTCTATCACTAAAACGAACAATTGGATTTTTTGTTCGAAAAAATTGCATTTATCTCCCCACAATTGACATGTGACAATTAAGTTAATAGTTCTTAATGCGCTCGTTGGGTCATATCAACTCTACCTGGTCTGATTTGTACATAAATCGTGATTTTCCATCCAAATATCAGCATAAATTCACATTTATGGAACTCGTGAAAATCATTTTTTGCTGACGCGGTAGTGTCTCTATTCAGTTCCTTATTACAATTACGTATTTAAAATTTGCAGCCAATCCCAGTACAAGTTATCTCCCATTGCCGCTCTTGGGATGCGGAGCAAAACGGGAGCTTGGAATATAAAATTGTGCTTTCACATCTCAAGTTATCAACCACCCCTAGGGCCCTACTTGAAAATATATAGATATATTAGTTTGAGATGATCATTTCTACATTTCTCTAGTAATGAGAATGAGTTAAAATGTGCACTTAGTAGTTTAGAGCAGGGCCAGTTTTACCACACCCGACGTCTGTTTACTCACATCCGTAATCCCTTTTATTCGGATTATCACCGGGTGCGAATAAGTAATTTGCTATTTAGAGAATGGACATGTGTTTCCCAAATCGTAAAGAATTCCACCGAGTTTGCACCTGAAAGAATATTCGAGTAACTAACAGCTATTTTCTCGTAAGTTGGCAAAGATACTAACAATCTGAATACACCATCGTTTCAAGAAAAAAATACGGAATATGATGATATAAACTCAGAAGTCGCGAATGTTTGTGTGGCATAAAAATGTGTACTGATCTGTATTTTCTTGCAAATCATCTGCCAATGAAAATGCAGTATACAAAATTTTTACTTGCCAAACTGGTATATATATTAATACTAGAAGGTGACCCGACTTCGTCCGGGCTATTCAAAAACAAAATTTCAAGTCGATTACTCCATCCGTTTCCTAGATCTGGTCTGCGCATGCGCGAAGCTGGTGTCGCACGTGCTCGGCGACCCGATAAAATTCGTATCCGGGGCAAGATACATTCACATACCAAATTTCAAGTCGATAGCTACACCCGTTTCCGAGATATATAGCCCAATGTCATTTGCGGATACCTCGGCCGGTGATGAGTTAACGCGACACAGTCAAATGCATCGGCAGGGTGAGAGTTAACGTAATCTAACTTTATGACCTCTGACGACGTCATAGAATTTACGCATTGATTTTATCCTGATAAAAGCATCGTACCACTTGTACCTAATAATTGAGGCAGATAACTAAAACGGATACATACATATTATATATCGTTGGAAAGATGAAGCCACACAGATTCTAACCGTGCAAATTATATGACTGGCAATTTATTATTCGCGCTATATCGTATCGATTTGTGAGCACCGAACTGAAATATATTAGCGCAAAACGGCGTAAAAACAGATTTGACCTCCGCACGTGAAAAGTTGACCTCGCACGGACAAATAAATATGCCTATGTTCGTCTCCGGCCGAAAATACCCTAAAATACCAAATTTCATCGAAATTGGCTTAGTCGTTTTCGAGTCCATCGATTTCAAACAAACAAACACATACACACACACACACACAGATCTTTCAAAATATATAATAGATAATACTCTCCGAATTTGTGTAGGATATCTTGTGTAATAGGGCCGTACCGGGGTGGCCATAAATATAACCCCCTTTCATGTTCGTTCACATATATATTCTCGACAATCGCCGATCGGTACAGAAATTCACCATGACGACCAGAGCCTGCAGAGGTTCACAATGGGAGCAGTCACGCATCTACTAATGTGCGCGAATTGAAAGGAAAATTAGGAAAAGTGCGCGATTAGCAGTCACGCGTCTACTAGTACTAATGAATTCAAAGGAAAATTAGGATAAGTCTACTAATGTGCGCGAATTCAAAGGAAAATTAGGAAAAGTGCGCGCTATAAATAGCTCGCGATTCTCCCGGAAGTGGTTTCTCCGTGACGTCATCATCACAACCAAAATGGCTGATGTGAAATTGGAAAATTGAGAAAAATAATGGAAACCGTTCCAGTGTTTTGCGAATATGCCTAAACAAAACAACGCTCTATCGCCTCGAGAAGATTGCGGAAATCACAAATACAATACTAGATCGAAAGATAAACAGGTACATGTCAAAACAATTCCTGATTCTATCGTTGAAACACCAAAATCTAGCAAAAGTTCAAAAACAAAAAACTTAAAAACAAACATTGAACTTGAAAACGCAACCTCCAATGCACACTGTGCTAATGTCGTATCAGATACCACCAAACTAAACACTGGCCCATGCCACACAAAACTTTACACTGTAAGTGAAAACAGAAACAGAACCCCAATTACGCTGCAGATCATTCAATCTGCCACTCCAGAATCTCCGGGAAGTGAAAACGAAATTTACTCTACTCCTGAAATTAAAATCATCACTCCAAGGAAAGCTAGCTACTCAGATGCCACAAACTCCTCTACATATATCAATAAAGGAGTTTCATCACCGCATGTAGAAAGCATACACTCAACTGTCATTAATGAAAATACCTTCTCTGAATCTGATATAGATGATCTTCTTACTAACTGTCAATGTACAGTCTGTGACAAAAGCGTGACACCTGAAGATAGGGGCATTCAATGCCTAGCATGTGACAAATGGTCCCACTATGTGTGTTCCAACCTGTTAAAATCCAAAACATTTCGAGAATCGAACAATCGGGATAAACTCTTAGAAAAGAGATCTTTCTTATGCAAAGAGTGCGATACAGTTAACAGCAAAATTAAGTGTCCATGTGGGACCAATAATTTCAAGAAGTTTATTACGTGTCATCTCTGCGACCAAGCTTGGCATATCAAGTGTTCCAGTTTTGACGTGGCAGACAAGAAAAAGCTTAACAAACACAATATCAATTTCAAATGTATTTTTTGCAATATATCTCAATTGCAATCTAACAACAATCTGTGGTTGACTCTATCAAAAACATGCAAATCCAAACAAAGTCCACAAAAACCACTCCAAACCAAATCACCTACCTCTAACATCGAGACACCAAAATCAATCAAGAATGGGAAGAAAACCAAAACTAACATCACCAGGAAGTACGTGAACAGTGTACAGAAGACAATCATCTCTGCAGGGAAAGTCGACGACAAACTCAGTCAAGTAAAAGTGTCACAAGGGTCAGAGTCTAATATCATCATAATCGACAAACTCACAGAACCAAAACTCTTTCAAAACTCCTCTAGCATTAAGAAAGAGATTAATAAATTCAAGCCTCTAGTGAATATAGAATATGCCTATTCCCTTCCCAGAGGTGGAATTGCCGTTCATGTAAAAGACAAAGAATCTGCTAAACTTCTCAAACAGGAATGGCCTCACAATGCTTTCAACAACAGTGGTGGAACTTTAAAAGCCCATAGTCCTTCGGAAGGCAAATCAATCATCGTTAAAAACATCAACGTTAAAATTGATTCTCAGGATATTCAACAATCTATTGAAAATGAATACAATATCAAAACTGAAGTTAAAAGATATTGTTTCACAGACACCGGCAAACAAATGCGCATAATCAAAATCACAACCTCCGACAAATATTTTACTGACAGATGTCTGTTAAACGGTGTTAACATTCTTGACAAACAGTATCAGTGCGAACAATACAATCAGATAAAACCCATTCGTTGCTTTAAATGTCAACGCTTTGGTCACATTTCAGCTCTCTGTATGAATAAACCCACATGTGCCAAATGTACGAGCAGCTCTCACGATGTAAAAGATTGTAACAGCCTTTTTCCTTGCTGCATAAACTGTTCAGGAAAACATGATGCACGTTCAAGGACTTGCCCAAAATTCACAGAATATCAAACCCTTCTGCTGAAACGCAGCCAACTGTGCTTCTAAATCCCAGTTAGCCAAAATGAAAATTGTACAAATAAACATTAACTCTCTCAACACCTCTTGTACTCTCTTGGAAAATTACGTCAAGAAGAATAATGTCGACATAGTTTGCATCCAGGAAACGTGGAACAAAAATAAATCCATTAACTTCTTAAATTGGAACTCTGTCTTTCGAAATAGGTCAACGGGCAAGCGTGGTGGTGGGGTCGCCACACTCATCAGGCCTGGTATCAAGTTTATACAAATAGACATTCCACAACTTGACATCGAATCAATCTGGACTGAAATAGTGCATCCATCGGGCAGTTTTGTCCTCGTCAATGTATATATTCCGCCTAAACAGATAAAAGATATCCTCAAACTTAATTTAGCATTGGACAAATTTCGCAACAGTAGACTCCTAGTGCTGGGCGACTTCAACTGTAGGAACATTGCCTGGGAATTGCAAAATGATACCTGCAAGCTAAATAGGAAATCTCAATCGGCTCGTATGGGAAAAACTCTACTCAATATAACAGACAGCCACAACCTCAAAACACACAATGCCGGCTTATACACTTGGACAAGAAATGAATACCATAGCGCTATTGACATAACTTTTTCACGTGGTCTGGACAATGTAGAAACCACTTGGTTTATTGATCGGGAGGGGTATGTTCGCACAGACCACTCCATAATAATTTTTTTGCTCAAAGATTCAATACAATCCGTAGATAAAACATTATGGAACTTCAAAAACTGTGACTGGACAGCCTGGAAATCTGCAATCAATGAAGAATTAAACAACTGGTGTACACAGTTCAAAACATTTGAAGGAGCAGACTCCAAATACGACAGTTTCTGCAAAGTTATTCTCAACACTGCAGAAACCCACATTGGTAAAAAACACATCACAAAACATTCAAAACAAGTATGGAACGAGGATATTAAACTAAAATCAATTGAATGTAAAAAAGCGAATAAGATGTTCCATAAACGATCTGATCCACACAATAAAGCCATTCTTGACAATGCTCTTTGCGAACTCCGATCAGCCATAGAGAAAGAAAAATCAACACACTGGGAACAAACATGTGTAAAAATAAGCAGAGCTAATCAACGCGATTTCTGGAAACTTATTCAACTTAATAGCGATCATAAACATAACCAAGACAACACCATTCAGCCAATTAAAATTCAAAATGGTGATAAAGACTATGCACGTTCTGATGAAGACATATCAAAAAGACTGCAATATGTGCACATAGACCGTAAACACGCAGATACATCAGGTTTTGACATGCAGTGGAAAGAAGTAATAAATACTTCAATTAAAACTAACATCACTGACAACAACAATATTCTCAAAAATAACATAGGAAAACCAGAAAACAGTGATATCAGTGAAAGCGAAGTGCTGAGTGCTCTGAAAGCCATGAACAACAGTTCTGCTCCTGGACCGGATGATATTCATCCTCTAATGATCACTAAATCTGGGGACATCATGGTTAAATGCATCCATCTGTTATTTCAATATTTCTGGGTACAAGGTGTCATTCCATCAGCCTTCAAAAAGGACAATAAAATCTTCATAAAAAAACCCGGAAAATCAGTGTACGACTCTGAAAAGTGCTACCGTCCAATCAGCTTGAGCTCTATAATTGGTAAAACTTTTGAGAAAATAATTACTTGGAGACTGATATGGAAAAGCGAGACGAGCGAATGGCTGAACGATGCCCAATATGCATATCGTAAGCACCGCAGTACCACGAGTGCACTAGTTGAAGTTACCGAATCCCTTATCACAGCCAAAAACGAAGGGAAGCATGCTCTCGTCACATATATTGACTTTGAAGGTGCTTTTGACTCCATCATGAGAGAAGGCATTGTATATAAACTCCTCCAACAGGGCCTTGATGGAAGAATCCTAAAATATATCCACAACTTCCTAACTAACCGAACGAGCAAAAACTTTGTAAACACATACCAAAGCGACTGGATTCCAACTGAAATAGGGGCACCACAGGGATCTGTCATCAGTCCCATTCTGTTCACTCTCTATACTGATAACATTATGTCTGGTCGTTCAGAGCAAACTATCCGATACTCCGATGATATTACCATAATCACCACTAACCACGACCCGAAACAAGCAGAGAAAGAAATGAATGAATGCCTACAATCAGTCACTTCTTGGTGCAACAGATGGCACCTATGTCTCAATACCAACAAAACCGACTTCATGCACATCCCTCCTGTGAATAACTGCACGGCGAATTTCAAACCCAATGTGTTCATAAACAATAAACCAATAGAACTGATATACGACAAAAATCTTCTAGGTGTTACTATTGATAGTGATTTATCATTTAAACCACACATTGAAAAAACTGTTTTAAAAGCTCGTGCTGGTCTATACAAGATTGGGAAATTTGTTAATGAATCTGGCATAAACATGGACAAATCTATTAGACTGTATAAAGCAGCTATAGTTCCCATTCTACTTTATGGATACCCATCATGGTGTACCGTTAAAGAGGGTGTAATCCAAGAGCTTCTGAATGTTCAAAGATCTGCCCTACTAAACACAACTGGGGCTATTCATTCATCCAGTACAGAGGCAATGGAAGTTTTATGTAGCACACCACCACTTCTCCTCAAAATGAAGGAGATGAACTGTTTAGAGTACCTCAGGCTCAAATCAAAAAACAATAAGTCATCTCTGAAGCAGCTCCTAATCAGTGCCATAAATAAATCATATGAAACCCCTATAAAAAGGATGTTCCAAGACAATAAATATTTATTGAGCAAGAACTTCACTCAAGTGATAGATGAACCACAATATGAACTTGAGTGCTACAATTTTCACCCCAGTGTCACTATATACGCCTCTCCAGCTGGTGATATTGGACCCTGCTCATCCAAATCAGTTTCTCGTGACAATGCAGTGAAGGACATCTTAACATATCTTGAGCAAACTCTGGATCAAGATATAATAATTTTCACTGATGGTTCTACTTTTCCCAACTCTCTTATTAGTGGAGCATCAGCTGTGATCTATCCATCCGGTATTCTTAGTGAACCCATAACTATCTCGGAAACCATTCACACTGATGGTCTCAACAATAGCGCTGAAATCAAGGGCATTCTTCTAGCATTAAAACACATAGAAATGACTCTAGAAGGTTCCAAATCAGCTTCAATTAACACTGCGCACATATTATGTGACTCTCAATCGGCTATCACATCCATTTTCGAATTCAAACCTAGTGACAAATCTTATTCAATTATACGCGACTGCTGGCACACAATTCACCAATTGGAACTCCTCAAGCCCTTAATATCTATCAAGATTAAATGGACTAACAGTCATATTGGTGTTAAAGGCAATGAACTAGCCGATCAGGCTGCTAAAGAAGCAGCAAAAAACACACACATTTCAAACAAGGACCTTGTACCATCGGACGGAAAATCTGTAAAGGAATTCAAGTTGTTTGTATCTGAAGTCGTTAAAAACAAATGGCAATTTAAATGGGATCTAAGTGAAACTGCCAGACATTCATACGACCTGTTTCCTTCCGTTCAACATGACTTTAAGGGTCTCCTGGCTAAGCAGCATCCTAACAGAAAGTCTGAAATAATGATCAACAGAATCATTATTGGACATACATTACTTAATGCACACAAACACAAACTAGGCTTATCAGAATCTCCAAAATGTGCATGTGGTTGTGCTGATACTATTAAACATTTTTTCTTTGACTGCCAGTTATATTCCACACAAAGAGAAGCCCTGTATAGTAACATTTCCTCTCCAAATGATACAAAAAACAATTCTACAAACTCATTAATGGACCTTCAGACACTTGTGGGTTACCAAACCAACCCAAACACTCTTATGGAAGTACTCCGGTTCATCAGTGATACAAACATTTCACTATAAGAAAGCTCAGCTTCATTCACTGTATGGAACTGTTCTTTTTACAGCACCATCTGACGTCACACACTCTGGCAACAGTGTACAGCACTAAAGTGAAATAAGCATTGAGGGCTCAATTGCACCAGTGACCTTGGAGCTACCTTACAGAGCGAAGTCTCTTTTAAAGAACTTCATAGACACACCAACCAACCAACAGTGGAAAAATCACGAAGAAAAGGAGGGACAGTGACATCTTAGACCAAGATAACTCTCGGAAAAAGTCGAAGGTTAACCCAAAGAAAATTCAGATCATCCCAATCAACAAAAGTGTATTTAAAACAACACATTTCTGCCCTATTTGTTTTGAGAATGTTTACCAGGATCAGGATGGAATTGAATGTGTAACATGCTTAAATTGGTACCACCCGAATTGTGTTGGTCTTCCTAAACTTATTTATGAGGATATCAAGGAAAACAAAAAGGAGTGGTTTTGTGCTGATTGCAATCCAAACAGTGTTCAGTCATGTCCATGTGAGGGATATCAAAACTCAGATACTATAATTTGCTCTTCCTGTGAAATCTGCTGGCATACAACGTGTGCAAATATACGGAAATGTGACCTAAAGTTATATAAGCAGAATAAACTGAAATATTTATGTGCGGTGTGTAATCTAAAGAAGATAAACGGAAATAAGACTTTGTGGGATACAATTTTCCAATTAGCTTCAAAAAAGATTGGACGTGTTAGGAACAAAAGTTCTAACAGAACAATTGATGAAAGTAACAACAAGGATGATGAAAACTTGCACCATACAAATACTGCTTCAAAGTGTCAACAAGTAAGTCAACAAGTACCGGTAAGTCATGCGCCAGTTCATTCTGTGAATAGTTCAAGTGAATAGTTTGCCCAACACAAGCTCATCTGAAGAAAAGGAAACATCGTTACCAGTGCCATCTTCCACAACTGACAAATTTATTGTGATCATTGACAATCTACTAAGCCCAAAAGAATTTTCCTCAAGTCAGAAAATTAAAGGGGAAATTACCAAACACAAAGGGGATATTAAAGTACAGTATGCTCATCAGTTACCAAGAGGAGGGATAGTTATCCACCTACACTCCAAAGAAGATCTGGATATTATCAAAACACCATGGTCATCGAGTGCTTTTAATAACAGTGGTAACCAGTTATCAATTCATGAACCAAAATATAAAGATAATGCTGTTATTGTGAAAAATGTAAATAAAAGGATAGAGACCGATCATATTATAGACTATATTTCGACGTACTATCACAAGGATGTTAAAGTGAAGAGACTGAAATATACAGACACACGAAGACCTCTACCTGTGATCAAAATAACATCGGATGACCCAGCCTTCATTCAACATTTAATTACAGACGATCTGAGATTATTCAACAACTCCTATAATTGTTCAGCTTTTAAAACAATTAGACCCATACGCTGTTTTAACTGCAATTTATATGGACATACATCGGATCTATGTGAAAACTCGGCATCCTGTGGAGTGTGTGCTGGTTCTCATCATACAAGAATTTGTGATAGTCACAAGAATATTAAATGCATAAACTGTGGTGGATGTCATAGAGCCAACTCTAGGAACTGTTCAAAATATATTGAATTGGACAAAACCATTGCTGCTCGCTTACAACTACAAGGACATTGCTGAGTGAACAGGGTATATAACATATATCAGCAATAATATCGTTATATATTCTTTAATATGATTATAAACTATATATTCTTTATTGTGATTATAAACTTTATTGGATTCATTCAATCGTCATCAACTATGAAGATTTGTCACTTAAATACTAACACCTTTAACACATCAAAGTTATTGTTGGAACAATTTGTGGATAGGAACCAGATTGATATTCTTTGCCTACAGGAAACTAAGTCCAAAGTTGAAAAACTATATTTCAAAAATTGGAACTGTGTTCTAAAAAACAGGAATTTCAACAATGGTTGTGATGGGGGTGGAGTTGCTACACTGATTCGACCAGGCATAAAGTATATAACAATGCAACACTTGGATACAAACATTGAGGCAGTCTGGTGTCAAATTTTTCATGAGAATGTGAAGTTTATTCTTGGAAATATATATATTCCACCTGGGAAAATGGATGATTTATGCCAATTGGAAAGAGTAATATCTGGTATCCAATACAACAACCTCCTGATTGTTGGAGACTTCAATGCACGGAATAGGATGTGGGAAAATAACCCAGTATTTACAAAAGAGGCATCAAAGAGTTTCAAAATGGGTTGGAAAATGGTGCAAATAAAGTCCAGATTCAAGCTCACTTTGCACAATGATGGTCAGCATACATGGAGGAGGAATGGCATTTCTTCTGCTCTGGACCTGACATTAACCAGAGGGATACCCACACAAAATATGGAATGGTCTATAAACAATTGTGCCTATCTTCGGATTGACCATTCTCCTATTATTCTTAATATTAAAAAAGTCTTGCCAGATATGCGGTTGGAGAAATGGAAATTTGAAGAGTGTGACTGGATTGCATGGCAAACAACAATACAGCCAAAACTAAAAGAATGGATGGATTCAATTGATGGAGCCGACATAGATAAAACATACGAAGATTTCTGTGAGATTGTAATGGGTACAGCAGAGGAGGTTATACCTCGGAAAACAATAACCAGTCATTCGAAGCATTACTGGAAGGGGGAGATGAGAGAGCTATATAACAATTGCAAAATATTACGAAGACGATGGCAGCAGAGATCAGATCAGAATAATGAACAGAATTATAAAATAGCTCTTGAGAAGTTAGAAAAAATGATTGTGGATAGTAAGGCTGAATACTGGAACAAGAAATGCAAAGAACTAAATAAGTGCTCACAGCAACAATTCTGGAACACGATAAGGAAAATGGGTGATCCGATGGGTAAAAACACAATACAGCCAATCAAATATGGCACGAAAAAGTATGCGTCAGAAGATAAAGATATCTCAGATAAACTTGAAGATGTTCATATCCATCGCCTACATGCAAACACTACCAACTTCGATACTGCATGGGAGAAGTCACTCGAGACTCAACTGACAGGGATCATGGCCGAAGCTACAGGGCAAATAGAAGGAGATGATACTGTAAACTCGGATATTACAGAGGAGGAAGTTAAATGTGCTATATCGCAGATGAATAAAAGTTCTGCACCAGGACCTGACAAAATATTACCATTATTTATCACAAGGAGTGGAGAAATTATGGAGCAAGCCTTAACAAAATTTTTCAATTCTTGCTGGAAGACTGGACGAGTACCAGCACAATTCTGCCAGGAAAATAAAGTGTATATACCAAAGCCAGGGAAAGACAATTA
This sequence comes from Siphonodentalium dalli, assembly GCA_032622095.1. NCBI lineage: Eukaryota > Metazoa > Mollusca > Scaphopoda > Gadilida > Siphonodentaliidae > Siphonodentalium > Siphonodentalium dalli. The sequence goes on from CP136063.1 coordinate 149,041,110, forward strand.
TAATACAGAGAAAAGTTACAGACCGATCAGCTTGACAAGTATAGTTGGGAAAATCTACGAGCGGGTGGTAACTTACAGACTGATCTGGAAGGCGGAAGCTTTTGGTTGGATACATGAGCATCAGTTTGCATATAGGAAACAGCATAGTACTACACAGGCGCTACTGCAAATCACACAAGGAGCTCAGGTCTGTGTAAATGAGAAGATGCATGGGGTGATGACATTCGTGGATTTTGAGGGCGCCTTCGACTCAGTAATGAGACTGGGAATTCTGTACAAACTTCACAATCTAGGACTAGATGGAAGAATTGTACAGTATATCAAGAATTTCTTGTGTAACAGAAAAAGTAGGAGCATGGTCAACTCCTATATAAGCCCGTGGATAAAGACACAGATTGGCCTACCACAAGGGTCTGTCATCAGCCCTATTCTGTTCATTATATACACAAGCGACATGCCAACAATGGGAAATTGTATAACAACTTACTTTTCTGATGATATGACCATTCTTAATGAAGGAAAAGATGTTAAGGAAGTGCAGCTATCAACGAATGGAAGTCTGGAAAAGGTCCAACAATGGTGTAACAGATGGCACATTTGCATAAATGCAGAAAAGACTGATTATATCCACTTCTCCCCAGAGGCTACAACAACGGTGCCAAGTATATACATGAATAGAAAACAACTGAAGAGGGTGTCGTATAAGAAGGTCCTCGGGGTCATAATTGATGAAAAACTGAAGTTCGATGAACAGGTACAGAATGTGAAGATCAAGGCATCAAAGGCTCTGAACATCTTGAGTAGATTTAACAAAGCCAATATGAAGGTGTTTCTACAACTTTACCAGACATTTATCCGGCCATTGTTAGAGTATGCATATCCGGCTTGGATGACAACAAAAGAGACTCATCTTAATTCATTGGAAGATGTTCACCGATCAGCCCTTCTGACTGCAAGCGGAGCTATGGTGTCAACACCAACTGAGACCCTGGAAGTCATCACAGCAACAACACCATTGAGATTTAGGCTTCAGGAATTGGCAGCACGAGAGTTTATACGAGTGAAACAGACAGACGGATCGTTGCTAAGGAGAATGTTGGACGAGTCTGTTGTGAAACAGGGAGGCTCTCAAATGAAGCAAATGTATGCTGCGGCGAGATACATGCTCGGTACGACAGAATTCAATCTGGAGCCACAGCCAAAGTACGAGAAAGACATGTTCCTGTGCAGAGTTGCTGTCATAACTAGTCCAAAGTCTGACATCGAATTGGGTAATGCAGCGACTCGTTCAAAATCTCAGAAGGAAGCAGCCCGAGAAGACATAACCAAATACCTGAATGGAAGTGATCAGAACAACATCATGGTCTTCACTGACGGGTCATCACTAGGAAATCCAGGTCCAACTGGTGCAGCTGCTGTTATATACCTAGATGGCCTCAATTCAGAACCAGTTATACTGAAAGAATCCGTTAGTAAGGATAGTAATAACTACCACGGCGAGATAAGAGGTCTACTACTTGCCATAAACTTCATCGAGAAATGGATCACATCCAGAGGAGTTAGAAACAGCTGCATCATTTGTGATTGCCAATCAGCTATAGATGCAGTGACTGGTAACAGGCTTCCTGAGAAATATTTCCAAACCATAACAGAGTGCCGCAGGAAACTCAACACTATACACAGCAGTGGAGCGGATGTATATATTAAATGGGTTGGAGGCCATATTAATATCAAGGGAAATGATGTAGCAGATGGTGCGGCCAAAGAGGCAGCACATGCATCAGAGATGATAGATTCGGAATTAAAAGAGACTGACAATACAGTGACAGATTTGAAGAAGGCCATGCAGAAAAATATAATGGTGAAATGGCAGTTTCAATGGTCAAATCTGCAAAAGGCACGCCACACTGAAGAGCTATTCCCCAATGTAGTGGAGGCAGTAAAATATGTGAAGAACCATATCAGCGATGACGAACAGATACAACATAAAATGAACAGATTGAGATCCGGACACTCCAGCTTGAAGGGACACATCGGGAAATTCATAAAGGATACCACCACAAGCTGTGTATGCGGTGATAAGGAAACGGTGTGCCATTTCATTCTGGACTGTCCATTGTATGCTGTCGAAAGGGAAGAAATGATAAATGAGATCGAGATGGGGTTCGTTCAGACTGAAGTAGAGGTTGATAAAAGAATGATTAATGCCAGATCACTGATTGGAGATAGCTCTTATTTAAATATGACTATGCAGCAAATTATCCAAAAGGCAGTTCATGGCTTCCTTTCGGTTACATTGAAAAGAATTTGAAAATCCGACCTTTCCGTTATGAAGTAGAGAGTATCAGTAATTGCAGTGTTAATACCTGAGCGAACACAGTACATGGGTTCTTATTCAACGGATAGTGAATAGCGGAAGTCAACAACAACAACATAATAACTAACTATAATATATTGATTTAATATTATTAAATAATATTTTATTCAACTAACAGTGATTCCTAGGGACTGTGGCCTAATTAAGACAGTTATCTGTCAAGTTCCAAGCTCTTTTGTTTGTAGGTAAACGACTAGCCCTAAAATTAAACTTAATCATGTTTCTGATTTTCGAGCCAACTCGGAAAAAAATATAACCTGAATTCACTAATCTTCCAGTTTCAATCATTCATTCATTGTCTTTTATTTTGTATCACTATCTATTCGTAAATAGTTATTATTATTTATTTATTATCATTTGGACAAACTCCTGTGTTCGAAAGTTATCAAGGAAACACTCAAGAGTTACAACGTTATGAACGTACACGGTACAGACGATATTTGTTGGGCCCCAACTGGCAACTCAGCAACTGTCGAACTGAACTGGAATAAGGAAGTTTGACAGCTGCCATGTAGTTACTGTTGAAAATGCGCGCTTAATGTGACATCAATTGGCAGCCGAATATAGAATTTGTTTCAAATTTATCCATTAATTATATAATACTACGGTATAACAGCGAAAAGAGGTGAAAATGAAAAGAAAACAAAAACGATATTTACCCGAACAAAATTAAAATGGAGTCACACGAAGTCCCCGGATGTGTTTACGCATGGTTGCGACTTTGTGAACCGCAGATATTGCGTACCGATACAACACTCAATGTACGGTAACGGTACTATATGAGAAAATTCAATGGAGTGTTCACTCATTTTGTTCTGATTGTCCGTTCTAGATAGAGTTATTCATCTTTGTTTGTGTGTCCGTCCTTCCGATGTCTGTATGTTCAGGTCATAACTTCAACCGTAACTTAGTGCTCGATCTCAATGAAATTTGATCTGGATTTTCAATACCACGAGGACATTCAATAGCTCGGGTCCATGAAATCGATAAAATTGTTAGGGTTTTCCATTTTAGAGTTATTCATCTTTGTTTATCTGGAAATGCTGGCTTTTGGTCCGTCTGATGCCTGTTCATGCCATGACTTGAACAGTATAGTAACTTGAACAATATATAAGTGCTCGGACATCAATGAAATTTGGCATGAATTTCACCACTATGATGGCATTCAATTGTTTTGTTTAGGTTTTCTTGTTCTATAGTAGTTATTCATCTTAATTTATTTGAGAATTAATGCATGCCCCAAGGGGTACATGCACCGGTCGACAGTCCATGCTCTTTTTGTTCAAAAGTAATGCAAAAGGGTGATTCTCCCTTAAGTAGGTCTATAAACAAATTAGGTGATTCTACCAAGGTTAAGTAGTTCTATTTATGAAAAAATTATGAGTTCTTTTATAAATATAGATAAATTAATTTGCACTCAAAAATTTTCCCTGGATATTGCCGGAACCAAAAATTCAAAAGTAATGCATTTTAAAGAGTGATTCTCCCCGAAGAATATATGTCTATTTATGAACAAATTAGGTGATTCTCCCTTTTAAAGTAGGTCTATTTAGGATTAGGAGTTCTACAAATGTGGACAAATTAAATTGCCCTCGATGTCAATATTTGTCCCCATAATTATCCCTGGGTATTGCCGACCCAAAAATGATATCTGGCAAAGTTATCGGCCAGTTCAAAAATCAATGTAGGGGTTTGGCGCCAACGTCGCGGTGTGGACAAAATTAATGTCTTATTTTTTTTTCTCCAAAACCAAGCGTGCTCAATATTAAATACTTAGGCATATACCAGTACTATAAATACGCATTTTATGTTTTAAGTTTGTGTTCGACAGCTTTTCTATGCCGAACACAAATGCGTCATACAAAACATCTAATAAAATACTTATTATTGACCCAAACTCCACCAAACTTAGTATGGTAATAGTTTGAACATGAATACATATGCCTATGAGCTTTATTTGTGATACTTCCTATTATTTGAACTTGTGTTCAGTTATGTTCGGACATATTCTGTAAGTTCTTCCTCCGGAAGTCAACGCATGGTGTACGTCTTCTTGATCCATTTATTTATGTATTGTCCCAATTCTACTGTTGTGCCTTTGGCTGTAGAACTTGAAGTGACTGAAGGGATTATGACTTTATTGCTATTTGTGTAAACAATAGCAATCGATGTGAATGAATGAGTCCCCCCCCTCCCCCCATGTAATGCCAAAAAAGGTCCATTACAAATTATGTTTCATTACTTGAGGCCATTTCACATTTATTAAATAACTTGACTTAAGTGCAATTAATTGTGCTTAAATGCAATTGGTTGTACTGATAGATGATGAAAATAATTTAGAACATAGTGCTCTTAGGTGTATATTTCGTTAAACATTATAGCAATTAGCACAATTAACTCTATGTAATTTTGATTACACTTTATAGGTGCAATTGAGTTACGCTTAAGTGCAATTATTGAGCATTGATCATAAACAAAACCCTTTATAAATGCTTATATATATATAGTCTACAAGATGACTATCATATCAGGTGACATTTTTATTTCACTATAGTTATTTTGGAAAAAACAAAACAAAATGAAAGTGTCACTGCCACTGTACATATCTCAACTTGGAACGGGAATTATTTCATGTGTTACAGTCAATCGACCAATTTGGAATGTGGAAAGGTATAAGTAATACTAGATTATCAACATATATATATACATGTATATATATAAATTAAAAAAAAAGATGGTTGCTGGTGTCTTATGTTTTCCAATGAAATTAAAAAACATTTAATAGCATCCATCTAGTAGATCAAGATTAATATGAAGTTTGGTAATGATCGGATGAGGGAAGTAAACTATAGTTTTGCCAAAGGATTTAGTCATACAATGAGTAAATTTCAAGATAGCTGCCAGCGGCCTTGTTTTTGGCCGAATGACACCAAAATGACACGTTCCCGTCTACATATCAATGTTAACATCCACGGGAAATTTCATGATGATACGGCCAAAGGTAAAACCTGTAGCCCATGCCAAAGGATTTAGTCATGCAGAGTAAAATTTAAGATGGCTACCGACGGCCATGTTTTATGGCTGAATGACCCCAAGATGACTCGTTCCCATCTACATGTCAATATTAACATCCATGACAAATTTCATGATGATTGACGAACAGTACGACCTGTAGCCCGCTAGCCTTGAAATAGTGTCTGTCATTTGCAGAATGAGGTCCCCAGAGGATGAATTTAGTGATGCTACCCTGCATAGCGGGCTAGCATCATCAAATTCACCCTCTGGGGACCTCATTTTGATTACACCTCAGCAGAATGAGGTTCCAAGAGGGTGAATTTGGTGATGCTAGCCCGCTATGCGGGGTAGCATCACTAAATTCACCCTCTGGGAACCTCATTCTGCAAATGACAGACACCCCGTTTCAAGGCTTGGTAGCCCATGCTATTGGATTGAACTTTTTAATCCAAGATGGCCACTGGCGCCATGTTTTTTTGCCAAATGATCCCAAAATGACTCATTCTCATCTACATGTCAATGTCAACAGCTGTGACAAATTTCCTAATGATCTGACCAAAGGTACGACCTGTAGCCCGTGCTAAAGGAAATTGTTGACGAATCACACACGCGCACACACACACACACACACACACACACACACACACACGGACAACGAATACCAAACCATGGCAATAGCTCAAACTTTACAAAGTAAAGTTGAGCTAACAACCAGCCACCCTGATTACGGACCTCATTTGATCCTTGAAGTGGTGAAAGCATGTTATGGCTATTGAGCTTGGGCGCAATTGGGTAGAGATGACTGATGTAAGGAATAGAATTGTGATTAATTTGAAAATGACCCCCAAAACATTTAGCCTGTGTATGTATTGAGAGTTCTGATGTAACTTCTCTCCATTCATTTTTCAATGAAGAAGAATCCTATGAGGGACAAGTTGTTACTTTATAAAATTTTAGAATCAGTCGCTAAAAATATCCAACCGATTAGGTATTAGGTTGAAATTTCCCAAAAGTTAATTTGAGTTACATAAACCAATACCAATCAAAATATTCTCTCTCATTTTATTTACAAATTTACTCCATTTTTAATTCCATAGTATGTGTAATGGCTCAAAGATCTCTGAAGACTGATTATCTGGATGTTGGAAAATTATATAAGATTTTATTCTCTAATATTATATATCCACTAATTTTAAGAACTCTTGAAACAAAAATAAAAACCCTTGATCCCTCCATCATTCAATTTTCCATATATAATTTCCTGATATTGTAGGTCTATTATTCTTATTGACATTAATATGAATCACATTTATTTTTGGAAATATTTTTCTCAAAATGAATACAATTTCACATAGAAATAGAGCTTCTCTTAGCAGAAATTGATTTCCTTTTAAGAGAACGCAATATGTCAATTCTCCATTTTTTTCCATTATTAAAATGTGAATTTGGCCCCACATGTTTCCGATATATCCCAAACAATAAAATTGGTCAAAACATCAGAAAAGTCTCAGAAATATTAATATTTTTTATTCAGTGCAATCAATTCACTAAAATCTCAACAAAAGTCACAAAATCATTGGACGGACAAGAGACATACAAATATACATAAAAGATTTCAACTATTAGCGCTGTATTCAAAACAGTTATGAAATTGACTGCACTTATCACAAGCATAAAATTTGTGTGACTCAGCATATGAAGAGAAGAATCATGTAAAAGCCCTTCTGCTTTCTCAAGTGGTTGGAGTTAGTTTGGAGTGGCAAATGTTGAGAGACATGTGGCTATATCTCGGTGATGGAGTGTGTGAAGGTAAGTCAAGAAATCAAGAATAAACTCCATGGAAAAACTAATCAAAGAGATATACTGAAATGGTATGAGATATACTGAAACGGTATACCTTTTCTTTTCCTTGAAATTATTTCTTGATATCTTAGTTATGATTCAGCATATGTGGCTAAAAACATAACCTTTATATTCTTTTAACTATTACAAAACAAAACTTAGCAGAGACAAGACAGTCAATGACTGTGGGGTCGCTCACCAGACTGCAAAGACTGATAAGACTGGGACTCTGGAGACCAAAACAGTCAGCACTTTTCATAATCACTTTAAAAGAAGTAGATTTAAACAGGATATGTGGCTAGAGAGACTTCAAGTATGTAGCTTGGTGAAAATCAACCTTGAAATTGCCAACTGTACACTACTGATCACCCCCCTCCTCCAGCTCAACAAGTCCCCTCCCGACCGGGCTCCAGACTCCCAAGTCTTAGGTTGGAATTTCACAACCGACACCTCAAACTTTCTCAATTGTTGGAAATTTCCAATCTCACAAGCGCCTTTTTCTAAAACCATTTAAACATGTTTGAAGCCCAATTATCCATGGACCCAAAACACAATACATGTATGTCAGACCAATCAGTCAGGTGGTTCCAAGGTAGATGTTTTAATGAATTTGGTATTTCGATGATTTTATTGGACACAAAAGTGTTAACTCCCCATAGCCTGCCATTTCTTGACAGGTTGACCTCATTTTAACAAATCTGAATCTCAGTCACTAAAGGATCCTCCTGATTCCTCCATACTATATGTAAGCTAAATAGTCCAAACTCTCTTGAGAAGACATTTTAAGAATTACTATAGAGACATATAGTTATGTCCCTGGTCCCACCCTATTTAACCTGGTGACCCCATCTGAATAAATTTGAATCCCAGACACCAAAGAACCCTTCATACATATCATAAATATCAGTAAAATAGACCTGATGGTCCTTGTGAAGGAAGCATATTAAGAGGGAAACTGTCCTTCGCTTGGCCCCTATTTGACCAGGTGACCCCATTAAAAAAAATCTGAATTGCAGTCAAGGAAGAACATTCCATTCTATATAAGCCAACTAGTTCTTGCAAACATATTTTAAGAATTACTATGTAGTGAAATAGTTAAGTCTCTTGCTCTGCCCTTATTTGACTTTGTGATCCCATTTTCACAAATCTGATAAGGATAAGAATTAAGTTCCCCAGTTGAAGTTGGTGATATTCACCCATTGGGCACCTCATTTATGAATTTTATCTTCTGCAAATTAGGGGATATAGAAACTTCCTAGAAGGGAAATTTAACTAACAACAATGTAAATTTGATACTATAGAAACTTCCCAGAAGATGAGGCCTAAGCAGAATGAGGTCTCCAGAGGGTGAATTTGGTGATGCTAGCCTGCTGTGCGGGATAGCATCACAAAAAGCGTGTCTGTTTCTACATTGTGCATGCATGCCTGGCCTCAAGCAACACAATGTATTATACAATCAAGCCTTGAAATAGTGTGATAGTGTGTCTGTCATTTGCAGAATGAGGTCCCCAGAGGGTGAATTTAGTGACGCTAAATTCACCCTCTAGGGACCTCATTCTGATAAGGCCCTCAACTGCTATGGAAGATCTAGAATAAAATTGAATTTCCCCAGTTGAAGTTGGTGATGTTCACCCATTGGGCCCCTCAATTATGAATTTTATCTTCTGCAAATTAGGGGATATAGAAACTTCCTAGAAGGGAAATTTAACTAACAACAATGTAAATTTGATACTATAGATACTGCCCAGAAGATGAGGCCTAAGCAGAATGAGGTCTCCAGATGGTGAATTTGGTGATGCTAGCCCGCTGTGTGGGATAGCATCACTAAAAGCATGTCTGTTCCTACATTGTGCATGTCTGGCCTCAAGCAACACAATGTATTATACAATCAAGCCTTGAAATAGTCCGTCTGTTATTTGCAGAATGATGTCCCCAGAGGGTGAATTTAGTGACGCTATCCTGCACAGCGGGCTAGTATCACTAAATTCACCCTCTGGGGACCTCATTCTGATAAGCCCTCAACTGCTATGGAAGACCTAGAATAAGATTGAAGTTCCCCAGTTGAAGTTGGTGATGTTCACCCATTGGGCACCTCAATCATGAATTTTATCTTCTGCAAATTAGGGGATATATTAACTTCCTAGAAGGGAAATTTAACTAACAACAATGTAAATTTGATACTATAGATACTTCCCAGAAGATGAGGCCTAAGCAGAATAAGGTTCTCAGACAGAGGGTGTATTTGGTTATGCTAGCCTGCTGTGTCACACCGACCATTCAAAAACGCGCATCTGTGTTGCCAACCGCGCTTCTACGACGATACAACCGCGCATCTTTATGTTTATGTTGCAATTTCTGGTTACGGAAAAGAGAAAAATCCGGTTAAAAATTAATTTTGACAGAATGGAACGGTTGGTATAGTAGCAGTTACATTCGCTCAACACCTCGATATTTGCCGGGTTGAATTCGATACAATTGTGTATATTTCGTTAAAGCATTGAAGTAGAAATAGGCTGCAGAAACAGCCCGGGTCCTAATTTTGGCACATATTTGTTCACAATGTATCGGCATTTACCAACACGATTGAGTATTTTCTCGTCGATTTTTTCGGATTCCTTTATTCAAATGTTCCTGCAATCACCTTGCGTTGAAATTGGGTTCATCCTGTAGCCAATGTCCATAAAATGAGTCGATTTCGGAAGTGGGTATATCGAAAAATATACGACAGTGCTTCTTTGTGACCAACAACCAACCATCTATGTTGCCGAATTCCCGTATGAGTATAACTAAAGTAAATATCGCGTGTGTGTCCGAATCGATGTCCAGGGAAGACTATTTCGTTTCCTGAACGAGATGTAGTCAAATTCGTCTCGGCTCGTGCTCAACTGACACATTCGACAAATTATGTTATTCAAATCAGCTGATAAACGAGTCCCATATGCAATTGAATGTTGTATCATGATATACTTGATAATGAGCTGGTTGTCCAGTGCAGATGGGGTCGCATGCATGGTTGTAGGAACGTTTTGTAAAGGACTCTGCTATCATTGAACAGATTTTCTTAGTCAGATTTATTTGCGTGAAAGAATAAGCGTTTAACACGTCATATCATGCGTTATATTGGAAAACAATAGGTAGGGCCTATGATTTATTTATACACATCACATATTATTCCCTAGTGACGCCCGTCAATCAACGGCTATACTGGTGATGGATACACACATCTGTTTAGTGCATAAAACATGTGCATCGTCTAAATTATCGAAGCATACTATACATATAGCGAATATTGTCATTAATAACCTCACGCATGTGAGATATTCCTTGGCGACGCCCACCAGCGATCACACGGATGCGATATATGTAAATTTGTTTTCTGCATCCAAACATGTGTATAATGTGGTATTCTAATTAGTCTATGCATGCATATTATTGGATTACCATAATAATCTCACGCATGTGAGATATATTGCTTAGTAACGACCATCATCGATCACACGGGTGCGATATATGTAACTTCGTTCTGCATATCCATTTAATGTATAATTTGTTTCATAAATAGTCTATATTACGAGTTATACCTTCAGCACTCGAGAACACGAGTACTATATATGTCTCATTTTATGGACATTGGCAACAGGATGAACCCAAATTTCAACGCAAGGTGATTGCAGGAACATTTGAATAAAGGAATCCGAAAAAATCGACGAGAAAATACTCAATTGTGTTGCTAAATGCCGATACATTGTGAAAATATATGTGCCAATATTAGGACCCCGGGCTGTTTCTGCAGCCTATTTCTACTTCAATGCTTTAACGAAATATACACAATTGTATCGAATTCAACCCGGCAAATATCGAGGTGTTGAGCGAATGTAACTGCTACTATACCAATCGTTCCATTCTGTCAAAATTAATTTATAACCGTATTTTTCTCTTTTCCGTAACCAGAAATTGCAACATAAAAATAAAGATGCGCTGTTGTATCGTCGTAGAAGCGCGGTTGGCAACACAGATGCGCGTTTTCGAATGGTCGGTGTGTGTGTGGAGCAACATAAATTCACCCTCTGGGAACCTCATTCGACAAATGCCAGACACTCTTAATTCAAACTTGGAGAAAATGAAATTAATCTGATGTTAATGACCACTGAGTGATAATGTAAACAACAAGGGTGCTTCATTGATAACACCATTTAAATTACAAATGACATGAATTACACTCTCTGGGGATGGAGAGCACTATGGCATAGCAGTTGTTATCTACCCATCTGCCAGTTGTATAAACATGTGTCCATCAGAGCACATGGGTGGCTTGCTGTAGTAGAGAATACAAGGATTAAAGTAATTTACTGAACATTTCTGTACATCTGTCTGTTCCTGATTTCTCCCAAACCCCTGATTTCAACCAAATATAGTGGAGTGATTAGAGGTACCTCACCTCCCCTCCCAAAGATGTAATGTCATAGGTTATTCAAAATTTTAATGAGTTTTTTTTTATTTTATTTAAAAATAAAATATTTTATTTAATAAAATATTTGTTTTTGTTAAATTGAGCAATAAGTTAAATTGAAAAAAAAATGCAGATTTATGTCCATAGCCCCACCCACATTTGACCCAGTGACCTCATTTGAACAAATCTGAACCACAGTCACCCAAGGTACCCTCATACCAAATATGAACCCATTCGGCCCGACAACTTCAGAAAAGAAGTCGTTTTAAGAATTACTATGTGGAAAAATAGTTATGGTCCTGACATCAAAACTATTTGACTTGGTGACCTCATTTGAACAAATCTGAATGAGAGTCACCTAGGGAACATCCATACCAAATATGAACCAATTCGGTATGATGGTTTCAGAGGAGAAGATGTTTAAAAAAAGTTGACGGACGGACAGACGGACGGACGACGGACGGACGACGGACGAGGAGTGATGACTATAGCTCTACCAGAGACTTCGTCTCAGGTGAGCTAAAAAGAACATACTGGTAGTTCTGATTATGGCTGGATGTTTTTTGGGCCTTACCGGTCAATAATTGCAAACACAACTGAACAATTATGTTCAAACATTGCCTGAATCAGGAAAACTTAATGACCTATTGAAACTAAAAGACACCCAATAACTGTTTTCCCCAACACATGTGGCAATTTCACAGTATCGTGATATTCGTCTCTGTTGATGCAATATGGACTGGATCCAGTGTCACATTGAATGTCATACTAATTAAGTGATACTACTTTATATTCATCTGAAAACCACCATACCCTTCCAATATACTCCCACATAACCCAACTCATTCCATATGAAACTACCTTATCTTGAAACACCTATCGAACCGGCCCACCCTGTGAGTAGACAAGTATACGCGATAAAACATCAACAATTTTAAACCTGAAGCCCCCATTTACTTGAAACAACTTGAAGTGTTTTAAAATCACTCTCACAGGATGGACCTTGTCACAAGCCAATCGGAAACGACTCCCAAAAACTTAAAGCTTGTTGTCGAATCCCTTTCATATCATCACTGTTAATATTTGTCTTGTTTTTGTAATATATAATGACTAATATGGAATTAATACTGTTTACACCAATTAAGTGATACCAGCACAGTTACTAACATAAAGTCAACTATAGTATAAAATTGCCTAAAATGTGTTATTTATCAACATTTTGTTCAACAAAATTTGGCCGGATTGTCAAATATCTAACACCCAAAGCCACTTGATTTTATAGTTATCCATATTCATCCACAATTTGGTCCGAGACTGTCGGCTTGACGAATATTTGCCAGGCGACCAAAAATTACATGTCGGGAAATAACAATTAAAAAAATCAATATCTGATATGTCTTATCGTTGCTAAATTCTCAAATAAAACATTATTTTTAGCATTTCACATCCAGTAACTGTGGTACCAGATAGCTTTCTTTCCTTTTCCTCCCAATGTACTTTGGATTCCCCTTTCCAAGCTACACCACAACACTTAATTTAGACTGTAACAAATATTGCCCATGAATATGCTATTTTAAGTTGGTGCTCATGTGGAAAAACTGTATTTTGCATAATATAGGCAATCATTACTGTGATAAATGAAGTTTGATTGGGTAATATGGATCATTGTTATTTTTTGGCGATAAGATTTCTAAAATAACTGGCTGTAGAGTAATGCTCGATCATCTCTGCATAGATACATGATGTTGTGTTTTTCAGCTGGGTCACTTATGTTTGTTATGTCATTGCAAATATATTAACACCTGTTTGTTTATTAGTTAATTTCATGGACATCATTCAAGTTACATACCCAATCCAAAAAAATTTGCACTGTCTCAAAAATCAAATTTGCTTCTACATACTTAAGGTTACTTATAATACTTAAGATTACTTATAATAAGGTTGTTCTGGCGTGCCTGCACTCTTTTATCAGCTAGTGCTTTTTGTCCAAGTTGTCATCCAGAAATAATAAAAAAAACATTTACCCTCTGAGGTGGGGGGGGGGGGGGGGTGGGAATCCAGTCCATACATCAATGCAATAAACTGCAAACTTATCTAGTAGTATTAATAGATCAGTTCCTAATTTGAGCTGAAGAGGTAAAGGAAATGTAGTTATGTGTTTAGCAGAACTGGGAGAGTATATAGATTAATGTAAATTTAAGTGATTGCACTGGTGGCAGTCTGGCAGATGGAATTATATTTGCTTATCATCCCCATTGGTTTAATTTAGGGGCATAACACATGCAGCTAAGTAGACTTTAATTGCATTGGTTAGGCAGGAGAATGGGTCCAGAGAAATACGATTTCAGGGAAAGGGACCCTAAAAGGAAATCACTGCCCTGTAGTGGAAATCATAAAAACTTGATATTTTTAGCTAGAAAAAGCCCAAAAGGGGCATAAACTCTCGAGAAAAATGTACTAAATTAACAACCAAACGTGACATGTACCTTTTAAAATGTCAATATATGTGTGGGATAAAGTTAACTTGTTGGCTATATCGGTGTTCATCTATATCTAATTGGGATACTTGAAGCTGTTAATAATTTCTGTTGATGTGTTTATACATTATTAAGAGTCCATTCACAAGCATGTTATAATAATGTGATAGAGCCTGCCCACCATTTCTTTACTAAATGGATTCTCCCACTCAGTTATGGAAATGTAAGCGGACAGCAGACAGACGAACAGATTATGCAAGTGCAGAATGATTTATATTAATTGGTAAGAAATGTTCAGATCATAAGTTCAACAAACGTTTGTCATTTGTTGAACTTATTATCTGAACATTATCTAAGGGAACTACTTGTCAACCAGTATTTAGTAAAGAAAGGGTTAATGTTTGAGTTCACCAATTATGTATTTGTGTACATATTAGGTGTCCTATGCAATAAATAAATATATATACATGTACATAAATCATGGATAAAGCCAATGTAGGTTGTTCATTGGGTGTCATTACTAAGCACCAATTAATTTTTCCACCAAAGTTTGTGAAAATTTGTGAAATGTTTTTTTAAATGAAATTGAAGCGGCTCGTCATGTGTGGACAACAAATGTCATCTGTTCCCGAGTTTGCTGTGAGTGTGGTCAGTTGATGTGATATCTAACCCAACTGATAAAGGTCTTCACATTCGTGTATACACCTGGTGCATTTGGTTCGGCACATCCTTTTCCCCATGATGTCAGTCCAAGTATTGTGTGAATGCCTGCAAAGATGGAAATAAACAGAGTATGGTAAAAGCGACACTGGTTAATAGGAGTCTGTGGACAAGTTTGATGTATGACAGAGCATATGACTTAGATTATGAATGAATTTCACAACAAATTTCATCAGATCAAGATTTAAGCTGGATCTCTGCATTTGTGGGAGTAGTACATGTAGCAAATATTAGAATCAATATACCAAAAATGAAAGATATGACACAATAAGGGCTATAGTTATCATCCGTAAACCAAAATGGCCAGTAAATACTAAGACGAAAAGAGGAAAACTTCTATATCATTCAGTTTGAAACTGCACAGTATTTTCATATTACTGTTCCACATTCCAAACTTGTATCTGTAAATATTCAAGAGACTGAATCCAAGTTTGAGCCTGACCTGACCTGTCTATCGTCTGCTGATTTTTCCTGGATATCCATCCAAATGAATAATAGACCATTCCAATGCATATTTTAATAATATAATGGGAGAATCCATTCAGTATAGAAAGGGTTAATGCCAATATCATCCATAAAACTGTCACATGGAGAGACACAAGTGATAACAATAATAAATAATTAATTTTACGGGGACGACTTTAATAGTTAGCCAGTGATCAAACAATAATAAATTTATCATTTGGAAAACAACAAAACACAAATATCGAAGTCGAGAAAGTTTTATTTTCGTCAGACAAGAGAATGTTATTTTATCATACAACATAGCTTCAGTAAAACACATACCATTTATATTGCAGACAAACGGGCCACCACTGTCACCTTGGCATGTATCGATACCACCTACAGCATATCCAGCACATAACATCCTTGACGTCACTTGACCTCTATACATCATCCAACTATTGCATGTATCTTTCTCAATAATAGGCACATCAGCAGTCTTTAGAGTATCACTAGGCCTAGGGTATCCACCGTATCCTGCAACAGTTGGCAATATTTTGAGTAAGTTTTCATGAAAATATAACAAACTTCAAAATATTAAGAAAAATCAATGCTCATGTGATCACACATAACTTATGCATATGCGACATAGATGAAAGATTAGATTTCTCCAATTGTGACATCAGAAGTGAGTCACTTTGCAGAATAGTTTCCTTCGATGTAAGGCAGTTAGTGAAATTGGGAGGGATATATACCACATTTATGTCCAATCCCCATTCATAAACTCTTCTATAGTCAATTTTACGCCCATTTCCACGATGGGGTTTACTCGGCAACATTTGAATTCTATGCCGACAGTAGATTACACCCATAAACAATACATTTGGGAACACATGCACTGTGCTTTTATCCAACATCCCATTACTGTTACGGTTTTTAAGTTTTTGTAAGTGGTCCCATATTATTTGTTAGTTAAACATTTTTACACTGGATGTCTCACAATGTGTATGTAATTTCCAATTTACATATTATCAGGTATACTTGATAGAATTTCTTTCAATCAACGACCATGTGGCTGTGTTTTCGTTTACCGCATGGTGGTCACTTCGCAAGGTCAAATGATTTCTTTTGAAATTATGTAAACATGTTAACCGGTTAACAGTCAGTTGTGGTTTATTTTAGATGAGAAGGTAATTGATGCTTAAACCCCAGTATATAGAAGGGTAAATGGATTGGGCAGTGAACATAAATGGTGTATCTTTACCTACCAATTTCACTAGCTGCTTCTCGTTGAAGGAAACTTGGACTATTTGCAGATGTGTAATGTGGCTTCATTCGGGATGACAGTATATTCAGGCAATATGTACGGGGCCCCAAAAAACAGCGACTTTATTTTATAAAATGTAATCATGGCCAGTTGACTCACCTGCAATTTATATACATGAAGGACAATAATTCTGTCCCTTTATTGCATGCAGCATTGATGATTACGAATGAAACTTATACTTAGGTAGCAATACACGATTTCCAGCAATTTTGGCCAACCTTGGAGGGGGTGCTGTACTTCAAATCAATGCTGAGCCATTATCTTTGGCATAAGTCCCATTAAGCATATTCTATTTTCGACAGAAATTTTAGGTGTACTCATATGTCCGTAACTTAGCCTCTTTGTAAAATTTGTCATTGAGTTATGCCCCTTGGTTTGCACACACAAAACGCTCAATTTACCCATTTTTTGACTCAAATTGATCATTTTTAACCCAAAAACAGACCATGACAGAGCGAATGTCAGTAAATAAGCTTCTTCCAAATGATAGAGCTATTTTAGAGCTGAGAAATATTTGAAATAGAAAAAAGTTATCGTATTAATTTGAAAAAAAAATTCTTGCAAGCGCAGATCACAGAATTCAGGGGAGAGAAATCGGGCTATTTTCTTGTAACCAATAACACAGAGTTGGCCTTCACTGAATACGAAATTCCTGTTGCATATCAAAATTTTATTCACTTTTTTTAGATCTTTCCCAGATTTGTAAAAAAGTTAAACCTTCAAACCAGTAATGACACAGTTAACACAGGCTACACTGGCCCCCCAAGATACTTATTTTTCTATTTTTCAGACCCCCTACAACCCGTGAAATCGTGTACTGCTACCTTATAGCTTTCCAAGTCATTACTTACCATAGTTTTTGGTTGTTCCCCAGCCAGAAACCAGACATCGTTTTCCTGTTTCATATTCTGTAGCTGCGTTTGGTAAACATGCTGGCTGCACATAATCGCTAAACTGAATTCCCCTCCCGTCATTTGATTTTACTTTCAATAATGCAATGTCATAATCTTTAGTGACCTCTGGAAAGAACAACATTTTTAAATGGATGTAGAGCACTCCGCTGTGGTGATTGAATGGGACTAGAGAATATAGACAATAGTTAACTGTTCTGAGTAACGTATGGTTTTTCTCCTCGAGTGAGTTCCAGAGGATTATTTTTACGAGGCACTCTCACGACAGTTGACTTGTGTTTATTATATTTTCTATACCAGTTTGTTATGACCCAGACCACAATGAAACACACGGTTAGACCTAATAACACGTTCTTAGATCAACAACATCACCAGCCATTTCTGTTAATATAACACCCAAGGATACTGAATGATGCAAAAATTGATGTCATGACACAGCGCTGAGAGTGGGATAACATGTTGAGAGTAGGATAACACATTTGGTCTTCTGGGAGTGACGATATGATTTATATTTTGACGTAAAAAGTTGATGAAAATATAATAAAAAGTAGTTATCTCCATAAATTGCACATGTATATCCAAATTGTCAATATGTAATACCATTTTTGCATATGAAATATGAAGCGGCTCTGGTTGGTAAAACAAATGCTGTTGGATTATCAGGGATAAATTTGTCATGAGTTAAAGAGTACTATTATTAGTTGAATGAATTATTACATTGGGAAACTGGGTACACTATTATCAGTTTGGTTCACTGAGATAAGCTCACAGTATGTATTTAATTAAAAAAGGAAATTACTTTACTAGCAGATGAGTATCAAGAATATTGTAACATTGATTTGGGTACCATTGATCTATGAAACATTGAATAGAGTACCCCAAGAATTTCCAAATTTCAAACTTCAAAATAATATATTTGTTATTTGGTTCAATTATGGAATAAAGTTGAGATTTACCCTAGGAAACAAACAACAATAATGAGTCTGATAATCATTGCACACATTCAGACCAGAGGATTTCATGATTTAAGATCCTTGGTGATATTTAGGGGATCCTGGGTATCTGAAATCTGAAGCTATGGGAGGAAGATGTAAATTGAAAATGTTCAACTTCCAACAAAAACTAAATTTCTATGAAACTTGTTTTTAATTAAGGCACTTTTGAATTATTATTCCCCAATGTACCAAGAGAAACATTTGGCATTACACATCAACCTATATGATGTTAGCAATATTATGTAATCGCGGGTGGCAAGTGGCAGAGTCGGAAGCTCGTGCTTGTGTAATACAGTAATGCCCTAAATAGTCGACTCCTTAACCACAGCAGAATTATGGGTAATTATTCAGGATTTAGTCGGAAATATAGCTTGTTGCAATTCATCGGAAAGCTCTCAGTGAAAAATTACCCATAATTCTGCTGTGGTTAAGGAGTCGATTATTTAGGGCATTACTGTGGAATAACTATATGGCAGCATGCATGTCAATTGAAATTAAGTCTTGTATGTGGTGTAATTTGGGTAGACGTATTTGGCCATACAGTAGAATCCGTCCGAGAATTTCGGTCAACTTTTTCGGCTCGCTGTAATTATCGCCCCTTGCTTTGTAACTTCCGGTTTTAAAAGTTCAGATTTGTGTTCTTTTCGACGTTTTCTCATTCTATAATTGCTTGTTTTGTATATTATTCGCAGCTTGATTGTGCTTGATGTAGGACGAACCAACTGTTGACTGTTTTAATCCGTTCCGATATGAGAAATAAAAAATGAATCGCCGGAAAATAGCAAGTGAATTGGCGGTATTTTGTCTTCGCCGGTTTTGCCCTTTCAACTTCAAGTTCAAGGCTTTTGCCTTTTGCCCGTTTTGGGCCAAGTTTGACATTTGGCACCAAATCTGCTTTTACAGATCTGGCCATTGTGGGACTGTGGCTGTGTCAGTTTGTGAGTGTGATAGCTGAACAGGGACCAAGAAAACATTTCTTCTAGTATATTCAACGCCGACAATGGACTAACCAGCTTCAACGAGGCTCAAGTTGCTCAACCTCTGCCTCACAAAACTTCAAGTTCAAGTCAAAAGTTACAAGTGACAAATGTTCATAAAACAGTGCAAAATTACTGGCCACCTGACTTGGACGTTAAGATACAGATGCAAAATAACAATTTAGTTTCAGTTTCAGATTTAGATTCAATAAAAATTATTTGAAAACAAAAATATATATTATTATCTAATTATTTATATTATCGCACCCAATGACTCGTCAAAATTGTCGTTCAATCTATCAGTATCAGTTCTGGCAAACCTCGTTAATATGCAGCCCTGGGAATTGAGAAAAAGATGTCTATGTCAGTATGGGCAATATGTTTGCCTAGCTGGAAGAAATCGGACTTGGCAAAACTGATTTCACCTTGGCAATTTTGTAACAGCATTGGTTTTTGCAACAATATTGCCATTTCATATATAAAGATATAATATCCTTACAACCAAGGTGCATGGACACTAATTTATTTTGATTAGCCATCAAATAAATTATAGACAATTCTGCATCTAATTCACTCAATTTACTGTCATCTATATTATTATTTATATTGGGCAACATTGTTTCCAGACCATTATTCAACAAATATATGTATATAATTATTTACATACATGTAGCCTGTCTGTGTTACACTAAATCATGTTTGGTAATTGGTCAACTGCCAATCATTTCTAATACAAGACTATAACACTGTATGGACATTTATTGGAAAGGATAGTTATTTTGTAGTTCGCTTGTTTCTTTCCAGATGGCCAGCCTGCCAGGACACAACTGGGATAAGCCCACAATGGGTTCATATTTAGCAGATATTTGATTTTTTAACAAGGCCAAAATAAAAAAGACCTGTGTTTCTAGAGACCCGCCCACCCCTATTCCAGCACTGCCGACCATTTTCATTTTATTGATTTTGCAAAATTAGTACGCATCCGATTTTATTTTCCATGTTATCCGATTCATTTCCATGTAAAACAGACACATCGCGTGAAGCGCAAATTATACCACACTTCAATTAGGTCACAGCCGAATCAATCCTATTTTTCATGTTTTATTCAATAAAACAATAAATTACACTATATTCTAATATTACGTACTTAGTTTTATTATTGTATAGTACATTAAAAACAAGGATAAGCAGTCTGGGGGGTATTCATATTTATTTTGAGCAAATTAAAAAAAATAAAATGAAAAGCTACCCCCACCCCTATTTTTTTTTCTTGCATGTCACCAGAAACACGGGTATATTTGTTTTGGCCTAATTGGTCACTATAGAACCTATAGCCCATTAATTTATACATTAAAATTTAACCAGGTTTAATCCAAAAATAACGGGATCTAAAAACTATTTCAAGCTCAACAAATATAATAGAAAATATGTGGTCTATTGTGTATATCAGGGTGTATAAGATGTAAAAAGTGAAAGAAATATGTTGAGTTTGGCACTTAATTTAACAGAGATAAAATTATGAGATAAGAAAGTATAGCTTTGTGATTAGTACATTATTTTATTTTTCAGGGGGGGTGGTATACTGAAATTGGTAGGGGCAGAGGTCTGAATTAGGGGTAGGTGGGTTACCGGAAATATTATTTTTAAGCCTGACTAGTAACCAACCATCCTGAAGTAGTGTAGCTGGTAGCCTTGTATACATGTACATGTACCTATCAGATATATTTTGAAAGTTCTGCGATGATTCTTGCCAAAAAAATATTCTTAGTATAAACCATCTGATTGGTGTTCAAATTGCACTTGATGTTCATTTTTGGGGTTCTTTCTATTGCACTATGTCCTTAATATAATATGGAAAAAATAGTTCTTGCCTCACTAACTAAATGGTTATTGGTCAATGTCAGTATTTTCACCCTTATTAAACTTTAGTTGTAAAATTGAGCTTTTTCATGTATTGTTATCACATTTGATTTCAAATTGAATATAAAGAACCCAAACATGCCACAATAAAATGAACTAATCTGAGGAATTCTACAGCAAAAAGCAAGGCTGTCTTATAAGCCTCACCAGCTGGATGTTGGTTCAATACCAGTCATTTTCCCCAAAATTTTAGTGAAGAAAATTTAGCTTTTTCATGTTTTCATCAACACATTTACTTTAAAAGTAAATATAAGTCACTCACACATGCTGAAACAGAATGATATGATATGCAGAGTATATCATACCTCACTAGATCGCTATTGGGTCATTTCCCTGAAATTTAGAAGTGAAAATTTAGCATTTTCATGTTATCAGGCCAATACATGTATAAGTCATTTTTCTCCAAAATTTAGAGGCGAAAACTGAGCTTTTTCATGTTATCATCAACATATTTGGTTTTAATGTGAACATCAAGCAATCGAACATGCCCGTGTGGCATTATCTGATAAGGTGAGCCCAAGAACAAAAAGCATGGCTGTATTCCATGCCCCATTAGCTATTGGGTAAATATTAGAATTATTTTTCAGAATTAAATGGCAAAGAATTAGTTTTTTCCATGTTATCACCAACCTATTTGCTTTTAAAATAGATAAATATAACACATATACATGACCAGACGGAATAAGCAGGCATGGGGACTACATGAACCAAAAAGCAAGGATGTAGCATATATTCCATGTCTGCATAACTGGTCATGGGCCAATATTAGTCATTGTTAATTTAGTCCTGACTTGCCACTGTAGCCATATGGCTGGCTATATGGCTCTGTCAACTATAGTATAAAATTGCCTGAAACATGTTATTTATCAACATGTTATTCAACGAAATTTGGCCTTATTGTCAACAGAAAGCCTATTGATTTTTGAGTTATCCATCTTCATCCGCAATTTGGTCCAAGACCGTCGGTTCGTCGACTGCTTACTGGGCCCCTAATAATTCTTGATGGTGAAAAATAATAGATTTCAAAAATCGATATCTGATAACTCTCACCTTATATGTGAGTTCCTCACCTCGAATAAAATATTTTTTACCCCCGATCCAAATAAATAGTAATTGAGGGGTGCTTAATCGTATTATGCATCTTTAACCCTTCCATGATTGGAGCTTCCTGAAATTTTGTGAAAAACCTGTGCCTGTGCATTCGTTTTAATAGGGCCATGTAGGCCTATGCGAGTCTCCCATAGGGAGCCTCGCATATATAACTTATAAGAGAATACATTGGCCTAACAATATTTACTTGCGTAACAGGCAATTCATCATTGAGACGCAATCAAACCATGATACAATATATATACCTTTGGCTTACTGCCAAATCCTTTTCTCTAATGTTGAATTGTTAATGTCTTTATATTATGTCTTATATTTGCTAGTTCTTGAGAACACTTAACAATATTTACCTTGACCTTGTACGCCAGTGCATTCTCCTATATATGCGGCTCCCTATGGGAGACTCACATATATAAGAGAATGCACTGGCACATGATCTTTAATGCTGCACCAGCGCAGCTCCCATCATGAAAGGGTTAAGTAAGTTAATTAAGTTAAAAGAATTGATCATCCGAAATTTCCATCTAATATTTTGTTAGGCATGAAATTTCCAACTACTGAAGATTTTCGTCAAAGTTAGGGGGGGGGGGGGTAACTTAATCCAGACAAAAAATACCCACCCTCCGGTCACCGTGTCCCTATGGGAGGCCAAATTCACATTTAATAGCTAATTACGCTTAAGAGTCATATATTCCATTTCGCTTAAACGTAATGGAAATTGAATTAAGCTTATATGGGAGGCCAAATTAATTTTTAATAATTATTTGCACGTAAGCACAATTATTTGTGCTTATATTAGAACAATTATTTACGTTTAGCGAAAAAACATTGCGCTCAAGCACAAATATTTGCGCTTAAGTACAAATAATATTGCTAAAGCGCAAATAATTATTAAAAGTGAATTTGACTTAAGCATATAATAACATAATGCTTGAGCGTAATACTAATAGCATTATGCTTAAGCATAATGGGTTAATTTATGCCTCGCTTGTGTGTAATGGCATTACACTTAAGCGTAATTAGCCATTAAAATTAATTGTGAACTTGGCATCCCATAGGTCCCTGAATACTACACTGACAGTGTTATAATTATCACATTGATTCTACAGCATCTATTGCGATGTTATTCAAATGAGAATATTGAAATAACAATTTAAACATGCGTGTGTATCTCTTTTTGAGACCCCCCACCCACTACTAGGCACTAGGCCCTTTGCCAGTATTGCACTTTTAGCTGGGCACTATGACACTAAGTCACAAGGGCCGGGTCCAGATTTTTAAAAATAAAAATAAAAATGTTTACAGATATGAGAGGCCCTTTTCACATATTATTATTTATTTTTGCTTTATGGTGGGCCTATATAGACTTGAATTATGGGAGGCCCTTTTCACATTTAATGTTTATTTACGCTCAAGCGCAAATATTTGCGCTTAAGCACAAATAACCTCTATCATTTGCGCTTAAGCCCAAATCATTTACGCTTAAGCGCATATCATTTGTGATTAAGCGCAAATAGATCATAATTGTGCCTAAGTGCAAATCATTTGCGCTTAAGCGCAAATAAAAATTAATATGCATTGATCCCCCTGAATTAATTTTAAATGGCACAGGCCTAAACACATCACTCAAGTCTATATAGGCCCACCATAGGAGGGAAGCAATCCCCAGTAACCCCTAGATACCTTTTATGACCATGGAAATGGTATAGATCTGTGCAGGATATGTCTCTTTTATAAAATATACTAGATCTCTGGGATGGAGACACAAATTCTTGGGGGCAGGGATGCTGATAATATGAAAATAGGGGTTTTTCTCCCTATTTCAAGTCAATAAGTACACCATATGAGGGAAGCAAGCCCCCAGTAACCCCTAATTCCCTATTTATGGCCATGGAAATGGTATATATCTGTGCAGGAGATGTCCCTTTAATAAAATATACTAGAGCTCTGGGAGTGAGGCACCAATTCTTGGGACACCAGGGACAGAGATTCTGATATGCAAATGGAACTTTCGAGTCTGTATGGGGCTACTACTATGGGCCCATGATAATATACTATGAGATGGACTCAATCATTCACAATCAGAGGGAAGTAAGGGAGTGTTAGGTATTTGCGCTTAAGCGCAAATAAATTGATAGACACATATTTGCGCTTAAGCGCAAATGATTTGAGCTTAAGCGCAAATGATTTACCCTTAAGCGCAAATATTTGCGCTTAAGCGCAAATAAATAATACATGTGAAAAGGGCCTCCCATAAAAAGGGCCTCCCATATTGAATGATGTATTCAGGCCGGTAGCATTTAAAATTAATTCAGGGGGGATCATGCAGTGCATATGAATTTTTATTTGCGCTTAAGCTCAAATCATTTGCGGTAAATATGATCTATTTTGTTCTTAAGCGCAAATGGTTTGCGCTTAAGCATAAATATTTGCACTTAAAGGTACTCAACCCGTAAAGAGGGTCCCCATCTCAACAGATTCCAACAACAACAATCCGATCAGAGGGTCCTATATTACTATTTCTTTGGCTTTGGGGGTAAAAAATATTTGATTCGAGTCGAGGAACCCATCAAACAAAGCTCAGAGTTATTAGATATTGATTTTTGAAAATTCTTATGTTCTCGAGATGAGTACCAATAACTGCCGTCAATTTGGTAACCTGCTCGAGATTTTACGCCAAAATTCTATTCAAACAGACAAGGATGGATAACTCTATAATCAAGTGGGTAATAATAACGAATTTTTGATTGTCTTCTGGGCCAGAAAGAATTCCCGATAATGAAAAATAATAGATTTCTAAAATCGATATCTAACAAATCTGAGCTTTGATGGGTGACTTCCTCGACTCGAATCAAATATTTTTGACCCCCGAAGCCATTGAAATAGTAATTGAGAGGAGTTTTATCGGGTTGAGTACCTTTAAGTCTTAAGCACAAATGACAGATAAACAAGTCCCAAAATTACTAATTTAATGGCATGAACAGTGATTTTCAGTTTCAGTGAACACACCAGATTCTACTATTCATTTGGATAGGGTCTGTTGTGACAGTAAGCTATATTCAAATCAAAGGGTAACTTTTGGCAAACACTGAAACAATCACTGCATTAATGCGTCATTTACATTTAACGAATATCGAATTCCATATTTTCCATTTGTTTTTTGGCATGAAAATCATTGAAATGATGATCAAATTTCCAACTAATTCAGACTATGGTTCTTTAGTTTCCCCAAATATTATTTTGTTGACATATTCACACAACTGAATTAATTTAATGTTTATTTATAAATATTTTATAATCAATATGTTATCGCGATACCGCCCGATCACGAATTCACAACATATTGAGTTGTTTATAATTTCTCCATAGTAACCTCAGTCGTCTTTTTCCGGTTTCGCGCATGGGTCGAATTGTCCGAAAAATTTGACCGAAATTCTCGGACGGATTCTACTGTATGGCCAAATACGTCTACCTGTAATTTGGGCCGGGCTAAGGTTTATATATAATACTAGCCGATGAGCCCAACGTTGTCCGGGCTATTTCTCAAAATATAAGAGATCAGATATGATCTAGGTCATTTTCGACACCATTATACAGGGTTCTCATCGTTGCCACCAAACGTAAACCTATGTCATATTTGACGGGTGATTTGTAATGAGCCCGACGTTGTCCGGGCTATTCAAAAACCAAATTTCAAGTCGATAGCTCCACCCGTTTCCGAGATCTGGTCTGCGCATGCGCGAAGCTGGCGTCGCACGGGCTCTGCGACCCGATAAAATTTGTATCCGGGGCAAGATACATTCACATAGCAAATTTCAAGTCGATAGCTCCACCCGTTTCCGAGATCTCGTCTGCGCATGCGCAAACTTGCGTCGCACGGGCTCGGCGACCCGATAAAATTCGTATCCGGGGCAATATACATTCACATAGCAAATTTCAAGTCGACAACTCCACCCGTTTCCGAGATCTCGTCTGCGCATGCGCGAAGCGGGCGCCGCACGGGCTCGCCAATACGACAACGTCGACCGCCTGGTCAAACTACACACACGTACCAAGTTTCGTCCCGATCGGTCGAGAATCGTAGATTTGTATCAATGACAGACAGACAGACAAACAAACAAACAGAGGTCTTCAAAATATATATGAGATTGTATTCATTACAGTTGTGAATGAAGTTATTAGATTTCAATTGAAGCTTTTATAAATAATTTAATAAAAACATTGTCGTTGTGGACTTTTTATGACCAGGATATTGAATAGTCTGGGCCGCCAGAGGGCTCATTTTATAGGCCACTAACCACGCAGCGAATTGTCATCAGTGTCAGTCGGAATGATTGTTTTGAGGGAGAATATTCCTAAAATATATATACATGTATATATTGCTATCATATACATGCTTCATGTACTATGAATATTTTCATATTATGTGTGATATAATTTATGAAATGCATCATCTGACAGCCATACAAACCACACAAATAAACAAACTTATCTGTGTTACCTCCATACGATAAATTAAAACAAAACGCTCTTTTAATATTGTCACACGGAGTCGGTAAGATTGTTTTGGATGTGCAATATTTTGAATATATTGCCCTCATATATATATGATTCAAAACTATGAAAATAAACTTATCATATCATGTTGCTAATGATGTGATATAATTTATTAAATTCTGAAACAAGAAACCTAAATATTTTTGTTATCCCACGTTACAATAAATTCTAAACACTCTTTATTGCCACATGATTAAGGGTGTCTGGAAAGTGTGGAATGTTTTCGAGATGATCAAGGTCTATAACTTTTATATATACATTTGCAAATCTTTGCATATATGCAATCTGTATGAATATAATATAATATAACTTGAACTATTGCGGTAACGAAAAGACGAGAAACACGAGCATGTTTTTATGTGCATGTAGATAACTGCACGTAGAACCGAAACAACATACGATAATTTATTAATATATCGTGGTAGAATATACTTAATAACATTCCATCATCATCTGTGATATCTTAGTTAGGTCCTACATGTAAAATGCGCGTATGGCTTTATAATAACAACACTTCACAATACATATGATAACATGCAAAAGACATTTTATTATGAGAACTGAGCAATAATTCTGCGAAGTTGTTGCATTCGCAGTGTTCTCTTCATAACGCGGCAAACTTCAAAGGCCATGATCAAATTAATGATTGTGTGTGCGTGCATGTTATCGTTGAGTATCTATGCATTGTAAATGTGTTACCACATGATCGATCATGTGACTATACTTCTGTTTAGTCATGTGATTACGCATATCACGCAATGTCACAAAATATCACACAATGTTCGGCTAACTTAAGAATTTTGTTTAACCATTATAAAAATAAGATTAGCAGCCTAATATTAGATTACATGAGCAAAATTGACATTTAAATATGTATTATTGATATATTGAAACAAATTACTAATATTTTTCAGCATCATATTCCTTTAAGCCTGACATAGATGCAAGAATTTTATGGATGAACACATCATAAGTATTTTGTTTGTCTCAGTTTCGTCATCCATCTATAACAGCCATGTTGTTTAATGAATTTCGCAAAAAAATTATGGCTCTCAGCTAGAGGTTATCCCAAAGTTCCATTTGATGTTTGGTGATGATCGGAATAGGGATGTGGCTGCACTATGTGCCAAAGGAAATTTAGGTGGACATACGGATGACAGACGCCAACCCATAAGAATAGCTCAAACTTTACTTCATCAAGTTGAGTCAATAAGGATGTCAAATTAAACCTTTCTATATATACTGATGTTCCAAGAAATTTATGCAATGATTGTTGGGAAATGTTCAGATAATAAGTTCAACAAACTTATAGATAGTAAGTTCAACAAACTTATTATCTGAACATTTCCTACAAGAACTACTTGTCATGAGTATTTAGTATAGAAAATGGTTAATGGACAGTGCATCAATGGGTGAAGAAATTCTGTTTTATTCTCACCATTGTATAAATTATGGTTGATAATTCTCTCCACCTCAAATTCCTGCTCATATTGTTCTGCAATCTTGTTGTTCAGGTCGCCAATGCGGAGAGATATGTCTCCCTTTGAGTATATTTTCCTGAAGATTGAATTAAAAATGTCATATTTGGCTGTTTTCGTATCATATTAATTGTTTACACATGAATTATGAATGCTTTGTCAGTGGAGTAAATAAAAAACTCATTTCAAAATTCAGCGTTAAGTTTCTAACATTATTCCAGCATTGATTCAATGTAAAGATAACTTTCATAAATTCAAAGTTAGGTTTCCAACGTTATTTCAACGTAAATTCAACGTTAAGATAACATTCCGAAATTCAAGATTAGGCTTCCAAAGTTATTTCAAAATTGATTGTTAGCTTTCCAATGTTATTTCAATGTTGATCGAATGTCCCGAAATTGGACATTACGTTTCCAACGTTATTTCAGCATTGATTCAATGTTGAGCGAATGTCCAAAAATTCAACTGTTATTTCAACGTAGATTCAACTTCAAATTCAGCGTTAGATTTCCAACATTTAGATAACATCCATAAATTCAAAGTTATGTTTCCAAAGTTATTTCAACATTGATCGAATGTCCTAAAATTGAATGTTAGCTTTCCAACTTTATCCAAACGTTGATTCGACGTTGATTGAATGTAAAAAAAATTAATGTTAGGTTTCCAATTTTATTTCAACGTTGATTCAATGTTGAGCGTAACAAACATTCCAAAATTCACTTAGTATTTCAACTTTGGATCAACTGTTTATTCTACGTTTACGTCCATGAGCAACCTGGACCAATCGCTAACGTTCAAACAATGTAGAGCCAACCATTGACTTTATGTTGGATCAAAGTAGGGATGCTATTTGGGTAACAGTCATAAAACTGATTTGGGCCAGGATCCCATTGTGGCTGCTATATTGCTGGATCAAAAGTTTAAGTCAACAATGTTAGCACCTATTTAAATAAAAATTGTGACATAATTCATCATAGGCAGTGTCTAAAGTAGTGAAATTCCAATTGTTTTTCACCAGTCTCAGTCTCGCATAGTGAATACATGCAGGAGATATGGGTGCACACCACAGGCTGTGTTTGTCTATGAGCAAGTAGCTCACTGTTCTGGCAGTCTTCAAGATGGTATGTTTTCCCAAGTAGAGGTGAGCGTGTCCATGCCAAAGTATGGTGAATGATCGGCTTGTGAACTTTGTGTCTAATGAAATTGAAATATATTTGAAAGTGCCACCACAGAAAGGACACAGCATCGGTTGAAGTTTTGGAAAAAATCTCAAGGCAATACACCCCATGCTTTCAGTCACTACACGCAATGTAGTTGAGTTTTATTTTAACAAATGGATATCTGATAAATCTATTCATTTATCGTTGACATCACATTTTATGAAATCACCCAACACTGTCTCACCATTACATATATAATATCTCAGTTATTATTAGCTCAGTATACAATCATTTAAACTGTTATGTCTTGTTATGCAAAATATGACTATTATGTTTGTCATGCGCAAAATTCAATTCAATTTAAATTGAAGGTTCTTTGAGTAACGGTAATGTCATTTGGAATGCCATAAATTTAAAATAGTAGGTTTCGCAAATTTTGCGATGAAAACGTCACGTAAAACGTGGGTAAAATATGTGAACTGATAATTTTTCATGTCACCACCAACAAGGTAGAGGAAACTGCTAAACTTTGCAAATTATTTCTATGTCCAACTACATTCATAAAAATATTTTTATACCATGAAATATTCCAGATCAACCTTCAGCGGCTAAAATCTGGACCTGGTCTACATAATCAAGCCTTGAAATAGGGTGTCTGTCATTTGCAGAATGAGGTCCCCAGAGGGTGAATTTGGTGATGCTAGCCTGCTATGCGGGGTAGCATCACTAAATTCACCCCCTGGGGACCTCATTCTGCAAATGACAGACACACTATTTCAAGGCTTGTACATGATCATAAATAAGGTGTAAGCAGAATGAGGTCCCCAGAGGGTGAATTTGGTGATGCTAGCC
The DNA here is from genome assembly GCA_032622095.1 of Siphonodentalium dalli. NCBI lineage: Eukaryota > Metazoa > Mollusca > Scaphopoda > Gadilida > Siphonodentaliidae > Siphonodentalium > Siphonodentalium dalli. Next base: position 149,071,719 of record CP136063.1, read on the forward strand.
CGCTATGCAGGGTAGCATCACTAAATTCACCCTCTGGGGGACCTCATTCTGCAAATGACAGACACACTATTTCAAGGCTTGTACATGATCATAAATAAAAACAAAATGTTATTTGAGAATGTAATCCGATATATATATAAGCAGGCAGATTCAACTTTTAGCGATGACCCCTTCTATATCTTTCAAAATGAAAGTGTCAATGACACTGTAGCTCAACTTGGGAATGAGTTTATTTTTTGCTGAGCAGTGAATAGAATAAGGAAGAGGAAAAGCCAAAAAGTTAGAGTAAATGTCTTGTATTGTGTAGATGAAATTATTTTGATTTGAAACATTTCACAAATAAATTTGGGCTGCATGGTGTGCAGATGGATTCAAATTTGAAGTCCAAGATGGCTGCTGGCAGCCATGATTTATAACAAATTTCGAAATAATCGATGGCTCCTATCTAGAAGACACCCCGAGGATCCATATGAAGTTTGGTGAAGATTGGATGAGGGATGTGGCCTGTAGGTGTGCCAAAGGATTTAGTCATGCAAAGAGTAAAATCAAAGATGGCCGCTGGCAGCCATGTCAGTTAAAAAAATTTGGGAATAATCGATGGCTCCCATCTAGAGTTCAACCCAAAGATCCATATGAAGTTTGGTGACGATCGGATGAGGGATGTGGCCTGTAAGGTGTGCCGAAGGATTTAGTCACGCAAAGAGTCAAATCTAAAATGGCCACTGGCAGCCATGTTTTGATATGAATTTCGAAAAAAATTTGATGGCTCCCATCTAGAGGTGATCCTAAACATGCCTGCAAATTTTCAAAACAATTCCCCAATAAATGCGGGCTGAGCCGATGGATTCAAATTTGAAATCCAAGATGGCTGCTGGAGCCATGTTTTTTAATGGATTTCGGAAAAAATGATGGCTCCCATCGAGAGGTAACCCTGAAGACCCATACAAAGTTTGGGGATGATTGGATGAGGGATGTGGTCTGTAGTGTGTGCCAAAGTATTTAGTCATGCAAAGTGTAAAATCCAAGATGGCTGCTGGCAGCCATGTTTTTCATAAAAAATTGCTAAAATTTGATAGCTCCAATCTAGAGGTGATCCTAAACATGCCTGTAAATTTGCAAAACATTTTTCCAATAAATGTGGGCCATGTTTTTCATCGATAATTGATCAAATTTGATGGCTCCATTTAACAAATTAGAAATTCAAAATGGCTGCCAGTGGCCATGTTTTTTTTAACAAATTTCGGATCAATGGCTCTCATCTAGAGGTCACCCGAAGTTCCATATGAAGTTTGGTGATGATCAGATGAGGGAAGCGGCCTGTAGGGTGAGCCAAAGGAAATTGTTGACGGATACATGAAGGACACCAACCCATGGTAATAGCTCAAACTTTACAAAGTAAAGTTGAGCTAATATGGTGGTAATTGTCGATTTGTGTATCTCTGAAACATTCTTTTTCCGCAAAAAGGTTCACTAGTGATCAGTAATTATAGTGGGCAAATAAAATACTCATTCTTGTTGGTTTTATTTATTGGAGATTCTCAGGTGATGTAGGCATTAATCTGTGGATCAGGTAGGGGAATATGTCGGAGGGGAAATATGGGCCGATGGGAACAGACCCTATTATATATAAAAAGGGACCCGCTGACCCTCCAGCAGAAACCCTGGCTTATGCCAACCGCTGTCATGCCATAATTATTAACTGAAACCAAAACAAATGTGGCTCAATATATGAATAATATTGAGAAAGTTTAACAATTACATACGTGAAACAATGAGCAGCACTGAGGACCCAGAACTCATTGAGGATCGTTGCACCACAGTGATGAGAATAGAGTCGGTTCCCTGAGGCATCAATGCTGTATAATTTCCTCACACCAACCTGCCAAGGTACTTCACCATAAAATGCAGTATTTCCACCAATGATCTTTGATGCTCTGGGGAAAGACTCAACACTGAATTCTCTGCGATGTCGCTGCCTATCAACCACTGGCCGCAATCCACACACTGAAAATGCAATCAACCATGATATTAATTATATCAAGCTTAACTCTTTCGATGCCAATCTCGCATATGCGAGTTATCCAGTCGCTGCCAATAGCGCATTTTAATATGCAAATTTTGGGTGCATCTGGTATAAGGGATGTAATTCTATTGTTTTGTTGCATTACGAAGGGGGGGGGGGGGTCGGTTATTTTCTATGCTGGTGTGCGCTGACAATTTAGAAGAAAGGTCATTCAAGGTCATGGTAATCCTGAAGTAAGTAAGTAAGTCAATATTTTATTATGGCATATCATCATAAAATGTGTTACACATATATAATTAAATTATAAACAATAATATGTCATATGGTGGTGGCATGACCATATGGTCGTCTTCCTGCCACCACCATTTGGAAACGGAAAATATGGACAAAAATATGGAAGATATACAAATTTATACAAAATTGGCATTTATGCAAAATTGACATACTGGGTGGGGTTCAAACCATATAATATAATGAAATAATAATGACACGAGGCTTTGTGTGTGTCTGCGTTGTTTACAATTTGATTAAAATATTTTAATCTTTAGCTATAAAGTTCAAAAATAAATCTGTTCAAACTAGACAATGTTCTAATCAGTTTGCACCAAATAGTTAATATTTGCACTGAATATAGGCACTCAACAACACAGAAGATTGAAAAAAACAAATATCTACATGCATATATACACATAAGCGCATACATACATGCATTTACATATATATATATATATTCATCAGGCAAATCTTCTCATTTTTTTAAATTCATTTTACTAATGAGAGAAGGTCGTTTTATAGTTATAATTTCTTTCCTTATTGGAAGTTCAATTCCAAAACTTAGAGTTAATTCTATCTTTTTAGTACAATCTGGACAAAACTTGTTTTTGCACTTAATATTCGAAGAATAATTGTCAATAATTGATTTGGTAAATTTGTTCTTAAAGCCTGGCTTCGATTGGATATTCTGTAGAGTAACGTCAAGAGTGTTCCAAATTTTTGGAAATACATGGAGGGGTAGTTTTTCAGTGAATTTAATGCGAGCCCTTGTTTCCTGTATTTTTCCTGAGGACCTAGTACTCATACTCGGATGTTTATATATTCTAAAACTATTAACAAATGATTTGGGAACATTTACATATTTCCAGTCGTGCATAAATAGACATATCCGATGCATATACTCATCCTGCAGCTTCAAAATGTTATTAGATTTAAATAATGGTTCGGTGTGACTATTGTAGCGTTTTTTATTAATAGCTGGAATTGCCTTTTTCTGAAGTACAATAACTTGATTTTGAGTACTTGCATTTCCCCATAACTCAATTCCATAAAGAATGTGAGAATGTACTAAGGTAAGATATAGCATTCTAAGACAATCGAAAGAAAGGAAATTTTTTACTCTATTTATAGCATAAAGAGAATTAGACATTTTCGCACAAACAGCTTTCACATGGTATTCAAATGTCAGATGTTCATCTATGTGAATACCTAAAAATTTGAAAGATTTTTCTTGACAATCGGATCCTATCCTTTCAATCGGCTGTTTATTTATATTCAACATTCTATTTGCAACTAAATACGGGCCATTTATTGGTTGTATCACCATATATTTAGTCTTATTTGTATTTAATGATAGTTTGTTTGCTCTACACCAAGTACTCAATTTTTCAAGCTCTTTGTTGAAGTAGTCATACAAATAATCAAGGTTGTGATGTGAAGAATACACAGTTGTGTCATCAGCAAAGGATAAAAGTGATAGGTTATTATCTGAGTACAGTCCAAGCCAGAATATACCATTGACAAATTCACTTTTTGTGGGATGCGATCTATGAGTGGAAAATAAACATCATAATTGATCCCAAATGAAAAATCGTATAGTTGTATGTACAGCAGTAATACTAAACTATACTAGTATATTACTATAGTATACAATGTTTTATTCCACACAAATTGACGTGAGTCACATGTATTCAATGGAATCCCAGCCATTGAATACATATTAGTGTATACCTCTAGTGGAATACAAGCCGGAACTATTCTTGTTGACGTTGTCGCCAAGAAAGATGCTGTACATTACGTCGATCATCCGCTTCCGGTGATCCCCCCCCATAATTACTGCTTATTTGTCAGACTTAAATCACAATAAAGGTAGCTATAGTTACAATGAAGGTGACATTCATGGATTGAACTTATCTGACTGAACGGTGTAGAATAAATACAGAACAAAACTTGCGTCATAATCTTGAATCTTTTATCGAACTCGTTGCGGACGGCTCTCGCGAAATATATCCTTGCGCCATCCGCAACTCATTCGATAAAAGAGTCTTGATTATGATGCGCATTGTTTTGTTTATATACAGCAGTATATTATGGTTTTACTACAGTACAGTATATAAAAATACTATGCCTCTCTATCCATCATAGTTATACTATAGTATAAATACTATAATTAAAAAAACTGCTGAAAAACATAAATTAAAGCAATCCAAGATGGCCGAGAAATGATATTTAAAAAAATATAATATATATTTCCTTAAAGAAAGCCTGAACACTGAACTATATGGATATATGTCTTGCGTTTGTAAACCATAGTAGAAAAGGGGTTAACTTTTTTGTGGTCGCCTACGATCCCTCGCGGTCTTCAGTGGCTTGCTCGGATTAGTCACGCATGCGCAGTCCCAATATAACCGATTGAATTCGCCAGTTTATTTTCAACTCAATCAGGAGATTGGCGAGTTGCGGGGTTGGGAATGGCACCGCCATGGGAGGGCCCTATGATAGTTCAGTGTTCAGGCTTTCTTTAAGGAAATATATATTATATTTTTTTAAATATCATATTTCCGCTAAAGGAAGCCGTTCACACTGAACTATATGGATTAGAATGCAAGCCCAGGAGGAGGCACGAGCAATAAAGTTAATAGCCAAATTTTGGAGGGAATGCACTCTTCTAAAACAGATTGTACCTAAATATGAACTCTTTAATGAATCTGTTATGATTAGGTACGTGAAATAACTCATATAATTAGAGTGCTATATTGCCCAAACATGTACCTCCCCCCTTGTTTTTGGAAGCAACATCCCAGGTGGTGCCATTCAATTCAGAATTGCGAGCGAACCGAGCAATTCTCTGTTCTTCATCCGTCAGTTCTAAGAATCCAGCCGATTTGAGATGCGAGGAGACTAACTCCCTCTCCGCCTTAGCGACATAACGACCTGCACTGGAGGAGACCCACTCCAAAGATGGCAAGACAACCAACATTAAGAGTTTAATTAACTGCTGTTCACCAATGCAAATGGCAGATAACTTGATGCCCAATCTGTGGCACAGGTATCAAATGGAGAGCCCATTAGCCCAAATGGGTTATACAACTATAAGCGAGTCAAGCCATCGGATCAGAGGGAGCCCTCACCATCGCATGCTGCAGGTGGTAATGCCCAAGCTAATATACTGGCCAAGCTGGAGGGTGGGGAGAGGTCATTTTTCTCCGATCCCTTCACGGAGGAGTGGCAGGCAAGGCCGTGTCGGTAATGCGAGCGTGACCAGGGGGATTCGGCGCTTTACCTCATGGGTACGGCCCCTGCCCTACGCTTAAGCTGCCGAAGGCCATCCAGCCGGTGTCGATACGTACGCACGCGATTTTGGCAGCTTTAGCGCCCAGAACCGCTAGCGTCTGGTGGGGGCCAAATGGCCTGGAGGTCCCAAGTACCCCGACAACTCCACCAGACGGATCCCCACGAATTGGTTGAACCGTCGAGACGTAACCGGAGGAGCGTGAACTGGTCCTGCCCTTAGAACAGTTATCACACGTTCACATGTCTCTGAGGTACCTATGTATCACAATATACACATTGCGTATATATATATATAAAATGATATAATATATATATCCTGGGGATATATATATTAAGTTTTCCTCATGAGACCATGTCAGAAGGCCCTTCCAAAGCTGCGCCCATCAATCTAATGGTCGGAGCCAGATCACAGCTCCCTGTCATGATCCAACGTATCACTAAATATTGATATACAACCCCACAGAGAACATGTCTCATGTCTCTGTGGTACCTATGTATCACAAGATAGCATTGCAGAAACCCGGTGACACAAATCTTTCGCATATATAGATATATAAAATGATATCATAGATATATCATGGTGATATATAAGTCATCATGAGATCATGTCAGAAGACCCTACTAAAGCTGCGCCCAACAATCCAATGGTCGGAGCCAGAGCAGAGATCCCTGGCACAATCCAATGTATCATTTAAGATATATCACAAGTATTATGTTCAGCCTAAATCCACACACATTACTATTATTAGGCCATCACGACCACTAGGCACCTGAGAGCAGTCCGCGTTCCCAGCGGAATACCCACCGCGATCCGATTCTAAGAAATGAAGGTGCGCCTTCTACAACCGAAATCAGTTCAAATGATGTACAATGTAGTCAGATGATGAACACAGGTAAATTTTCACGGTCACCATACGGAATATTCAGGTCTGAGTCTCTGCCCCCCCAAACATGCAGTAGAACGACCTAGGTGTGTGATAGGTCGGCTAGTGTGAAGCATGCAGCAAACTAGGTGAAGACCCGCTCTAAAAATGGCTCCCCTAGGAAGGAAACGAATGAAATTATCATCCTCCTAGTAAAGGATACACATCCCTTTTTAATGTTGTTTTATTTTAATTTGAAGAGCCAAGATAGAGAGGAACTCCCCCGACCTAAGTGATCCCGCTTATGGCATGTTTAAGGAAGAGAGGACAAACCCAGCATAGACCGAAATGCGCAGAGTTGGCAGCATGGCTTCAGGCCCTTATGATTGGGCATCTGTGCCATGGGGATGGGATCCCACTCGTACAGGGTGGTCCCCTGCCTGCATCTTAGGAAAGGTCGGTAATGCTGGTCAATGAGCTTCCTCGAAAACTTAGCTGGACAGCGCAAACGTCTTTGCCTGTTTTATTGTCTATGTGCCAGATAATCAAATTGATATGGGCAATAGAAGTATGAAGAGCCATGCTGATGGCCTCTTGTCGGAAAGGCTATTGGCAGTGGTCGTGGGACACGTGACAATATAAATGCTTTCCATGTAAATATGCTTCATTCGTGTGTGAAGTATATTCGCCATATCAATGGTATGAAAGGTCGGGACACGTATATATGTGAAAATTCATTGAGACTCCAGCTAGTCCATGAATACCTTCAAAACACCTACCATGCCCTTTATGAACAATGCATGCTGTATTGGATGTACAGCCTGTTCTTGTACCAAGCTCACATTTGATATGGTTACTTGCCATAAATAATGTCTCCCCCCACCTTCCTCGTCTTGGAATACCACTGCTATTATATCGTTATTCATTGGGGAACGTCATCCAGGCCACGGTCGCCAGTTATTGCCAGTGGGCCAGTTACCTGGAGGGGTCAAGTCACCACGATTCTAAATACCTGTCAGGATGGAATCATTCTCATAATTGAATCAAGAAGGGGAAAGGTTTTTCAAACCAAAGTATCTTCAAATATATTTGTAGATAGTGAAACCATGATTAAACACCGTCAGAGTGACGATAAGCTTCTTGCCTTACTCTAGAGAATGCAAACTGGAGCACCCATGATTTGTAATTTTGTGTCCCAATTAGAGCCATATCCAGAATCGTAGTAACCCAGCCCCCCCCCCCCCGCTTCTTTTCGGTAAACCTACACAGGAAGGAAAGCAATTATGTTTGTATTCCGGAAGGAGATACCATTTAGTCGAGAAACAACCCAGCAATTTTGAAAGGATGGGTTAATTTTTGATACAATTCAGAATAATAACTAAAATCTGGAATTGAGACAATAGTGAAACTGTCATCACGATTAATTTTAGTGTCATGCTTGCAATCATTAAATGCTAGCAGTTCAAAATTGACAGTGAAGTTGAAGCACTGTACGAGAATCGAATCATGTACTCAACAGAATTCTGACTCCTGTCAGATGTCAATCCCTGTCTGAAATTAATGACACTAACGAATCTTAGTACGACGACAGTCATTATTTTTCTGATATTGATAAACTGTAGTCTGATAACTTCAAGTGTCGACCAACACATCTAAATCATAGGAGACATGTGTGACAGTATTAAAACAGAAAACACAAAGTATTTTGTGAAAGCATGTTGTTTTGATGAGATCTAGTGACTCCAGTAGTGTTCTGTAACATGCACACACCTAGGTGTGTACATGGGTCAGCCATTAAGTTTTTTATTGTCCACACCCGATCGCACAGCGTAGTGCACCCACAACAACATACCTGAACAAGTGTTGTAATGGGGAAAGTCGGCATTTGCATTCGGATTTTATTCAGAAATCTCGAATGGGACTTGTTAGCCTGACAAACTTGGTATCGGACCGAGTTCTGATTTCTGTCAGAATACCCTGACCAGGGTGCGATCCCCGGTCCGCTAGCACATGGCTGAGATTGTTACATTGAAGGTGATGCTCCGTTACGAGAATCAAACCATGAACAGAATTATAACACTTGTCCAATATCAATCTCTGTCAATTTATTAAAGTAATAATGACACTACTGTTTTTACATTGATAAACCCAGATGTAAATTGTAATCAACTTTTAAGTTCAAATGTGACCAACACATCTGGATCAGTTGTATTGAACCATAAAACAACAAAGTATTATGAGAAAGAATGTTGTTCATAACATTATGATAGATAGCGTCAGTAGCGATGGTAATTATTGCTAAATAAATGTCCACGCGTAAATAAATTCCCACGAAATTAGGAGACTTCCGGTAGCGAATCACGTGGCATTTATATCTGACAAATTATATCATACCTTATAGGTTCTATAATAATTACATAGATGCATTGCTCATAATCTGTGCGCCTCGTAAGGCCTTGAAATGGCGGCTGATTATGGCGAAATGTCGATTTTCATATTCGCTAAATTTTAAGTCCGCCGCCTTTTCGAAAACCCGGACAATTTGTATGTTTGAAGCGAAACGGTCCGTGAATTCGAAACAATAATTCTAAAAACTAACGCGTAGGCGACCAGTAATTATTGTATCGATAAATTGAATTTGTTGTCTAGTTGTTAAACGACAAATTCGGAAAAATACTCCCTTAGACTTCCGTTCGGTTCGTAGCAGAAAATAAACTGGCGAATTCAATCGGTTATATTGGGACTGCGCATGCATGACTAATCCGAGCAAGCCACTGAAGACCGCGAGCGATCGTAGGCGACCACAAAAAAGTTAACCCCTTTTCTACTATGGTTTACAAACGCAGGACATATATCCATATAGTTCAGTGTGAACGGCTTCCTTTAGCGGAAATATGTGTATTGTTAATTTCCCCCTATATTGGGCTATCAAGATACCAAAGCACAACCAAAACGAAGTCTGATGATCCGAGATTTCCACCGGGAAAAAATTGGTAGAGAAGCATTTCTAGTGTCGTTCTATGCGGGATGTATAACATATCCGATATCCGCTTTGGGGAAACTTTGTTATCCAAGCTGGTGGCCATCATGGTTGTCTATATCACAGCAGTTCTCAAAATAATTCATTATACTATATATAGGAATTACGCAGTTGTACCAGTTTGTGTTAAATTAGATGAATATATAACAGACAATTCCAGTGTATATGCATGTTTATAACAGAGTGGGAGAATCTCTTCTCTGCTAAATGAGATCATGACGTGTGCTGGGCCATTTTTGGCCATTTTCCAGTGGAATATTATAACGGGAATAGCACAAAATCATATAACTGACTGCATTGAAAGGCTATTATCAATCACAATCCTAGAAGATCATACACTGTTTCAAACTTCGATATACATTGGTTCTGATGCAGCAATATCTGAATAAAGGCCAACTGTTAATGTAATGAAGTAGGCCCATTATGGAGGTATAACACGTCCAGCAGTCAAGAAGTTAACTTACTTGGCTCAGGAGGCAATGGCGTTGTATAAGTTGGTCCACCAGGGTTTTCATGGCAGATAACTCCTGCATCTTCTGCATGAACACAGTTTGTCATTCCACATACCGAAGATGGACAGTCTCTTACGGACTCCTCCTGACCGACACAGGCTGCATCGTCTAACCATATGGGTCCCACACCATTACCATAGGCACCATCTGGCACAGCAACTCCATATACTTACCTAACTTATATCAGATCTCTACCAGGAACATCCACACAAAGTTTCAGGTAGATAGTGCATTTACAACATTACTAACATCAGGCATTTAGGTGTCTATAATATAGCAGAAACCATCCTGGGAGCTCAGGGTATAGAGCCCACTCGGTGCAGGGCGCCAGTGGTCAAAGGGTTAAAGGTGATTTTACCTGAATTTCACACTGATTTATTTTCAAAGATTTACTGACTGTTGCATTACCTAAGTTTGACTTACCAACATTATTTGTGGTAGCTGAGGTAATTGTGTCCGTCCCTGATCCTGTTTCAACCTCACATGTAACTCCTACATCCTCTGCATGCAAGCAGTCTGTTTGACCCCAGGCATCATGTTCACACTGTGAAATGTCTGTCTCATTCCCAATGCAGTTAACACTGTCGAGATGAATCAGCCCAACACCTTGTTCGAATGTCGCTTCATGGTGAGCAGTCCCTCCACTAGAATTAAAGAGAATTTTAGTTAGTTGATGATTTTGAATTTAATTCAGGGAGTTCTGGTAAAGAAGAGGAGATGAACATCAATCTCAATTGGAGTTAACCAAGTTATTTTTATGATTTCTGACCCAAAACATTTCCAACTTCCAGAAACATGGATACTAGTGAGGTTCAGTCACATGTACGCATAACATGTAAAATGTACCATTGCTAACAAAAGTCACCTTAATCAAGTGACCATTCTGCCTACATTTACTCGGTAGATCAATTTAGAAGTTTTGTGTCAAACGTGTAGCAAAGAGGATTTATCCAATCTTCTGGTAACCGAGGAGAAGATAACTCAACTATTGTAGACAAGCATTCATTATTCTCAGTTTCTACTGCAATGCAGTATGGCCAGCTAAATTCAGGATTTGATCACTATGCAAGATGACGATCATAAATCGTCTGCATCCTGGAACATAAATTAATTGCTTTTCTGTCACAGCAGTTTTTTTTTTTTGGCATCTTTTTGTCACCTATGTGCGAACGTGAGATCTTTTGTAGCGAGCAGCAAATGCTATTCAGGCAATATGAGAATAACATGTGTGTGTGTGAAAATATCATGTCTTGATTGAAGCCAATTAAGCATATCAGCCGTGGCACTGTGGAAGTTTATCTCTACCATTGGATTATTATTAACACGTTCTGCTAGAAGTTGGGCCGATATTTCAAAACGTGTAGCTTTGGCACCATAAAATCACATGACTTGTCCCACAAAGTGCATATACATAGCACTACCATAGTAACACAGGTTACAAGTTACAAGCATGTATGGCTGAAACTGGCTACTGTCTTGGTTTTTAACTCTTTCATGATGGGAGCTGCGCTGGTGCAGCATTAAAGATCCTGCCAGTGCATTCTCTTATATATAGGAGTCTTCCATAGGGAGCCTCGCATATATAAGAGAATGCACTGGCTTACAAGGTCAAGGTAAAGATTGTTATGACAACGTATTCTCTTATATAGGCAAGGCTCCCAATGGGAGACTGGCATATGTAAGAGAATGCTTTGGCACAGGTTTTCGCAAACATTCAGGAAGCTCCAGTCATGGAAGGGTTAATATTAATAAAGGTCTCTAACTTTATATATTAAAATATTTTTAAAGTAAATTGGTCCACACCAGTGACAGAGGTGCAAACATCCTGGTGACAGTCAAGAATGTTAACACAGCAGTATATAGTTAACCCTTTCATGACAGGAGCTTATATCTCCGATATGGATCCTCACATATATAAGAGAATGCACTGGCTTACAAGGTCAAGATGAATATTGTTAGGCCGATGCATATGGGAGACTCGCACTTATAAGAAAATACATTAATTGGCACAGGGTATTCAAAAAATTTCAGGAGGCTCCAGTCATAGAAGAGTTAATCATCATAATGTTTAGATTTTTTTGGTTATCTATCTTGGGATCTGTTGTTTCATGTGCTTTTCCCCCACTTTTTTCACTTTTCCCACTTGATGCTCAACAGAATATCAGTTGCCCTTAATCCTTTCAGTGCCAAGTCCGATTTTTGTATCAACCCACATTTCCTTGATCATTTTTCAAATTTATTGATTATAATAATGTGATACATTGATGGAAATGATCAAGGAAATATGGGTTGATACAAAAATCGGACTTGGCACTGAAAGGGTTAATCAATGGACCTTCCCGTAGTTGTCAATCAAATCATTTATTTAGGTGCATTGAAATTTTTTCACCTTAATTTTTATATCGTTGCATACTTTCAGTTCTAAATTATCTATTTTCGAACAACAATTTTGTTTTCAAATCCTAATGTAATTAAATTTCAATTCTGCAATAGTTTCAAAATTAAAGATGAAAAGCAAGTATGTTCTCGGGGGAGCCTCACATATATAAGCGAATACATTGGCCTAACAGTAATTACCTTGACCTTGTAAGTCAGTACATTCTCTTATATATGCGAGGCTCCCAAATGGGAGACCTACATATATAAGAGAATGCACTGGCACAGAATCTTTAATGATGCACCAATGCAGCTCCCATCATGAAAGGGTTAAACTAATTTAAGCTATTTCTGCAGATGCCTTATCTCCTAGCAACCGTGAGCTCTCCCACTAAATGAATATGAGTAGAAACCTCCATTGCTTTTAATTAATGTTTCAGAGGAAAACATGCATGCACTATATTTTTCATTTAGACAGTGTATACATATTTCTTTGTGGTCTAGCTATCAGAATGTTTGATAGCCAAGAGGTGACCCTATTAACAGCAGTTTGTTTTTAGTTCTTTTCAGTCAATTCAAAGAGAGATATTTTCAATGATTTTAATACTTTATTTCTAATTTTATATGTTAATTATTATAAGCCAGACTTTTTATGAGTATAGTTCATCGCATCGAATGTCGCATCCTGATAGAACTGTCTCAATCTGTGTATCGATAACAAATAGCCGTAACATTGAACATTGATGTATCTTTAAAACTATTCTACACGGCATGTAATTAATTTGTGTGATTCTGTTAATTATAACACATAGGGTGCAACAAGAGCTTACAGATGGTGATCGAATCATGCAATTCACCAGGTATGCCAACACCAGATTAGATACCTTCCCTAAGTTGACAGTGATGATATACAGTAATGTTCTAAATAATCGAACCCTAAACCACAGCAGAATTATGGGAAATTTTTCAGGATTTAGTCGGAAATATGGCTGAGTGAGAGCTTTCCGATGAATGGCAGCAAGCCATATTTCCGACTAAATCCTGAAAAATTTCCCATAATTCTGCTGTGGTTAAAGGGTCATATACTTCGGGCATTACTTTAACACAATGGATAACTGGTGAAATGCAATGAAAATCCTGACTTTGCTAAAGAAGCAGCCACACATATTACATGATAAGTGTCATTCACCAACTGGAAAGACCTTTGCATCTCTATTTTCTCACCTATATCCAAGCATTCTGCAGATTACTGAAGCTTCGAAATTGCCAAACTTGTCATCACAGACAGTCCCTCTCACACCATCCCGAATCAATTCCACGCGTCCCTGATGAGGTCCAATTAATCCATTAATCAGCTCGACCTCTACAGCTGAAGGAGTAATATCAAACAAGCATTGAAATTGAAAGGCAGACATAGTGTTCCATATGAGGCAGGCACAAGCCTGGATATAATTTTAATAGATTGTCGATATCTGACAAAATGACAGACACAAACCATTCAGTTTCTGACATTTGGAAAAGATGTCAGACATTTTCTTGCATGAATAATTAGCAAAAATAAATTGAGTATGTACTCCGTTCCAGGCAACCTGTCCCATTCCCATTAACTTGAAAAACTCTTATCCAAAAACTTTTCTTGAGAGCATAATTCATTAAAATGTTCAACCACTCCTGCGCAGCTCACTAACAAACTGAGCCAATCGCTCTTATCTGGACAAACATAGATTTGAGGAAGTATTGAATATCTTGAAATGTCAACTAGGCCTATATACTAGTTCATATACAATCAAACTTCATTGAGTTGAATCTCTTGGGACCAATGGTTTATTTCAAGTAATCCAGTCTTTCGACTCATTTTGCCCCCTCCCAAAAGCAAGACTTATATTGGTTGAAAACATGTCAAATTCAGAAATCCATCTGTTTGTTGATATGAGTTTGCCATTGCTAAACAGTTTTTGAAATGGAAATTTCTTGATAAAGATATATTTAATTATGTTTGATAAAACATTATTTAAAATGAAAAGGACATGTACATGTATACAATGCACTGTGCACATGCAAAGGAAGAAGTCGATATATTAAAATGTTGAAATCAGGAATAAAATAATTATATAAATATTACCACATGGTACCTGATGAGATGTGTTCGATACAGATAAGAAAACAAAATTAATTGACAAACAAAGTGACTGCATGTGACAATCTAGATGTTTTAATTGATTTTAACAACCATGTGCAGTGTCCAGTATTACACCTGTCACCACGTCTGACATGGATAGTTCCCTTAGAAAATATTCAGATAATTATTTAAAACAAACGACCATAGCCGATTTTGAACTTATTATCTGGACATTTCCTTCTAAAAATTGGAATCCTTCGAGATCTGTACTTGTATTATCTGTTATCTGTGTATTTTCCTGAAAATCCAACCAGATGAATATATAACAGACAATTCGAGTGTATATGCATGTTTATAACAGAGTGGGAGAATCTCTTCTCTGCTAAATGAGATCATGACGTGTGCTGGGCCATTTTTGGCCATTTTCCAGTGGAATATTATAACGGGAATAGCACAAAATCATATAACTGACTGCATTGAAAGGCTATTATCAATCACAATCCTAGAAGATCATACACTGTTTCAAACTTCGATATACATTGGTTCTGATGCAGCAATATCTGAATAAAGGCCAACTGTTAATGTAATGAAGTAGGCCCATTATGGAGGTATAACACGTCCAGCAGTCAAGAAGTTAACTTACTTGGCTCAGGAGGCAATGGCGTCGTAGTTGGTCCACCAGGGTTTTCATGGCAGATAACTCCTGCATCTTCTGCATGAACACAGTTTGTCATTCCCCATACCGAAGATGGACAGTCTCTTACTGACTCCTCCTGGCCGACACAGGCTGCATCGTCTAACCATATGGGTCCCACACCATTACCATAGGCACCATCTGGCACAGCAACTGCATATCTAAAGAGATATATTGAAGATGCTCTATCTCTATCTCACACGCAAGTCAAACATCTGGTACTGCACATATTCAAGCTAAAATGCTTTAAGAGATCATTTTTAGTGGCCAAATAAAAAAAAACATAGGGGCAGTTTACGACACATAACGTAACTGACATGCCATTGCTGGTACATCGAATTATAGGACAATGCATTTTTTCAACAAAATACATAATTTTTTTAATTATAAATAATTTTTCCTTAAGGGAAGCCCTCACTGAACTATATGGATTATATCTCCGGCCTTGTGTTATCAGGAGGGTTAAAATTTATTGCCAGTTTATTGCCTACTCTCGGTCAATCAGTGCTCAGATTAGCCACGCACGAATGCGCCCATGCAGTGTAACTCCTGCGTTCCGACAATCTATTCTGGTCAGTTTTATTTCCGACTCAATCATGAGATTTGCGAGTCGCTGGGTTGGGAATGGCACCACCATGGGAGAGATCTATGCTAGTTCAGTTCAGGCTTCCCTTAAGGAAAAATTAATTATAATTTAACAAATTATATTTTTCCGCCAAGGAAAGCCCTCACTGAATTATATGGATTAAAATGCAAGCCCAGGAGAAGGCACGAGCAATGAATTTAATATCCAAATTTGATGGAAATGTACTCTTCCAAAACTGATTTCATGTAAATGTGATTTAGTCATGAATCAGCTATAATGTGTTATGTGAAAGAGCTCATACGTTTAAAGTCGCCGTCGCGAAGTTCATATTTTACCCATTTCCCCGCTTATTAGACCAACAGAGTCGTTCTGAGAACGAAATTAATCGTCCCAAGATTAGCCGCTATCGATTAGCATTCCAGGAAACCCCCCTGGCATGCGCACAGCTGTAAACGCAAACTGCAGATTGGGTGTAATTTATTTTTGACCCGTGACGTCATTAATCACCTTGCGGCATTAATTCTGTTGACATTGTGTTATCGAAATCGGTTTCTGCGTGGTTTTGTTTTAGTTCACAAACATGTTTCGTTTTCGTTGGAAATCGTGAATTCGGAATGTATTTATGTGTGTAATAAAATATTGAATAATACGACATGAATTATTTGCGTGGCCAACAGCTCCGGAGTAAATTCGTACATATTTGGACGAAGTTCGTGTGTCACTGTGACTGTCAGAATAGGACCACAGCAGATCATGCCATGAATCTCTACTCCCGTGCCGCTGGAGTAGGTATTCGTGGCATGATCTACATGTAGGTCCACGGGAACTTCGAAATTTATTAACTTTCAACCTATTGTTGATATGAAATGCATGGGATACGTGACCGCTTTCGCAGATTTCTGCTTTCAAGTCCCACAAGAAGAGTACGAATTACGTTTCTGGCTGAACTATCAGAAGGGCTTCTTGGGTGGCTATGCTGTCTACGTATCTGCATGTATCATCTTTGTGTAAATGATTTTAATATGATCAAACAGTGAAATACAGATCTATACAGTATACCATGGCTTCTTCCATTCGTTGAGTTGAAAAAGTAAATACTGGAGTGTTATTACGCTAAATAATATAATAATAAATTATCTATGTTCAGGGTAAACACACCAGCCCCTCCCAAAATGGGCCGCATCCTCAGCATTGTATGGGGTTCAAGTTTTTTTCTTCCAATTTTCCTCTGACTCATTCTTTTTTATTATAATATACAAAAATGTGACAACAATAACGACCATAAAAAAAGCGTTTGCTTTAAAAATAGTGAACAAAAATCATTATTTTGTCATTTTATGCAGATTAGTTCCATACATCACCTTCTCAGGAGAAGTCTATTTCTTGCCATTTCATGACTATAAAGCAAAATAATCAATAAAACCCCCAAGATGATTTTTTGTCATGTAGGTCCTGGACCTCTTCCCTTCCTAGCCTGGATATCTTACCCCCACCCAAATCCTGACTCAAACACCATTTTCTCGGAAGAAGTTAATTTCTCATTGTTTCGTGACTATATAAAGCAAAATAAGCAATAAAACCATGATTTTTCTCAAGTAGGCGCTGGTTGGGGGGGGGGGGGGGGGGGGGGGGGCTACATCATGTTCTGGAATCTTTGTTTCATGACTTTATAAAGCAAAATAAGCAATGAAACCATGAGACAATTTTTTGTCATGTAGGTGCTGGGTTGTGGGTAGCTATCCAGACCTGGACATTTGAAAGAATGAAATTAAAATAAAAACAAATTTAAATCTCAAGTCATTTTTCTCGCCATTTCAGGATCAAATAATCAATTGTGTGATTAAAAAAATATGTCGCTTGGAAAAAAAAATATTTTAATAAAAAAAAAAAGAAGGGAATTATAAAAAAAAAAAAAAATTCTGGCAATTTCAGGATTAAACTATGAAAAGTGGGGGGAAATTTGTCACTTGAAAATAAAAAAAATTTAAATAAAAACAAAGTTAAATATCAAACAATTTGGCCATTCCAGAGTCAAACGTTATCAAATGAATGAAATTATTTTCAGTCATATATGGGAGATGAAGATTAGGGAGATACATTGTAACAATAATCTATTAAGATTTCATTCATTTATTCATGCATTTCTCCAGCTCGGGCAAACGAAAGCCCCTGTAATTTCCACCATCATTTGGGAAAGCATACTGAAATTACTGATGCCATTCACAACACACGATGGAAGAGGTCTGCAGTTATGCAAACCATGGTAGCCATAGCACCACCGAATAAACTGTCTATGCGATATGCCTGTATTTGTTGTGCAGAGGTCCATTAAACGGATGACTATACTGTTGCTGGTATCCTAACCATGCAACTTCAAGTAGCCATGGGTCCAGGCACACACTCCTGAAGGGGACAGTCTCTGTGATACACTCGAAGTGTCCTTCTTCCTATGAATTCGCTTTTGTCACTTCCTTTAGCTTGGTCTCAACTTTTTCAATCTCATGGCAACATCTGCACTCACAGGTACATTGTAGTCTCCATCACATACATAGGCTGCAACACCTGAAATGACAAGGGAAATACATTTATTATGGAACAACTCAGAGTTAACATTCAATTCCTCAATTTTGTTGATGCAAACTTTGACAAATGTGTAACAAACTCGACATACAGTAATGCCCTAAATAATCGACCCCTTAACCACATCAGAATTATAGGTATAGTTTCAGGATTCAGTTTGAAATATGGCTTGTGGAAATTCATCGGAAAGCTCTCATGAAGGCAACAAGTCATATTTCGGACTAAATCCTGAAAAGTTACCCACAGTTCTGCTGTGGTTAAGGGGTTGAATGTTTAGGTCATTGCTGTATGTTCTGATGAATGACAGTGGGCATGCGTCTGTCCGTCCACTTGTTCTCATGGATACATGCATCTTGGATAAGTTCCGCACAAATTTGTTATCAGAAGTTATACCTGCTGAATTGTTTACCAGGTATCTATTTCATTATCCAGTTTTGTTAATATCCTGTTTTAAAGATTCACAGCTTATACTATAGTAGTTTGTTTACCTGGTGTACATGATATCTCCCCCAGTGCATCCCCCCTTTTCACTATTTTCAGTCTGTCAAATGCTCACACCCACCGAGAATTCAACATACGACAAAATATAAATGTACATCCACGTATTAATTTATTGCTTATTTATTTTTATGTTATAGTCATTAAATGGCGATAAATTAACATGTTACAAGTTGTTTGAGTCAGGGTTTGGGTGGAGAGGGGGGAATTAGATACCCAGGTCTGAATATCCCCCACACCCAGCATCTACATAAGAGTATATAAACAAAAATAAACTAATTATTTTATTGCTTATATTGCCCTATAATGCTATATATCCATTAAAATTTTGATTGAGTCAGGATTTGGGTTGGGAGAAATTACACAGGCCTGAATATCCCTCCCCCCCCAAAAAAAAGAAACCAGCAGCTGCATATGAGACAAAAATATCTTATTATTTATATCACTTACATGTACCGGTATATCGCTTTATATAGTCATGAAATGGCGAGAAATTAAAATTAATCGAGAAAAATTTCATTGAGTGAGTTTGGGGTGGGAGGGGGGAATACCGAGGCCTGAGTATCTCTCGCCTTTTCATGAGTGTATGAAGCAAAATAAGCAACTTATAAAATAATAAATTCATTTTTGTCATAAGTAGCTGCTCGGTTGGGGAGTGGGGGCGATAATAAACCCGGGTATCTTTCTCCTGCCCCAAATACTGACTCAAACAACTTTTTCTTGGAAAGTTAATTTCTTTCCGTTTCATGACTATATATTCAGAAATAGCATACATTGGCATGTATAGACCAAGTCTTCTCAGTCCACAACAGCTTGGGAAATTGGTTGGGTTGATGCTGTTTTGGACCGAGAATCCGAGATACCTCCTGTTGCTCTTCTATACCAGTACCGTAACAGATTTTCATTCAAAAGACATACTACATGTACATGTATAGTACCCCGACAGTCATGTGAACCCATGAATATGATTAATCATCTCACTTGGACCACAATGAATCTGTCTTCAAAATGATATACAATGTACCATATACTGTTATAGAAAATATCCACACCAAGATATTATCTCGACTCTCTCGAGATTTCGAGAAAAGAATCTTGAGATATTAACATATTTTCTCGAGATCATACGGCAAGATCTCAAGAAAATATGCAGAGATCTCAAGATAATATCGCGAGATACTAGTAATATGTTCAGAGCTTGAGATGCGCATGTCAGGATCTCAAGATGTGTCGAGATAACAATTAACATGTTGAATATTCAACTTTCAAGACACTTTTTTTTGCTTGGACAATGTCACAAATCAAGAGTTAGCTAATTTTTGGCAAATTATTATTTATTATTTTAGCCAGTGCAAACACTGTCTCTGATTGTCATAGTACTGATACTAATAGCTGAATCCAATGTCAATCCGTGAGCAGCCATGGACTGGCAGTGGTCGAGTCCAGAAGTTCATTACATAAAAAAATTGACATTTTTAGTAAAAAAAATACTACTGGTATATTTTTAGACTAACATTTCGGCAGACACACAACTTTTCCTTGAATTATATTTCATATTTCGATGTATTGAGTATGTATAATGATTATTACACATGTCCGCTCATATAAACGGGGTTTTAGCTAGTATTTACATCAATTTTATTTTCACATGTTTTGCCAGTGACCGCGATATTTTTAATAAGAGACGCTCAGTGACTCACCATTTTCGTACGCGATTTACATCTCTTCGCCATCCAAGGTCTGGATCGTTTGGTGGTCTCACACCATGGTAATTTTGTGGTAATTCCGGCTCGTGCATGTATGCTCCCGTTGTCAAATTTAAAGTGTCTTCTGCTGACGAATCAGACGAGGAACAATCAGATCGCAAAAATGTTTCTGTCAGTGTCAGCCATTCTGTGGGAAATACCCAAGGTCCTTGAATACGTCACACGCTTTCTCGCAAATAACTGTTTCCGTCAAAATAGATAATGAAGTGAGGCATCAGGCTATCATCCAGACACACACAGTCGTAAACACTCGTATCTTTCCGACAGCGGGGGATTGTTTTCTTAAATAAGTGTGCATAACTTGATACAAATATGAATAAATGAACACATATTGAGAATTTTCGCGACGGCGACTTTAAGATTCCGGCCCTGCTCAAACTTGTACCTCCCCCCTTTGTTTTTTGGAAGAAACATCCCAGGTAGTGCCATAACAGTCGTGCTAGCGAGAAACCGAGCAAGTAGAGACAACTTCTTCTTTCTTCGCGTCATCCTCTTCTCGTTGTCATGTGATGAGACTGATGGCTGTATATATACCTTTAAAAATTGTTAAATTGTTAGCAAAATGACGGTACGTGGCAGCGAGTATTACCCATCCAGAACAGCCTCCAAAGGCGCAGATGCTGGGGCTTTCGCCCGTGGAGATTGGTTTCCCGAATCAGCGATGTCAGCACCCTACCTGCCAGTGGTCCTGACTGCTGTAGCACGACCATGGGGAGCCAGAACCGAGCATGCCCGAGGTAAAGACTGGCATGGTTGGTGCTAATTTTGTTAATTCAATTTAAGCAAGATTTGACCTGTATCCTGTGATGAAGGTTGTACAAGAGATCACCTCGGTCAATTTCATTCACAAAAGAGCGGCCCCAAGCCATTAGATGCATAGAAGGCATGTCAGTCCTCCTCCTCTCCTTAGTCAAGAGACTAAGGAAGAGAAGTAGACCGTAATGCTTATCTTTTCATCTTATCTTCGTTCACAAAAGCGCATTTTCCGAGGAACGACAGAATCCTCGACCGACAGTGAACCCACTCTCGGCCCAAGATTCTAGCTCATCATCATCAAAGCTGTCAGATGCTATGAGAGGCATAGAAAGCATGTCAGGATCGATGCCAGCAACAGAACAGCTCGCATCAAGTTGAGATACGGTACTAGAGGGAGACCCACTCTGGGAATGGCTCGAACGAGGAACAAATGCTCTCTAATTTTGAGTTAAGGTGCTGTTACCCGCCCAATTTCCCCCCGGAAATCCTGGTGTACAATTAGGTGCCCATGGAGAATATGCTGCGCCCCAAGGCCAGAAGGTCAAAGTTGGAATGATCCATTTGACCAGAGTAAACCCCCCCCCCCATGAATCCCCCAAATGCGGGTGGTCCTGATCAAGTTGGCATAAATGTCCATGACATACAACTACGTTCCCATGATGGCAGAGGAGCGGGCCTGGACATATCCCGAGGGAGTATGATTCCAGGGGGACAAGACCCACTCTTGTAAGGGAGTGGGCCACGGCACCGTAGGGAAGAATCAGAAGGCCAGTGCAATATTTGCGGCACGGGACAACGAGTCTTCCCCACCCAGAACAGCCGCCAAGGTTCATTGTCGGGACATCAGCCCGGAAAGATTGGTTGCCCGAATCAACTTTTGCAGCACACTGCCTACCACTAATCGCTGCTGAAGCAGGACAGGGGGGGCCCGAACTGGTCCTGCCCGTGGTAAAGACTGGTACGGTTTGCTCAAATTGTTTAATCATGGACCAATGGGCCCTCACCCAACTATGAGAATAAAGCGTATTACAGCGGTTATTTCATGAGCAACCCGCATGGTGTGTGGCCATCAAATTCGAATCTTGTTTGACGACAAGCAAGACTAGACATTCTGTTAGTTATTAGCATGTAAGGGTAATATACAAAACATTTTGTTAATTATTGTAAAACAGGGTTAATAAGGCAAAAATCCTTCAGTTTCTTGGCCACGTGATCCTACCTGCTATAAGTTGAACCGCAGGTAAGATACTGTCTTTTCTCGTGTATTGAGGATGATGAGTTTCGATTTCGCATGTGCAAGAACATAGCGGTGTCCTTGCTTACGGTGAGGAGAATGTATTATACCCTTTCGGAAAGTCAGACGATGGTGGAGCAGGCCTGGACATATCCCGAGGGAGTATTGTTTCAGGGGGACAAGACCCACTCTCGTAATGGAGTCAGAAGTCTCAGTCCTTCCAAGGAGACGAGAGCAATTGCTCTTGCAATTTTTTAATTCATGGCTGCTAAACTTGCTCAAGTTTGTCCCTCATGTCAAAATGTTCATGGTCACTGAAATCGTTGATTCCATATTAAACTATTTGAATGTATATTGAAAACCTTTCCCATCTCAGTTAAATAATGGGAATGTGAAAGTGCAACTGAACATATCTAGGTCTATCCAAAAATGACATTGTATTTGAGAAAAACCAAACGATTATGACGGGCGCAATAACATCCATCTTCTGAATTGCGAGAGCAAATAAGTGCAGTTGCTGTGTTTCCTCGTGGGAAGGACTGGTGCGCTGTTGGTGGCACACAACGAGACTTCCCCACCCAAATGCTCAGGTGCTGGGGCGTTCGCCCTTGAAGATTGGTTTTCCGAATCAACGATGGCAGCACCCTGCCAGTCACTGCTACTGGGCAGTGGTCGTGCACAATATAAAGGCTTCTTGCGGAACGGCGCTTTATGTTTGTGATGATACAAATTATGTTTTCATTTGTGGTATTCTGTTAGGTATTCTATTTGCCAGATAATCATTGGATATGTAGCAATAGAAGGAGAAGAGCCATGTTTCGGACTGTTTGGAAATTGGCAGCAGTCGTACACAATATAAAGGCTTTTGATGTAGCTGCACTTTATACGCGGGACAATACAAATGCTGTCCTGTCTGTTATTCGCCAGATAATCAATTGGATATGAGGCAATAGAAGGAAAAAGAGCCATGTTGTGGACTCTGTTGTAAATTATATTGGCAGAGGCCAGGCGCAATATAAATGTATTTCCTGTAACCGTGCTTTATATGTGAGTAAAGACAATTTGTCATATGATTGGTTCAATATATGTAAATAGAAGAGCCAAGTGATGAACTCTGTTGGAAAGGCTATTGGAAGTGCATCTGGGGCACGTGAAAATATATATGCGGACTAGTTCGCCTTACTATTCACGGTTGAAAAGCGTGGAAGTATGGAAGTATCGGTGAAACTTGTCGCCATATTGTTGAATAGTCAGTTCTTATGCCATTGTGTCTTTGATGGATGCCATTGGTATGAACCTATTACTGCTGGCCATACCATGTTTCATGCTCACCATTTGTATGCCTATGATGTTCGTACGGTATTGTGGCGATGAGGCACTGATACCGTAATATTTCCTTATTATTGGACCCAATTAATTTGAGTATATCGACAAACACTAATGTCTGAGGATAAGAGGTCAGATGTTGTCTATTTGGTTACGTTGATCACATGCAGTACCTCACAAATATAGACAATTTTAATTGAGAACCTGTGGATGTGAAATCATCTGCCCGATGAGAATAAGTATTAACATTGATTTACTTGAAATTTTTCATGAAACTGGCTAGCCAAGGAATCATTTCAATACTTCGACCATGTCCTGCAAGAACAAGGCGCTCGGCATGGAGACACAGTATGCCTTTTGGTACCAATTTCACAGTGGATATGATGACTTGGCACAAGTAGGCCAGTGGGCTCTCATCAAGGCCCTCATCCCAGATGTCTCCAAAGATTTCTTACCACGGACGGAATTATTATTGGATAGTTAAGTAAACTGTAGCTGAACGGCAGGTTAATATGCTTACGTATGTTTGCAGGGAATCCCATGCAGCCAAGTTGAATGGAGTGATTGCAAAGAAACAGACACAAGTGTCACAGAAAAATGACAGGTTATGATTGATGGATATTTCCTTTCGATATTTGAAATGAAATTCCTTTGTCGCCAAATCTTGTGTATCATATTATCCTAGGCCCCAATCAAACCAGTCACCCAATGCATAATAACCTGACTCTGTCAGTCATACTGTACATGCATGTAAAGATTGAGACACTATTTATTATAGCGACACAGCATTATTTGAACAGAGGTCCTATAAAACTCTACATATTATAATGAACATAATCGCCTTGTTACTAACGATTGTTCTGATACAATGAGTTATAGGATATGGAATCGCAAGAAATGAGTCATGATTTTCCAATAAATACCTTGAAGTCGCAGTAACATTCGCGATAATGTTGCATGTATCCAAATACAAACAACAACAACAAATACAAGCCCGCATGTTCATACATTCTGGCTAGCTTAGATTTGTAGGTATTAATTGTGAAAGCACAATTAAAGATAATGACCTGTTGGATATTTATAATGATGTCCTTAAGCTCTATGATAATCATGTCCAAAATGTCAGTTGAGATCCGGTTGCTAAACGTCAACATTACAATTCGTTCAGGCAAAAGAAATTTCATTGGACTATCTTTTTTATTCAGTCATGATGTATATTATTGCCAAAGGAGACATTTCTGTCCTGGGCAAATTACTGTGAACTAACAGAGCTGTGTCATGTATGCTTTAGCAGTATACATGATATGAACTTAGCGATGAGTCGACTTCGTGAAAATGAAATAGAACATGTGTAGCACGAAATTAGGAGACTTCACATACCGTTCCACGTGGCGTCCATAATCGGACGAGTTATCCCCATCGTATATGTTGCACAATAATGCAATATATGTGTTCCACAAGTAAATTATGTGAGGCTGTAGTCATTGCCAAAATGGCTAGCTATGTCAAATTTTGTAACGTGAATCCATGATAAATCACTGAATTTAGAGACGACATCGAGTTGATAAAAAACACTGATTTTTTAACAAATTACGTAGCGCATACTATGAAACGAAAAGTTATTAACGACCGGTAGGCAATGGATAAATTGCAAGTTTGTTATTAACAATAAATATTGAGTTGATAAACTCGCAATTCAGAAAAATACTCCCTTTAGTAACCACATCTGATCGACAGCAGGAGGGAAATAAAACTGACCAGAATAGATTGTCGGAATGCGGGAGTTACACTTGGCGCATTCGTGCATGGCTAATCTGAGCACTGATTGACCGAGAGTAGGCAATAAACGGGCAATAAATTTTAACCCTCCTGATGACACAAGGCCGGAGATATAATCCATATAGTTCAGTGAGGGCTTTCCTTGGTGGAAAAATGATATAACCAGTGCATAGATTAAGGTTTTTGACAATTAGTAATCGTCTTTGTACAACCATCACCATTCGATCAATGCTTCCCTTACAAAATAAATTTGGGTTTTCATTGTATGATGTATCCGAAGTACGAAACCCGCATGTCCAAAAACCGGCAATACATGTATTTCATTGCCTAACGTCGTCGATATACGCTTTTTTAATTAGATTTCTGTCTCCATTTGTGGTGAAAAAAAAGTTTGGCCAAATGTAATTTTTTTCTCCACTTTCGAAAAAAAGTGGCCATTGGCCAACGACAGTGCAAACACTGCACCCAATGTGTTAACCACTTCACCGCTAAATGACGTTGTGTGCTGGGCCGTTGCAGTTTAATATATGACCATTTTCCAGTGAAAAAATATAATGGGAATATCACGAAAACTCTACAACTGACTCTTTTGAAGGACTACTATCATTCACAATCCTCAAACATTAATTAAACACTAATTAAAAATTTGAGATAGACTGATGCAACAATCACTGAGTATCGGTATTGTATAATAGCCGATTGCCAGAGTGCTGAAGTAGGTCCATACTCAGTACAGGCGGATAGCGCACAGCATGACATTTTACATCTGTACTCATGCATAGCAGCCAAGAAGTTAAGGCACCCAATGCTGATATTCCATTTGTTTAAACAAATTCAGGTCCAATGCAAGTTGCATAGTCATCATAGACATAAACACCATGTTTCTCACTACACGCAAAATTGTAATCATGTTATCTCAATATCAAATAAAAATGATTGCAGAGTTATAATCGAGAACATGGCTGATACTTGACTGGTATCCCAGCATCCTACAGACAACAGATGCGTCGATGTCATCCCACTCGTCATCACAGACACTCCCCCAAAGTCCATTCAACTTCAACTCAACTCGTCCACTGCTGTTAGTATCTCCGTCAACCAACCGAACTTCCACTGACTCTGCAATAACATCATAGAACATTTTGTCAAAAGCTTAGGTTCAGAGCAACCAAAAGTCATCCATTTACCACATGGCTCAGTGCTAAAGATCAAAGTATCTAATTATCAAAATGTTCACTGCTCTGGAAATGGAGAAGAATTCTTTCTAACTGTTTAATATCCACAAGGATGGGGTAATCATAATCTGTATATGCAAGTCTGCAAATAGTTTGTCTGTCATATCAGAATGAGGTCGACGTCTACAGATGGTGAATTTAGTGATGCTAGTTGAGGCCAAAGCAGAATGAGGTCCACAGAAGGTGAATTTGGTGAAGCTACTAAATTCACCCTCTGGGAACCTTATTCTGCAAATGACAGACACACTATTTGCTGGCTTGTGCATATGCATTGTATTTGTAATGATCAAAATTTTTGAAGTATTTGTATCATATTTGTACTATTTAAGCCGAAGTTTAAAGGGATCCAAGGCACTTGCATTGTGTAAATGTGTAAAAAATATAAGTCTGTATGATAAAGTTTGTTCTTATATTCATTAATGATAGTTCTCCAATACTGATATTTCAACTGTTGAAACCATTGTTATGTAAACAAAACTGTTACAGTGATGTGTCAACAAACATCAATAATCATGACCATATAGTAAATTAGCTTAAATATTTAAGACTGAATATGATTCTGATATATATTATTCAATGCTTAGACTTTTTTTCAATGTTCACCGTCAGATTTTGATTAAATTTTGGTTATCTTATTGGACTAATTGGAATTTTATTGGTAACTCTACTGTTATCGGAGAGTTATTAATAATTAAGTAATGGCTTGAAGGTCGATTGGGGTCATTGGATTGTTACTGGCAGAGTAATTAAACAAAGTGTCAGGATTCACACAAACTTTGTTTAATTTCTTTGTTGGTCAAAACCAATGACCCCCAAATTGATCTTCAAGTCATTCCTTATAATCATATACCAGTACATTTTAATAGAACATTAATAACATGGACAACTTTTCAAAACTAGCAAAACAATTGTAAGTAACACATTGTTCAAATTCCAACACAGCCCCCAATAACAACAAGTAGCGAGTGCGTGCACATGATCGGCTTGAAGTGACATTGGATGTTTATCGCTTTTTAAGAAGTGGTGGCTGCAGTTATTGGTTGATGAACATTGAAAACAATCATGAAAGCCATATGGCGATGTATACTGATTCTTACTACAATGATTTTGAAGCGATTAAAACTTTCCTGGACAGATTGAAATATATAGGTTGCATGTGCCAGTTTCTCAAAACCCTATTCAGTGTTCGGAATGGAGAGGTTTCAGATTACAGAGGTAATTTTTATTGAGAATGCACTTGGGTAAATTCGGGACCGGACAGCTTGTTCGATGTGGAGAGGGATTCAGTTTATAGAGGTTCCATTTTAGAAAGGTTTTACAGTAATAGCATATATTATGGTGCACATACCGCATTCAGCTTCATCAGTACTATTAGCACAGTCATTGTCGTTATCACATACAGAGGACGCTGAGACGCATATGCTGTCGCCACAATGGAACTCATCAGGAGGACAAACTGCAAATATTTCCAGGTACAAATCATATTCAGAAAGTTATACATAATCAAAATGGACAACTGACATTGTTCAGCTGTGGTGGTGTACAGTTTTGATTGAGAACATAACACGCTTTTAAATTAGAGATGGGACTGTCCCAGTGGGACTAATGATACCCCCTCAGTGCAATTGGGCTACAGGGTAGCCATATTAACATTAATGTTTTTACGATAAAAAAACATAAGGAATACAAGTTCGGACAAAATTCTGCATGTTGCATTGACTCCGCCAAATGAAACTCTCAGATGACACTAACTCAACTTGGGAAGAAGTTAATTTTTTGCTGCACAATGAATAGAATGATAAATAAGAAGGAAAGTAAACTCGGGGTTACCCTGAAAATCCACATAAATTTGTTGATGATCAGATGAGGGATGTGGTCATACAAAGAGTAAATTGCAAGATGGATACTGGCGGCCATGTTTTTCAACGAATTACAGTATTAATAGGAGGCTCCCATCTAGAAGATCCATATGATGTTTGGTAATCATCAGATGAGGAGTGTGGTCTGTAGGGTGTGCCAAATTATTTAGTCATGCAAAGATGGCTGCCAGGGCCATGTTAAAATTTTCATTGAAAATTGTTCAAATTTGATAGCTCCCATCAGACCTGTTATGTTTTGAAAATGTCAATCCGGGAGATTTTTGCGGTAGGTATGCCGAATTTTGTTCATGTTCCAAAAATCATTTTTATGATGAAGATTACACAGTTTTTATGAGTTTCTATTTCTGTTTATTTTATAAATATATATACCTAAATAAAATGGTAATGAATGGCTTATTGGTAATTGTAATAGAGCTGATGTGAGTGGGAGGTACCACCATTTATGAAGAGAAAGTGGCAGACACTTTGTATAAACTAAGTGAAAATACTCAGAATTCCACCGGATACAACCGGATATGCGTGAAAACAAAAGTGCAAAATCAGAATAAATTGACTCATCTTACTGTTTAATCCCCAATAGAAATGTACACTTTCCACCATTTATTAACAAAATTAAGAAGCAGAAACTTCGTTTAAAATAAGTAAAAACGAACCCAAGTTACAAAGGTCACAACCAGACATGTATGCGTTCCACCAGATACGGCCGGATATACAATCGGACATGAGTTAAGGGATCGTGTCGAAATGCAAAAACCGATACCGACCGATAACCGATGTACATCGGTTAAATCATCGGTCGACCGATGAAAAACAACCGATGGTTCGACCGATGGCGTACATCATTTGACCGATGGCGACGTTCAAAATAACCGATGGTCGACCGATGGACTTACCGACGTCATAACGTCATGTTTGTAAGCCAGTGCTATGACTATCACTCTTCGCATCCAGATAAACGTACAGGTAATAATCCGTCACCAGCTACCAGCATTCGAATGCATGTGTCCACGAACGGAATGGAGCAACTAGACAGGAGATAACTCGCCCCGACGGTGATTTTGTGTTTGGGACGACTTGTCTCATGTGGATGGTCATATAATAATTCTTGTTTTTTATGGGTTATTTTATTCGTATTTATAAAACAAAATCATATTGAATTATATCTTGACTTTCATTATCACTTCAATTAATCCTTGTGCGCGGGAATACAAGGAGTTCCTTGATGAGACGGCGCACGTACATGGCAAAATGTTTTGTAAACAATCATAACTGTCCGCTAAATACAATGTTCTTATGACAAAACATTGTATGAACACAATTAATTGTCCTCTAAATTAGTCTTAAAGTGATTTGAAACACTCCGACAGGGTGATAAAATAGAAATGGAGAATAATCTAGCTCAAAGTAGTATTTTTTACAAATTGTATCCAAATTGACAACAAAAGCCATCATTATTATCTATTAATTAAATACAATGACGCTCAATGGTGAAATAAATTTATCTCAGATAGAATTAAACTGTTGTGTCCCGAATGGCAAGTACACTGCAGCCGAACGGCATGTTCACAGGGGTTAGATTTCTGGTTTGTATCGTCTTTTTTTTCGAGTTTAAAACAAGTATTTTATAGTAGAAATATACGAAGGTTAGTATTTTTAATTAAAGGAAATTTAAATTCGTACAGAACATCGGCTTTGTGGTCATTATGACGAATCACATTTATATTTAATCCCACTGTTTCAACGATCTAACACATATTTTAATGGAACTTTGTTGTCAAACATAAAAATACCGATGCATCGTTCCCGCGCATGCCATCACGTCGACATAAACCTGTCAATCATTCCGGATTATTTAGTGAGATTTTATTCTCTGCTTTAATTGGTTGGCTGTGGGAGGAGCTTACCGATATTTTGTTCTAATGTGGTATACTTTGACACCATAACCGAGAATTAGTAAATTAAATTATTCCCATGTTTTATTTGAGTGGCTATTATATGGACAAATGAGCATATTAAATAAAACTGTAATATTCTCAATCCATGTGTGGCAAATCCATTGCCCAGTGAAAATTAACTGCGAGCGCCAGAAACTGGAAATGTGCGACATTTTACGATTTCCTCTATAATTCCACGGTATGCCAGCAATTTATCTGATCTTCGATTTTGAAGACCCCCCCGATGCCTACCGAAAGATATTCGGCATTACTCGGTTTGACGTCTGGGTGTATTCTGCACATACTCCGAACAGATTCCCAATTTGTAGCATACCCGAGCTACGGGACATAACTCTAATCCATACATGCCGAGTTTCATAAATACATTTCGGCGTATTGAAGGGACAAACACCACAGTCAAGTCGAAACGTGAAATATGTACCTATTTAAGCACTGTATCAATAAGTAATGGTTGATAGTGTAGTGAACCCGAACATAGCGTGTTGGAATTGATGTTTTCAATAGTAGAATTCGGTACTTAACAATTAAAAAAATTAGTTATTTATTTTGTGCGCTCAAATAATTATTTTATTTTAAAAGTCTTTTTCTTAACGTCTAAGGGAAGCGGTGCACTCAGACTGGTGTCCTGTTTCCCAGAAAGCCGATTAATTTAGCACAATTCTAATCATCCATATCCGGTCTATTGCAAATCCACATAAACAAACCATGTGGATGCTTTATTCAATGGATGTATAAACCATGCATCATTTTATTTTGTTATATATATCCATAAAGTATTGTTTACGTATATTGCCACAAAGTGAATGAGTAAAACCCTTGAATGGGAAATTGTTAATCTCCGTTATTTTTGCGCACGTCTGTATATCTCAAACGCCAGGTGCTCCAGGGTGCACCCGAATTACATCAGCATTATTCAGAAATAAGACGCAAGGACTGTGTTGCAATCAACATTATTTGCTACATCGTAACTCTTGTTTGAGTGAACATGATTACATGTCACTTTCTCCACGATATTCCCTTTGAAGTTTCATCAATGGTCCACTGGCATGCTGCCGCGGCTTTGTCTTACGGTAACTACGGTATTGAACGTATTTGAAATATTTAGGTTCATAAAATCTTTCGCGGGCGAAAAATACCTTATGTCGTAGTTTTTTTGGCGACGTTGTAGTATCAGTCGCGACGTCGTAGTTTTTTGGCGACGTCGTAGTATCAGTCGCCGATGAATAACCGATGGAACGACCGATGGAACCGATAGGATGACCGATGGAACAGAGAATAACCGATAGAATGACCGATGGATTTATTACAATCGGTTATCGGTCGGTATCGGCTATCGGTCGGTATCGGTTTTTGCATTTCGACACGGTCCCTAAACCGAAAGTACAAAATGGACTCGTCTATACAGTTTTACCCGCAAACGAAATGAACACATCCGTTCGCATGGTTTGTGACTTAGTAGGTATTTAAGTCGCATTATTAAATCTATTGTTTATACATTTACAACAGCTCGCACGGCTACGAAGGGGTGTGAACATTAATTAGTCTCAATTAGTACTGCTGATTAGTACTGAATAATGATGAATATGAAATTACTCCTGATGTTACCGACAGCAACAGTACATCTGCACAATGCGGGAGAATTGGGTGGTCTTCCGTGTTTTGGAGGTTTTGTCCATAGCAATCCATGAGTCTCACAGACAATCCATGAAACTTAACAGCTCTGGCTCCCATCCAGAGGTAATTCTAAACATGCCTGTAAATTTTCAAATAAATTCTCCAATATATGCGGACTCCAGGGTGTGCTGATGGATTCAAATGTGAAATTGAAGACGACTGCTGGCGAAGATCCATATGTTTGGTGACGATCGGATGAGAGATGTGGTGTGACAAAGGATTTAGTCATGCAAAGAGTAAAATCCAAGATGGCTGCCAGTGGTAATGTTAAAATTTGATAGCTTCCATCTACAGGTTATTACAATCGTGCCTGCATAATTGAAAAAATGATCCAGCCATAAATACGGGCTGTAGGGTGTGCCGATGGATTCAAATTTGAAATCCAAGATGGCTGCTGGTGGCCATGTTTTTCAATGAAATTCGGAAAAATTTGATAGCTCCCATCTACAGGTCACCCTGAAGCTACAAATACAGTTTGGTAAAGATCGGATAAGGGATGTGGCCTGTAGGGCGTGCGTGCCGAAGGAAATTGTTGATGGACGCACGCACGTATGCATACATGCACGGACGACGGACACAACCCATGGCAATAGCTCAAAATTTACGTTGTAAAGTTAAGCTAAAAAGGCAGATCAAGCTCATAATCGCATGTGCAGAGGGTCATATTGTGGTAAATATATGTGCAAAGTTGACCAAAAAATATAGGAATACAAGCTCAAACAAAATTATGCATCTTGCGAAAATGTTCTAAGTTAAAAAAGGGGGATATATCCACTTAAAAAATCAGAAATATCTCATCATCGCAGGTGCAGAGGTTCCCATGGTACTAAATAGCTGTGCCAAGTTGTAGGAATACAAGATGGGACAAAATTATGCACAATTTCTAAGTTGAAAAAGGGGGATATCTCCAATAAAAATAGTCAGATGGACCTCATAATCGCAGGTGCACAGGTGCCCATGGCACTAAATATATGAGCCAAATTCAGACGGACAGATGGCTAGGACCAGTCAACAGGATCTTCAGCCACTAGGAAATCACTAATTTCCAATTGTTCCTCAAACTAGCTATAGGACAGGACTATCAGGACATTAACCCTTTCATGAGGGAGCTGTGCTAGTGAAGCATTAAAGATCCTGTGACAGTGCATGCTTTTATATATGCGAGTCTCCCATAGGGAGCCTCGCATATATAAAAGAATGAACTGGCTTACAAGGTCAAGGTAAATGTTGATAGGCCAATATATTCTCTCATAAATGCGAGGCTCCCTATGCCAATGCATTATCTTTTTAGCAAAATGTCAGGAAGCTCCGGTCATGGAAGGGTTAAACATTATCTGACCTTTTTCCACCTGACACACAACACCTGCAGCTTCAAAAGCGCGACAGTTATGTTGTCTCCACTCTCCTTTTGGGCAATCCTGCAAATTTGTCTCATTTCCAGTACAAGCCACATCAGACAGCAGTATATTCCCTTCTCCTGAACCAAACTCAGCTCTTACGGAGGCGCGTTCTGCTTGTCTACAAATGATTTCATGAGAAATATAAATCATTATATGATCATTAATTTTCTCCCGCAAACCCTATAGTAATTGATTGGTACGAACAAATATATGTCTTAGTTGATGAGAGAAGACATTTTTCTTGAGTTAGGTAACGATATTGGCCATGCATATATAGAACGAGTGTTTAGTTTTGCGAAATTCAAAATTGTCAATATAGGGTACAAAAACTCGCCATTAATATGCCAAATACAGTAACAAAATGTTATAAGATTCTTTAATGTAAGAGCACAAAATTATCCTGCATATTCTTTACGGTATACGTTTTATTTGTGCGTTTGCAAGTTGTAATGCAAACTGGTTTACCGAATAACTAGTTTATAAATTTGAGTTAGTGATAAACTCGCTAACATAAATTTTATTTAATAAGAAACTATAAGTATTGTCAATTGTACCGGTACCAGGATCTATAAATAGTATACGTCACTCGTGACTCGTGTGTCGTAACGAATCAGCACCAAAACTCTCAAAGAATGGCTTTATGCATATGATTATATAGCCTGTGCTCATGAATTGGAAATTCAATTTAATTCAAGACAGCTAGCCACCATTGGCATTGTTTTTCTCAAAATCAAAAATACCAAAAAAATATTAAAAACATTACTTACCCGTTAATGTAACTTTCGCTGATGGGGTCATTGTCACAAGGCTCCGATCACATTTGTAGCCAGCTTTTTTAATCGATCACAAATGTAGCCAGCTTTTCTATGGCGATCACATTTGTAGCCAGCTTTTTATATTCAGGCGAGCCTCAATGAACACGATCAGGTTAATCTAATTTTTCTGAGTTGATGGATGAACAACAACTTGAATTTAGTTTTGATATTAGTTCATCTAATAACCTGATGTTTCTGATCAATGTCGTTGGAATGCTCGAATTATATTCCATTATAAGTTGATAAACGAAGTCAGTTTTGGAGCATGACGTCGACATTTTAGTCACGAACGTGATGACGTCATATTTTGGGCAATATAAACCACGAATTAGAAAAGCTGGCTACGAATGTGATCGCCGGTGAAAAAAGCTGGCTACATTTGTGATCCATTTAAAAAGCTGACTATATATACGAATGTAACCGGAGCCTTGTGACAATGACCCCATCGGCGTAACTTTCATGGTCGATGAAACGAGTGGCTGAAATCAGACGGCGGCCATGTTTCTATGACTAATTTCACGACGATCGCACCAATGCCACAGTCTCTAGCAATGATTCGTTCTCATTTTGATACCAATGTCATGACCCATGAACAATTTCACGATTATCGGTGCATCGACATAGGCCTAGGCTCTAGGCAGTGTTATTGATTTAATTCAGGGTTTCCGCCAGGCCCGGCTGCGGATCCGTCCCACGGACCCATTCCCCTCGCAGACGATCTGTTTGATTCATACATGTACCAAAAGTCAGTAGCAATATGTCGTAAAAAAAATCCGGCTGCAACGGGAGTTCGGGGGTTAAACAGAATACTGGTGAAAAAGCAGGTCAAATAGCGACATTAGATACAGCATAATACATGTCGCGGTAACTTCAAAGAATGCCGGACTGTTGAGTGCAGATATTTTTGTGCACGGGATTCCATGGATGAAACTACTCAGACTCGAAGACCCCGTGTTATCGTACGATTACATAATTGGATCAAAGAACACCCAATTGCTGAGTCGGGACATTTTTATGCACGTGATTTTCGTGGATGAAACTACTCAATGTTGATCATTTATCTTATTGCTGTATTATCATTTGTTTTGAGTTCGATGCAAGTGAAGTCCCTGAAAAATACATGTGATTCTCTACGTGTGTTGATTATTATGCGTATATTGCCATGCATACTCAACAAAATCCCAAAGTAATTTATTTCACTATAATACGGAACCTGTCCCAAATCAGTCTTTTTAGCAGGAATTCATAGTGACAACACCATTCATTTGAGCCGTATTACATGCATGGAGGATAAACACGAACACATACCCCCCCCCCCCCCCCCCCCAATATGGAGATAAAGTCAAAGTACGGTCAATAATAGTCTCGTTGTCCCGCCTGGGTCCCCAAGCACAATCAACGATGCACATGTTCACATTTCCCGCCAAAACTCAATTATATTTTATAACACGTTGGCTAAAACTCTGTTCTTTAGCTGCGGTCGTCAACTGTTGTTGGACTAATACAGACTATTGAACAAGCTACGCGTTCCGAATGAAAGATTTCGCTACCATTTGTAATTTC
Organism: Siphonodentalium dalli; assembly: GCA_032622095.1. Classification (NCBI taxonomy): domain Eukaryota; kingdom Metazoa; phylum Mollusca; class Scaphopoda; order Gadilida; family Siphonodentaliidae; genus Siphonodentalium; species Siphonodentalium dalli. Next base: position 149,107,960 of record CP136063.1, read on the forward strand.
GCCATCACAGGGCACAAATAGTTTTACGATTGACAGAATATATAATCCTGTCAGTTTCGTTTTCGCTGACGCTACTTGAAATTCTAAGAAATACTTTATTCAATTCTCCTTGCTAGGTATTATTGGTCAATGCGTAGATGCTTTTTAGTGTTTAGATTCATTATACATGTTGGAATCTTATTGTAAGTTATAAATTTGTAAACACTGTAACTCGTAGCTCGTTCATTTATATAGTCTTCAATCAGACGGCAGTCTTACGTACGTAATTACATGACTAATTATTTGGATACCATCAACAGAATTAATGCACCCACGGAAATGATCGACTTGCATAATATACGTAGCTTTGGATTGCTTTGTGGGACACTCAGGTGCAAGCAAATGGTACTTTTCAGTGTCAAATAACAAAATTTTTGCCCGACAGGGCAAACCATGGTCGTCCCGTCGTGTTATGTGTTTCTGCAATACGGACTCATTAATTTCCCCCTGGCGGAAACCCTGTTTAATTAGATATGCAGTGTTATCGCTGAAATCCGACGGCGGCCATGTTTCTTTGAGAATTCACACCAAAATGACTCGGTGTCGTCTATATATCAATGTCATGATCGATGAAAACTTTCGTGATGATAGGTGCATCGACACAGGCTCTAGGCTGTGTTATTGATTCAGATTTATCTAGTATTATCACTGAAATCGAAGATGGCCGATGGCGGCCATGTTTCTTGGAGGATTCACACCAAAATGACTCGTTCCCATCTACATGTCAATGTAAACCTCCATGACAATTTTAATGATGATCAGATAAACTCTGTTTCTTCTAGCCCATGCTAAAGGATGCAATTTTGAAATCCAAGATGGCTGCCAGTGGCCATGTTTTTATGCAAATGAGCCCAAAATGATTCGTCCCATCTAGAAGCCAATGTCATCATCCATCAAAAAGTTCATGATGATCAGTGCATCGGTACAGTCATGTAATAAACATGTAATCAGCAGCTATCTTCGAAATTATAAACGGTACTTTTATGCTATCCGTTTCCGGATCATAGTTTTAAAGTTTCCGCATATTTCGGTACTAGTTCCGCTACTTCGATTCGTAAACAGGTGATGGAGCGGCGACACATTTGTGTTCGTTGGTGAATTTACAATAAATTACCGAAATACAGTGAGATTTTCGAAGAACTGGAAAAATATACCTATGGAATGATGTAGATTGGCATCTAAGAAGTACCAAACGTTTTTAGTGAAAATATATTTTTTTGTAGAATACAGTTGAGTTCAAAATGGGTGGCAACAATTTTTTGTTTCGTTCCTTTCGTGACCTGCGGTCCCGGGTGGTGGTTCCGCCGGGCATAGGGGGGGGGGGTCGTGAGAAAATTTACACATACAGGGCCCAAAAAAAATTTACAGCCCTTTTGCTACCCACCCACCCTTTTTTCCGCCTGATTTTTTTGGACCCACCCCCTAAAATAAGAAAAAAATCATTTTAAATCTATTCAAGACCAAATCAAACAAAATCAAAGGTAAGTTTTAAATTGGTCCGTTTCTGGCAGATTCCAAGTGTTCAAACAATTGAAAAACTATCAACGGTTATGATGTTGTTTTCGACATTGAAAAATACATTTTGAAATAAAAAGTGTTTTATTCTACAGTATGCACAGATATTGTGAGGTAATATTTATAGTGCCAATGAGCCAACATTGTGTTTAATTTTTACATAAATAGTCCAGTTACTAATTAATGACTTCTTCACTGTTGTTCCCAAAACGGTGCCACCAACCATCATATCAGAACACCTTATAGCCATACCTGCAATGACAGTTATATAGTATATAAGTATCACTCTTTGGAGCCAAATAAACAGGCTGGCATGTTTATTTTTTAATTTGAGGTATTTTGTTAGCCAGCACTCTGCAGCACTAGTATTATTTGGTCATTAGACATGCCAGAATGAAAATGCCAGCACTATCAGGCACTATTCAATATTAATTTGAGGTGAAATGCAAACAGCACTCCTATTCAGTCATCACTTTTATTTGGCACCAGAGAGTGCTTTATCTTATACCTACATATGTTATTAAGTGTTGGTTAATGTCATAATCTATGTTAGAACACATTTATTAGTGAAAACAACTTAAAACAATGTCCATAATGTGGGTTGAAAAACATTTGCACAAACAATTTTTTTCAGGCCTCTGAGATGCACCCACCCAACCTGGTATAGGTATGTTTTTGGAAGATCTCCCCTGTATTACTTACATCTTATACCTACCCTGTTCCTATAAAGTGTCTGTAAATGCCATAACCTGCCTCAGAACACAATTATTAATGAATATATTTGAAAACAACTTAAAACAAGGGCAACAAGAGCATCGCTAGGGCGTGGCAAAATACGCCCTTTAGCTATTTCGAATTGTACCACCGCAAAATAAAATAATACTTTGGGCTTACATTTGAAGAATATCTGATATACCCCGAATTTCAATGCCAAAATGCAGTCAAATTCTAAGTCGAAAAATGGCTGTAACTCATGTGAAAATAATTAGACAGAACCTATATTCGAACTTGGCCTGTAGTTTTAGCCGGGAAATACACATACCAGCTTTGGTTCAGATCAAAGAATCAAAACTGGAGTTATCGGTCGGAAACCGAAATGTTATGAAATTGGTCAAATTCTAAGTCGAAAAAGGGCTGTAACTCACACTAAAATAACTGGACGGAACCCATACTCAATCTTGGCCTGTATCGTTAGCTGGGAAATACACATACCAACTTTGGTTCAGATAAAATAATCCAAACTGGAGTTATCGGTCGGAAACCAAAAATATTAACAGACAGTCAAATCCTAAGTCGAAAAAGGGCCGTAACTCATGTAAAAATAATTGGACGGAACCCATATTCGAACTTGGCCTGTATCTTTAGCTGGGAAATACACATACCAACTTTGGTTTAGATCAAATAATCCAAACTGGAGTTATCGATCGGAAACCAAAAATGTTAACGGACGGACAGACAGACAGACGGACAGACGGACGCGGACAGACAGACGGCAGACAGACTGATTACGACCTTTTTTTCAAAAAGGGCGTATAAAAATGTGAATAGAAAAAATTTAGCACAAACTCATTTTTTCGGGCCTCTTTGGACCCACCCACCCCGGCCCTGTATGATAAAACTTTTGTGCGACCCCCCCCCCCCCTCAGTTCCGCCAATAAAAGAGGGTTTTTGACCAAATTCCAGGCTCCTGTGATGTAATGTACATCATCTTTCTTGGCGACATCAACAAGAATAGTTCTGGCTTGTATTCTACTAGAGCTATACAATATAAATATGTATTCAATGGCTGAGATTTCGTTGAATACATCACTGTCGATACCCGTTTAGGTTCGGACATTCCAAGATGGCGGCGCCGAGTAAAGAAGATAAACGGTAAGTGTATATATTGTCTCCAAGCATCAATTAACGACATCTTTCGGTGATACACCTTTACACAGTTATGTCGGAATTTGTATGCCCAACACATACGTAACACGCCTTTCGCGTGACAAGCATGTGAATTGTTGTATTTGGCGTGTCAAGTCGTCATAATTTTTCGAAATTTTAGCGAGGCGGCGAAATGTTCGCTTTTTCGCATTTTTTGGCCCTGGGATCATGGATCCGCGAATTTAGGTATTGTTGTGGGTCGATTATGTTACCACACATCTTCGGAATTCAAAACCTGCAATATTTTTATTGTCTAACTCCGAAAAACGACCTTTGAAAATTTCAAAATGTTCAGGTTCGGATTCGCAATATTCCCGATGATTTTGTTCAGGTTCAGACACAATTATCGTTCAGGTTCGGACAAATTTGGTTCAGGTTCGGACGCATCAAAAACTTCGCATAAAAATGACATGCCGAGGTACAGTCGCGTTCTTATTGCGTTTTTTGTGCATTTGGTTATCTTCCATTCGTAAAAGAAACGATAAATGGGGAACACGAGGCTTGGTTTTAGCCCACTCGTGAATAATTTGGGCGGACTTTCTTATGTTATGCGTGTGAGATGTATACGATCACGTGATTCCACTCCACATCCAAATACAATGCCACAAAGGTCGCCGCACGTAGATGAGCAGATAACTGTCCATAATATAAGTTACACGGCGTTCCGAGGGGGATACTGTGTGGTGTGCCCCGGTAGAGGCTCGTGTCCTCCGAGGCGACCCCCCCCCCCCCAACAAGCCGTGTAATCATGTATTTACCCCCAGTCTCTACATGTATTAACAATATATTCCCAGACGTAAAGCGCAGAAACGAGCCACGAACAGTAACTCTATTTTGTTAGACTGCTTATACGATGAATGTGATTATATAGCTGTTCCCTCAATTTGCCCATAAATACTTGCTGATAGATAGACAATATATACCATGTTTTGTATCAATAATTGGATTATATATTTGGGTATTCACACGAAACATATTCGTTTCAATATAAGCCTTATGTGTTTTGCCTCATTTCTAAATGTTGAATCCAGTTGCAAGTTAACCATTTGTCACACGACTATTATGCAGGACTATTAATTAGAGCCCGAACATGTTGCGTTCTATTCAGCACTATGCGAACATAGAGAATACCTATGCTATGCCGAATAATACCTGCAATATGCGAATCTTCACGAGCGGCGATATTTCAGGAATATATTATTCGAGAAACCATAATGTGTTCTCTTTATGTTATGCTTATGGTAAGCAATTCTGTAAAACTACAAGTATTGTTTATCGAAACAAGAATTTAGACGCCGAAGTAGCGAAACTTATGCAAACAATATCAGCTGTTCCGTTGGCAAATTAAGCATCTCTAAATTTTGGTGGAAAATTTCCTTCATAAGAGAATAGTGCCTACCCAATGGTTAAATATTACACACAGAAACCCAAATAACTGAATACGTAATAAAACGGGATCATGTGTTTTTTCTTTAGAACTTATCGCAGTAATAAACTATTTTCAGTCTTCAGCGAAATTTCGCGTAGTTCCATTGATAATGCACGCGTCAATAATTGTGTACCCTTTTTTAAACAGAAATATCTACAGTGAGATAACGTTTGAAAATTATTATCCACGCAAAGGTCCTGACGAAAGAGAGAACATCGTATGTCATTTAAAATTACAGCTATTTCATAGGGAAACATATAACAAACAACGCTTGTCCCCACACCCGGTTGTAACTAACAATCTGATTGACAACAACGTCACGTTTAAATCATGCGCCATGTCCTCGTAACTATTGACAGTGAGCGTATAAAAGCACGTGAAACATCGTGGTTATGAATTACCCTTGAACTAGCAGTTTCACCAATCGTGACATTAGCTAGCGCGCTGAGCTTAATTGACGTCACCTAAAACAGGATCGATAGGTCTGCTACTGAATTATATTTATTGGTGCTGATTGGTGTGAATTTATCTGATAACCTATACAAAAGCACACCACGTGGTAGCTATTGATGTGAGACAAAATCGTTAGCTCCGCCAACATCGTGGGATACTAGGAGATGTATTATACCCGGATGTCTCTTTTGAAACCCCTTGGCTCCGCCTCGGGATTCAAAATCGAGAACCAGGTATTAAATATCCATGTAGCCCCGATAACTCAGAAGATAAGTAATAATACCACTGTTCATATGTAAAATGTAATAATTCCCACTAGCTGGTTTGTAGTAGACATTGCTCGAGAATATTCAACTGTGGCTTTTGTCCCATTAATTCGGAGAATTTACCACCTGTATAATTGGAAATTTTAGCTGACATATTTAGATATAACAAATTAACAATGCATGTTCGTTAATAACACGCACAATAAGATCGCGACTGCACCTCGGCATGTCATTTATAGGTAAGATTTTGATGCGTCCGAACCTGAACTAAAATTGTCCGAACCTGAACCAAATTTGTCCGAACCTGAACGAAAATTGTGTCTGAACCTGAACAAAATCATCGCGAATGTTGCGAATCCGAACCTGAACATTTTGAAATTTTCAAAGGTCGTTTTTCGGAGTTAGACAATAAAAATATCGCCGGTTTTGCATTCCGAAGATGTGTGGTGACCTAATCTACCCACAGCAATACATAAATTTGCGGATGCATGAGCCCAGGGCCAGAAAAACACGAAAAAGCGAACATTTCGTCGCCTCGATAAAATTTCGAAAAATTATGACGAATTGACACGCCAAATACAACAATTCACATGCCTGTCATGCGAAAGCCGTGTTACGTATGTGTTGGGCATACAAATTCCAACATAACTGTTTCAAGGTGTGTCACCTAAAGATGTCGTTAATTGATGCTTGGAGACAATATATACACTTACCGTTTATCTCCTTTACTCGGCGCCGCCATCTTGGAATGTCCGAACCTAAACGGGTATCCGACAGTGTACATGTGCCTCGAGTTAATGGGTGTGGAATAAAAATGATTCAAAATACGACATAGTGGGAACAATGTGATTTTAGTAAGATTAGGTGTGTAATATATATCTTCTTTTTCTTCTACTTCGTGATATTCGACCAGTAATCAGTGGGTTGATTACTATTATATGATGGATATTTTAGGCCTATACAACTGAGCGCGACACAAGCTCCTATGAGAGAGAGAGCTAGAGAGTTATGGTCCCCTTATGACCAATCATTGCAACCAGTAGCATTACAAAGTCAAGTAGTACATAGGCCTACCGGTACATAACGAACAAAAAAAAAAAAAGGAAAAAATAATACCACGTGGTCGTGCCATAAATAGAAATAAATTATATTTAAAATATTTGTACTAATTACCATTCAGTCAAATGAAGAATATCTTCTTGGGTAGTCGTCATTTTCATGAGATGATAACAGCAGACACAGAAATTTTCAGGAAAATACACCAAACATCAGGATTAGATCTTCAAAAACGCGCATAGTATGACGCAAACATAAACTGATTAAGTTTTCTGGCGCCTAAGTTCGAAAACATAGTTTCAAATATTTTTGAATTTCGCGGGCTTTAAGTTTAGGTTTCGATTTTATTTCGTTCCAACTTTGTTATTCCGGAAAAATGGTTTTGCGCCGTTTGTCATTTCCGATTCGTAAACAGGTGATGGAGCGGCGGCACATTTGTGTTCGTTGGTGAATTTACAATAAATGACCGAAATACAGTGAGATTTTCGAAGAACTGGAAAAATATATCTATGGAATGTTGTAGATTGACATCTAGGGTGTAAGAGGTACCAACAGTTTTTAGTGAAAATATATTTTTTGTAGGAATACAGTTGAGTTCAAAATGGGTGGCAACAATTTTTTGTTTCGTTCCTTCTGTGACCTGCGGTCCCGGGTGGTGGTTCCGCCAATAAAAGAGGGTTTTTGACCAAATTCCAGGCTCCTGTGATTACATCAACAATCCGCCATATTTGGTTTTTATTATTTTTGAGCAGAATAAAGTTAAAAAGAAACTGTTAAATTTGATTCTGTATGTTGAAAACCTTCGATTTTGGAAAACCCACCTGCACTGAACAACACCTGCACTGTTCTTATCATGCAAAACATGTGCCCTAGTTTTAGCACAGTGGAAACAAATAGTAAAACTCTCAGCTTACAATACATTCGTTCTTCAATTACTTCGATGATCACAGCCTTGTGCAATTCATCAGTTTCACGTGATAGTCATATGATACTACGAATTCTGAAGTCCTCGACCCTTGACCTTATGGAACTACTATGGAGACATACAAGGTTTAGTCCGATCGTTTAGAGATAATCTTTACATCCGAATCAATTCCAATCAATTACGCTCCAACACTCCAGTTTTAGAATGTATGAAAATCAACAGTTTTCCTTAATTAGATACTCTCCTTGTCAGATTCATCGTAAGTCTTATCAGCATCTTATTTTATTAATATATGAATATTGCCTGTTATAAATGTCTTCAAATGGAGTGGCCAGGTCACTGATGCCAAATTAAAGAAGTCACTCACATGAGCAGCACATGCGATTTCCCAGCATTAGTGTTACATTTAAGTTACCACTTTGAGAAGTATTCATACTGTTCATACACAGGACCTTGAATGGTGGATATATAGTTGACTGAATTATCCCTTTTCAGTGTAAATATGCATTCCTTAAAAGATTATTGAGTTATTTGCACTTAAAATATTACTGGCATATGCATATAAAATTTGTTTACTTGCATGTGCCCTACATCCGCAAGCGCAGTTGTGTACATTAAAATTGAAGATTTGGTATGTTGCTAATGTAAGGAAGGACATGAAATGCTGGGCCGGATTATATTCTTTCTACACTACATCCACTAACCAATTAGATATAAGGTCCTAAGAATTTTTTGTATGTTCCAAATGACTTTGAATTTGCTGATGTGGGGGTCGCATATAATGGCTTCCAAAGCTCTCGTAGCATAAAACCTTCAGGCCGGACAATCAGGGACAATGACAAATTTAGCATCACCGAATATTTTTACACACTTGCCTTGATTCTTTCCAGTTAGTGTTATGATTTTGTTTATGATATTATACATTTGTTGCATGGTTTCGAGGTTGACATGAGGATTTATCAACCCTTGGGAGTTAAATTGGACTACAACCTCTCATGCGTGACATAACAACTATTTTGTTATTAACCCCACGCCAGGTTAATATCATAATTTATCAACCCGGCCATACCAATCAATTACTATAGGGTTTGCGGGAGAAAATTAATGATCATATAATGATTTATATTTCCCATGAAATCATTTGTAGACAAGCAGAACGCGCCTCCGTAAGAGCTGAGTTTGGTTCAGGAGAAGGGAATATACTGCTGTCTGACGTGGCTTGTACTGGAAATGAGACAAATTTGCAGGATTGCCCAAAAGGAGAGTGGAGACAACATAACTGTCGCGCTTTTGAAGCTGCAGGTGTTGTGTGTCAGGTGGAAAAAGGTAAGATAATGTTTAACCCTTCCATGACTGGAGCTTCCTGACATTTTGCTAAAAAGATAATGCATTGGCATAGGGAGCCTCGCATATATGAGAGAATATATTGGCCTATCAACATTTACCTTGACCTTGTAAGCCAGTTCATTCTTTTATATATGCGAGGCTCCCTATGGGAGACTCCCATATATAAAAGAATGCACTGTCACAGGATCTTTAATGCTTCACTAGCGCAGCTCCCTCATGAAAGGGTTAATGTCCTGATAGTCCTGTCCTATAGCTAGTTTGAGGAACAATTGGAAATAAGTGATTTCCTAGTGGCTGAAGATCCTGTTGACTGGTCCTAGCCATCTGTCCGTCTGAATTTGGCTCATATATTTAGTGCCATGGGCACCTGTGCACCTGCGATTATGAGGTCCATCTGACTATTTTTATTGGAGATATCCCCCTTTTTCAACTTAGAAATTGTGCATAATTTTGTCCCATCTTGTATTCCTACAACTTGGCACAGCTATTTAGTACCATGGGAACCTCTGCACCTGCGATGATGAGATATTTCTGATTTTTTAAGTGGATATATCCCCCTTTTTTAACTTAGAACATTTTCGCAAGATGCATAATTTTGTTTGAGCTTGTATTCCTATATTTTTTGGTCAACTTTGCACATATATTTACCACAATACGACCCTCTGCACATGCGATTATGAGCTTGATCTGCCTTTTTAGCTTAACTTTACAACGTAAATTTTGAGCTATTGTCCATCAACAATTTCCTTCGGCACGCCCTACAGGCCACATCCCTTATCCGATCTTTACCAAACTTTATTTGTAGCTTCAGGGTGACCTGTAGATGGGAGCTATCAAATTTTTCCGAATTTCATTGAAAAACATGGCCACCAGCAGCCATCTTGGATTTCACACCCTACAGCCCGTATTTATGGCTGGATCATTTTTTCAATTATGCAGGCACGATTGTAATAACCTGTAGATGGGAGCTATCAAATTTTAACATTACCACTGGCAGCCATCTTGGATTTTACTCTTTGCATGACTAAATCCTTTGTCACACCACATCTCTCATCCGATCGTCACCAAACATATGGATCTTCGCCAGCAGTCGTCTTCAATTTCACATTTGAATCCATCAGCACACCCTGGAGTCCGCATTTATTGGAGAATTTATTTGAAAATTTACAGGCATGTTTAGAATTACCTCTGGATGGGAGCCAGAGCTGTTAAGTTTCATGGATTGTCCGTGAGACTCATGGATTGCTATGGACAAAACCTCCAAAACACGGAAGACCACCCAATTCTCCCGCATTGTGCAGATGTACTGTTGCTGTCGGTAACATCAAGAGTAATTTCATATTCATCATTATTCAGTACTAATCAGCAGTACTAATTGAGACTAATTAATGTTCACACCCCTTCGTAGCCGTGCGAGCTGTTGTAAATGTATAAACAATAGATTTAATAATGCGACTTAAATAACTACTAAGTCACAAACCATGCGAACGGATGTGTTCATTTCGTTTGCGGGTAAAACTGTATAGACGAGTCCATTTTGTACTTTCGGTTTAGGGACCGTGTCGAAATGCAAAAACCGATACCGACTGATAGCCGATACCGACCGATAACCGATTGTAATAAATCCATCGGCCATTCTATCGGTTATTCTCTGTTCCATCGGTCATCCTATCGGTTCCATCGGTCATTCCATCGGTTATTCATCGGCGACTGATACTACGACTTCGCCAAAAAACTACGACGTCGCGACTGATACTACGAAGTCGCCAAAAAACTACGACATAAGGTATTTTTCGCCCGCGAAAGATTTTATGAACCTAAATATTTCAAATACGTTCAATACCGTAGTTACCGTAAGACAAAGCCGCGGCAGCATGCCAGTGAACCATTGATGAAACTCGTGGAGAAAGTGACATGTAATCATGTTCACTCAAACAAGAGTTACGATGTAGCAAATAATGTTGATTGCAACACAGTCCTTGCGTCTTATTTCTGAATAATGCTGATGTAATTCGGGTGCACCCTGGTGCACCTGGCGTTTGAGATATACAGACGTGCGCAAAAATAACGGAGATTAACAATTTCCCATTCAATTTCCCATTCTCATTCACTTTGTGGCAATATACGTAAACAATACTTTATGGATATATATAACAAAATAAAATGATGCATGGTTTATACATCCATTGAATAAAGCATCCACATGGTTTGTTTATGTGGATTTGCAATAGACCGGAGATGGATGATTAGAATTGTGCTAAATTAATCGGCTTTCTGGGAAACAGGGCACCGGTCTGAGTGCACCGCTTCCCTTAGACGTTAAGAAAAAGACTTTTAAAATAAAATAATTATTTGAGCGCACAAAATAAATAACTAATTTTTTTAATCGTTAAGTACCGAATTCTACTATTGAAAACATCAATTCCAACACGCTATGTTCGGGTTCACTACACTATCAACCATTACTTATTGATACAGTGCTTAAATAGGTACATATTTCACGTTTCAACTTGACTGTGGTGTTTGTCCCTTCAATACGCCGAAATGTATTTATGAAACTCGGCATGTATGGATTAGAGTTATGTCCCGTAGCTCGGGTATGTTACAAATTGGGAATCTGTTCGGAGTATGTGCAGAATACACCCAGACGTCAAACCGAATAATGCCGAATATCTTTCGGTAGGCATCGGGGGGTCTTCAAAATCGAAGATCAGATAAATTGCTGGCATACCGTGGAATTATAGAGGAAATCGTAAAATGTCGCACATTTCCAGTTTCTGGCGCTCGCAGTTAATTTTCACTGGGCAATGGATTTGCCACATATGGATTGAGAATATTACAGTTTTATTTAATATGCTCATTTATCCATATAATAGCCACTCAAATAAAACATGGGAATAATTTAATTTACTAATTCTCGGTTATGGTGTCAAAATATACCACATTAGAACAAAATATCGGTAAGCTCCTCCCACAGCCAACCAATTAAAGCAGAGAATAAAATCTCACTAAATAATCCGGGATGATTGACAGGTTTATGTCAACGTGATGGCATGCGCGGGAACGATGCATCGGTATTTTTATGTTTGACAACAAAGTTCCATTAAAATATGTGTTAGATCATTGAAACAGTGGGATTAAATATAAATGTGATTCGTCATAATGACCACAAAGCCGATGTTCTGTACGAATTTAAATTTCCTTTAATTAAAAATACTAACCTTTGTATATTTCTACTATAAAATACTTGTTTTAAACTCAAACAAAAAGACGATACAAACCAGAAATCTAACCCCTGTGAACATGCCGTTCGGCTGCAGTGTACTTGCCATTCGGGACACAACAGTTTAATTCTATCTGAGATAAATTTATTTCACCATTGAGCGTCATTGTATTTAATTAATAGATAATAATGACGGCTTTTGTTGTCAATTTGGATACAATTTGTAAAAAATACTACTTTGAGCTAGATTATTCTCCATTTCTATTTTATCACCCTGTCGGAGTTTAGAGGACAATTAATTGTGTTCATACAATGTTTTGTCATAAGAACATTGTATTTAGCGGACAGTTATGATTGTTTACAAAACATTTTGCCATGTACGTGCGCCGTCTCGTCAAGGAACTCCTTGTATTCCCGCGCACAAGGATTAATTGAAGTGATAATGAAAGTCAAGATATAATTCAATATGATTTTGTTTTATAAATACGAATAAAATAACCCATAAAAACAAGAATTATTATATGACCATCCACATGAGACAAGTCGTCCCAAACACAAAATCACCGTCGGGGCGAGTTATCTCCTGTCTAGTTGCTCCGTTCCGTTAGTAGACACATGCATTCGAATGCTGGTAGCTGGTGACGGATTATTACCTGTACGTTTATCTGGATGCGAAGAGTGATAGTCATAGCACTGGCTTACAAACATGACGTTATGACGTCGTAAGTCCATCGGTCGACCATCGGTTATTTTGAACGTCGCCATCGGTCAAATGATGTACGCCATCGGTCGAACGTCGGTTGTTTTTCATCGATGACATGGTCAACAAAAGGCGAGAACTTAGGAATAAATCTGAAGTATGTAAATTATAAGGTTTGTTTAAGATGAATGCATATAACTATGGGCGTGTTATTGTCGATTGAGTGAGAATTTAAACTGGTTTATAAAATGCTGTTCTTTCACATGTCTTAAATATTAATTTCTTTAAAGTTGCATGAGCATCAGCTCATAGATGAAAATATAATTTAATTATCAAGTGATCTACCATGACCAAGATCAGTCCATCACCATTGACAATAAGCTATGGAAAGGCCAGGATGTGCCAAAACGGATATAGCTATGTACATAATTGTGTAATAAATATTAAATCATGCAACCATGAACTAATAGCTTTTTTAATTAAATTTTTAAACTGGATCTATTTTGACCTAATTTGAGCTGCATTAACTGGGTAAACTGATATATTGAGATTGTATTTCATGGTTAACCTAAATATGTCTTCTGAGCATAAGAATGTAAATTGAAAAATTAAGTTTATACAAGATCATATTTCCCTTATATGTAAGGCATATCTTCTATCAGGGCCACCAGTCTGTGCCTCATCATACTACCCTCTCATATAACATGTTCATGGACAATCTTAAGTATAAGACTATCCTGGTTATGTTTTTGACAACTATTTTATGTTCTGCTAATTATTTATGAGAATGGAATAAATATTACTTGCATTACATATTCCCTTCACATTGTCATCATTTCTTCGAGGATTATGAGTATCACATAAGCAGTGTTGCGCACACCAATCCGGGTATATTCTCAAATATATGATGAAAAGTAAGCTAGAAATTTGTGATAAATACAGGTCACTCCAATTACCAGTAACAGTGTATTAAAAACATTATCAGATGATGTCTAATTATGTGCACCAATTTCTACCCTATTCTCAGGTGAGAAAAAATTCTACCCTAATCTCAGGAGAAACATTTCTACCCTATTCTCAGGAGGAATATTTCTACCCTATTCTCAGGAGAAATATTTCTACCCTATTCTCAGGAGAAATCTTAATTTTTCACAGTAGAACTCATGTGAAAACATGAGAAATCATGTTAGTTTTAAAGCTCCACCCACCTCATTTGCATCTTAAAAAACTACTGAGAAACTCATGTGAGAAACTAACATGAGTTTCACAGGAGAAACTCATGAGAAATTAGGGTAGGGAATTTTGGTAAGGGGGAGTTTTAACCAAAAAGTTTGAAGATAAATTCTATAACACTAGCGCAGTTATAGATAATTTATCTTGAAACTTTTCGGTTATAACTCACAACCTTAATCGAAACAAGAGTTATTTCTTATAATTTAATCCGTCATTTCAAAGGAGAACCATAAAAAGTAGAAGTAAAACGAGTGTACTATTTCTGACAAAAAAGACACGTTAAGTTGAAAGAGACACCTGTCCATCAGAACTGGTGTTCATCGAGTGATGAAATCGTGTCATCAATTCAGCGTTTTTGATTGGCTAGTCAAAACTGATCATGGATCACATACCACCAGGCAACTGCAACTTGCACATGGGATTGATATATTCGACCGTGGTGACACAAGCCCGTGTTGGTTTTAATTTCAGTGTTCATTTCTTTGCAATGTTAAATCTTGTTGATTTGTCTGGTTACTTGTGCACTGAATATTAGCATCTAGTATGGTTATTGTAAATACAGTCATACCCAAAGGAATTATGATTCAGCACTGAAATTTCATGTTAAATCGTAGGAAGTATCGAACAGTTTCCAGGTACACATTTTTAGGCACGTATGGGCATGGTCACTTGACGCTGCTGTCATTTCTGTAGCGAGGAAAGTAACCAAGAAATTTAGGTTATCGAGAAATAGCCTAACTCGCAAAGTGTGTGTAGCCAATTGCTTCACAGTATTCCGTGGATTGAGAGCTTATGATTAAATTATTTACAGATATCTGCAAATGAATTAACAGACAAGCCTTGAAATAGTGTGTCTGTCATTTGCAGAATGAGGTCCCCAGAGGGTGAATTTAGTGATGCTACCCCGCATAGCAGGCTAGCATCAACAAATTCACCCTCTGCGGACCTCATTCTGCTTACACCTCAGGCACACTATTTCAAGGCTTGTTAACAGATATATGTTAGTGGTTTAGAGATATCTCCCAATGAATTAACAGATAACTGCTAGTGATTTAGAGATATCTTCATATTAATATGGAGATATCTTCTTATCAATTGGAGATATCTTCATAATAATTGGATATATCTGTTAATGAATTGGAGATATCTCCAAATGAATTGGAGATATATGTAAAAGAATTGACGATATCTGTAAATAGGGGATAAATAGAGGAACGGTGCCACATAAAGCTGACACATGGATGGGCAGTGTTCACGCTACGGCAAAAAATCTTTTGGCCAATTCTGATTTTTGTTTGGCTTTTTTTTTCTGGTCTCGCAAAAAGTTAATATTTTCGTTTTACTAGTATTTAACATCCAACATTCTATATAATTATGTTCATACCTTATACCATATCTAAACTTCTTTAATCCCACAATATACCACTACCCACCATCTACCATTCAGCCTTATGACAGACAAAGGATTCAAAAGTGTTAATCTTCATTACTGTTTTATTGCATTTTTGTTACCCTTTAAGCCGTATCGCCTAATCAAATAGCAGATAATCATACTATAAATTTAATTCTCATGTCACTTCTGTTACAAAGTCAATTTGGTTGGGTTTTTTAATTTTAAGGTAAAAAAAAACTTTTTGGTCAAACGAGACTGTTTTTGGACATTCTCGAAAATTTGGTCTATCCCAGCGTGAACCCTGTAGATGGGTTGATTCAGCATTGATAGCCATGGCAAAATAAGAGCTATTGATAGACGACCCATTTACAAGTGAATGGAATAATTAAATTGGCATTTTATTTTTTATCAGATAAGCATTAAAAAAAACTATTTCAGTGTTAGTGACTGATGTGTTGGACCAGTAAGCCCACAGGCCCTTGGGGGGGGGAAACTACCACATATACCATATGGGATAACTTGCTGCCAAATTGGCTTTTGAAAAATGCAAAACAAACGAGAGGAACCCCCAACATAGAATGACGGAATATCCACAAGACTATTTTGACGCTATTAATGAAAAATTGTGATGCTCGCATCGCCGTCTGTATGGGACTTTAGTTGCAGAGTGGACTGAAATATGTATGAATTGATATACCAACACAGAAAGAAACATGTATTGTAGCATACCTTAACTTAACTTATAAAACAACATGTACTCAGCTTTGACATCGACTTACATGCTTGACTACGTAGCTCATAGTAGTCATACTGATTAGTTGAACTCAGTCCTGTAGCTGATAATAAGTTCTTGTTATTGAACTTATTGACCTCCATCAGGAAACAAGTTTGTTCAGCCGGACTGTAGGTGAATGACTTGCAAACAAAGTCCTTCCTGTTCAGACAGAATCGAGCACACTGAAGAGCAAATATATTGATAGTGTTTTTATCCACAAGATCGTTGATCAATGTAATTCATTAACCCTTTCTATACTAAACACTCATTGATGAGTAGTAGTTATCCTTCAGTAAATGTTCAAATAACAAGTTCAACCAATGACCATAAGTCATTTATTGAACTTATTATCTGAACATTTCCCATCAATGAATATGAATCTTTCTGCATTTCTACTTTCTTTTTGTCTGTCTGCTGTCTGATCATTTATCCTAAACACCCCCTCCAATAAATAATAGACCATTCCAATATAAACTGTTATAAATTGGGTGGAAGAATATATTTAGTATAGAAAGGGTTAACAATAGATAGGTTATGTAAATTCACAATGAATGAACAGTTCCCAAATATATGAAAAGTTAAGTCCTAAATATATTATACTAGCAGGTTAGCCCGCCACTGGCGGCAATCGTCCCATGGCTTTGTTCGAAAAAGCAATAGCTTCCGAGACACGTGTGCTGCATTTGTACCAAAGATTTACCCGATTTGACCTTGAATTGACCATTTTGAAGGTCAAGGTCAGGTCCTGGTAAAAAGTAGCCCTATGTAGCAAGTTTGGGCTCAATCGGTTGAGCCGTTTTCGAGTCTATAAACCCGTCCCGAGTTGACCATTTTGCTTTCCAGATAGAATTTTTAGCAGTGTATCGAAGATAATATTTAACATAGGATTTGCCATTCAAATCGATTTATGTCGATAAAACTCTTATTTTTCAAAATTTTAAGCTGAGACTTCGTGTGTCTGCATGTAATACTTATATATTCTTAAAATGACAGAGTCCAACACGTAATTATGTTTTTAATGAAAGATATTAAATTTTTTAGAAGCTAAATTTCGAGCGATAACGTTGCGTTGAATTGTAAACAAACGCTCTTTTATAACGACGCGTCATATACAAACGCTCATTAAATTATCACCTGATTAACCCCCGAAGTGCCGTTTTTTGTGACTGAGAGTGGAGAACGGGTGCTCTGAGCTTCTCCAAAATGCCGCGACGACCATTCCCGTGGGTTTTTACCCTTAGATGGGAAGTTTGAGCTCAATCGAGCCAGCCGTTTTTGAGTCTATAGAGGACAAATATACACACACACACACATATATATACGAAGTCTCAAAATATATAGGAGACAATTAACTTTTTTCACTGTTCAATGTTTCAATAATATCATGAGAACCCTATTGAAACCTGACCTCACACAAAGGTTATTATCATACACTCATCATTGTAATGTTGCTGGTGTAAGCAACCAACTGTTCCAACACTATTCAGCTTTAACATATCATATCATATGATAGAAATAAGGTTATTACTGAGAGCACAAAGAATAGCCATATGGTATAATAGATCATGAGCAACAAAAAGTTGTTGGGGTGTTATATATAAATGTGCAACACACTATCTCCCACAATGGCAGCTTTTTTCTGAGGTTTATTAATTTTCTAAGGGCCATAAGCCCACAACATCAAAAGAAATTAACTGATAAAACATGTTGCATATTGTCCCCCCCCCCCCCCCCCCCCCCCCAAGCTGACTAACGAGTACACTCAAAATAATTTTAAACATTAGGTATGACAACAGAGATACAGAGAGCAAACAAAAGTTTGCAATTTTGGGGCCATAACCTTTCAAAAAGTGAATGGTCGAAACCCGTTCCATGTGGATATCCTATCCACCATACTGGTTCACAACACTACCTTCTCCTACGCATCAGTGAAGGATCTAGGTATTTTTTGGGGACACCTGATTTTGGGCAATGATATGCCGAAGGCATAACCTGAAAGCCTGAGCGGAGGAAGGTTTGGGAGGGATGACCCCCTGCTGATGGTGGCGGTTCTCCCCCTGAAATTGTTTTTGAAAATCCATTGCATTTAGAGCTAATCTAGGGCACTTTGAGTCAGTATTTTGAATTTTACTGAGAGGTCAATTTGATCAAGTTTCTCAAGCATAACTTTGGAAATGTTTTATATATGTATGGATTGGAAATGCTTATAAGTCATTGTCAGATATCTTTTGGTTCAATGGATATGCTTATCCTGCTTGAAATGAGACTTACCATTATCACTCTAATTCATATAATTGGCTATTTTATAAAATTCAAGTAAGACACATACATAATATACTACATGTAGTACAGAAACAATGTCTATTAAGTTAGTAATTACTATTTATAGTACTAATCTCTATATTAATTATTCATTTGGTATTATGATATCCCATCTGATAACCAGGTTGATTCGATCAAATTGTTAATGTTCCTGTACCGTATTTGATTGAAATACTGAAGTCTGAAGGCTGAATGATAACAAACCTGAACTGAAACTATTTGAAGTTTTCACAGATGAAAGCTAGATAAAGCCAAACATACTTTACAGTATGATTCCAACTGTTAAACTTAATTGTAATTCAATTGAGTATTTGTCACTAAAAACAAGCATTCTGATTGGCCGAGAGCGGCTAACTTTAGTTTTCGATTCACCGACATCGGCCGCTTCAGCGTGCATCAAATCTGAATGTAGCATGGTCAAATGTCATCGGCGCAGAACGAGTAGCGAAACGAGCACACCGGCGTGTTGTTGTCTATAGATACCGTTCATTGGCCGCTTCAACGTGCATCAAATCTGAATGTGGCACGGAGTAGCGAAACGAGCCAACCCGCCCCACAGGAAATGATTACGGAGCAGTGTTCCGAGTAACGCAATGAAGAAACCCAACAATTTGTGCACGGTGACAACGGCAAAATGAAAGTCTCGATTCGTGTCATGAAAATGACTAAATGATACATTTTATACAGTTTTTTTGCAAATTCCTTGCTAGATTGAATTACAATGGAGATAAACGTACCCTGTTTCGTTGTACATTCTGGGATTCGAGCATGAAAACAGTTTGTGAACGAGCCGGCTTCCAGAATGTACAACTCAACAGGGTATGTTTATCTCCTAAATATTTTTGTTAACTTAAATTTCTTATGTCAATATATATAAATGTTTTGCATCTTGTTATGATATGAATTGGGACCTAAATTGAAAAAAAAAAAATTTAAATAAAAAAAAAAAGTATATACTCGTTTATAATATGCTAAGCTATCAAATAGCAGTATTTTTTGTATCATATAAAAACTATCTGTCGCACTCGTATCCATCCGCGCTAAAATTAAAAGTGATTTGGTTTCTTGAAGGAAGACTGTGCTGAAAGGCCCTGAGTTTGTTTTTTTTTGGTCCAATTTTTTTTTTTTTGCAATGGCAATAAAACGTTTAGGGTCGGGGGTTTAAAATAGGGTCGGTCGGGTTAGCGGAAACAAACGTCTTTTTTTTTAGGCCTGAGCATACCAAACATCATTCAAATCCGACCTATGATGACTGACATAGAGTGCTCCAAATTGGTTACGGCTAGACAAACTCATGGATGGACGAAACCCATTTATATATCATAATTAACCCCTAAAACCCAGCCTAATATTTTTTAGCAAGACACACGTGTATTATTGGCACACGAAGAGACGTAATAGCTTATCGCAATGATATCGATCAATGTTATTATTATGTTAATTGGTACATTCATGACCTGAACGGCACCACTTTTGACATGTTATTATTATGTTAATTGGTATAATTATAATATCAATTTGTGTTGGGTTATTTAGTGTTGGCTCTGGGATAAACAATGTGATATGGGTGGTTGAAAAGACACATTTAAAATGGAACTGTATTTTTTCTTGGAGGTGTCTTTACTTCCCCTTTGGTTGTGATAAGGAAATCTATATTAATTTTTTTTAACCCAAGCCGTTTCGAGATCGTGTTTCCTTGCTAAAATGTGATAAAAAGGATCTCAAATTCATGGCAATTCTATACAAAATTTATTAACCTTTTCCAAAAAATTTGATTCGAGCATCGCTAAAGCTCGGCTTGAATCAAATTGAGTGTATACTCATTTAATAAATTTTATATGTGCAATCAACATCGTTTTAAATGCATCTGTCGGCGTATAGAAGTGTCTGATGCTGAATTACATACTGTATAATTTCGCGAATCATCGAAAATGACGTTGATTGCTTATAATTACGACAATCCGCATAAATTAGTTGGTGACTAAACTAGTTTTATGAAGAAACTATATTAAAAACACAAACATAGTAAAATTACCCAAGTGATACATGTGTCTGGACTTCATCTTCTCTTTTAACGGAAAA
Source organism: Siphonodentalium dalli (assembly GCA_032622095.1). Taxonomy (NCBI): domain Eukaryota; kingdom Metazoa; phylum Mollusca; class Scaphopoda; order Gadilida; family Siphonodentaliidae; genus Siphonodentalium; species Siphonodentalium dalli. The sequence goes on from CP136063.1 coordinate 149,128,644, forward strand.
TGGGAAATTGGGTCGAGAATAAATTGTCGACCGACCGGAAGTTCACATACACAATTCAATCTCTGTTTCAAACTTTCCAACTACACAAAAGCAAGACGCCACACCCACAAACTATTAAACTATAATTGCTGGTGTAAATTTCACTTATTTAAAATGATTCTAGCGTCATCAAGACACCCAGACTCGATAGCAATTCCAAAGCGGTGTTCCCAAACTTCCCCATCGAATTTGTGGTCTCCGGTGACAAACTCGAAAAGTAAACAATTGTTACAAAGGTGCATTCTATGCTCTCAATACCACTGTCATGTCATATTAGTATTGGCACGATTCCTTTATCCTCAACCAAATTATCGCATTTCATAGTTTCACTGATCAGTCAAATTCGTTAATTTTGTTTTCACTGTATGGTAACTATGGACGCGTTTAAGAAATGACGTCACTGCAAATTGTGATGTGGGAAACGACATTTCACTCGGCTGATAGAGATTGCGCTACCAAGCTTATCTAAGGGCATTGACCAATCAAATGCACGCATTTGAAGGATTTATTCGGTCTAGAAACTACAAAACGCAATCGGAAAGCCCTCCCTGTTGTGATTAAAATGATCCAAGTCCCATTCCGATCGCATAATAAATAACCCGTAAAATAAATAAATAATACCACCACCGGTATTCGGAGATTTCCGTGACTAAACTACGAGTGACGTACTTGTGGGGAGCAAATTAAAAACACAGATTCGGAGCCGGAGTTTATTATGCAGACTACGATGACGTAATCGTAAGTCAGCCGATACTAAAATGCGGAGTCGTATGTGCGCGTGTGGTGTATAGATTACATTACGCTTTGGCCGTTTATCGGGAATAGAAGACAATAACTCTGTGAATACAGTAATTAATAGCGCCTAGAATGGTTGTTGTTTTTGTAGCCATTAATAACATGCTGGCACGTGTCTGTTTTGGTGAATAGATGGCAGTAATTAGTGCTTTGATTGTCTCGCGTATTCACTCAGTGATTTGTAATCACTCAGCGACTATTCATCAGTGTCATTCGCGAACTTGTTTGCACTCTAAAATGTCGCAAAGTGAATAGAAAGAACATTATCTCTCTGGTCATACTTATATAAGAAGCGCCCAAATTTATATAAACACTGGGCTGAATAATGTTAACTCTATTTAGGCGCTTTTGTTTTGAGTTTGTTTGTTGTTTTACTTTCGATATAAATATCCCGAGTATCTGTCATCGCCACATATTCCAAGATGCCTAGTAGATGTAGTGTGTTCAGTTGTGGGCGGGCTAGCGATCCATTATTTAGTACCTCCAAAAAGACAACACAGTGCGTAATTTAGAACGCTCTTTATTGTCTACCGCTTTTGGGAGACGGAAGCATGGACGCTCTTTATATTTAATTGTCACAATACCACATACAAAATCACCCATGACATATCGAAATAAAGCACGTTCATAATTGAGAACGCTCTTTATTGACTACACTGCGACGAAAACATGGACGCTCTTTATTAGAGGCAATCATTGGAGTTTTGCTATGCTAACAATTCAAAACAATCCTCTCTAGAAAGTCAATATGTGCCATCAAAACGTAAAATAAAACGAACAACAAACACAAACTGAAAAACAATGCCAGGCTAGCCTTCAATTAAAACAAATGTCATTATGCCGAACTGCAGCCTAACTAATAATTTTTGTAGTTTCAACAGTCTGTTGTGTATTCGAGTGAATTATTTTGTTTACTCACTTATCGATCTTGACTGGAAGGATTTTAGCAAGCTGTTCACAGTCGTGCACTTCTCCACACAAAATGTTTCGTGTGAAGAAACAGACAGGAACATTATTATGACGAATATAAGCCATCATGATACATGTAATGTACAATAACCACCACCTTTTTAATCACACCCCATTTGTATTTAAAATTGTACGCATATAGCGCACAACGGGATGACACTAGTGTGTAAACTATCCTCCGAAATTGGTACCATACAACGAAGAATGAAGTACCGGCATATGGCCTAACTTGTATTCTTTCAGAAACAGTTAAATTTGTTTCGCACGATATTCCGCTCGCTCATTGCATTTCTGCATAAATTAATCTCATTTCAAACAACTTTTATCGCCTCAAAGTGCATTGTAGCCATCATTATTCGTTATATAATCCAACATTCTAGCAAATCCAGTTCATAATTCAGCACATTCAAACAGTTTTATTCCGTAATCGCTATTTATCGTAAAGGCTTAGGTAATTAACCAGCGTAATTTATCAACTCGTTATTATTATTTCAAGCTCCACCCACCGCTGTCATCGGTAAGCGTCGACGCAGATGATCGATCATGTGACCGCGTTGTGGTCACGTGATCGCACTCACGTGACTGATTTCGGATATTTCCGCGATTTTTTTAATATCATAATAATAAAAATACTATCTGCTCGATTTTGAATTTTCTTGGCGAAATGGGTCTGTTAGACATATATTATTAGTATTATGACGATAAAAAAAATATTTTTTTGACAGACTAATCTAAGGGCATTGACCAATCAAATGCACGCATTTAAGTGAAAGCGAAAGTAGTTGTAATTATATAGAATTGCAAGTCATTGGAGATCTTCTATGTATATCCCCTGCCAAACTTTCTTTTTGGGGCATAACTATAGCTGATCAACAAGGTCTGAGTAATAACAAGGATAATGGAGAAAATTTACAAACCAGCTCCTTTGGAATTGTCCTCCAGACCTCGTTGGCTTCCACATTATCAATCATGCTGTTCTCGAATTTATCATACAATGCGACCTTGTATTCTGCAAAAATAGACTTAACATAATTCATGTCTTAATTGAGGAGAATCTTTCATCGAATATGACTATATATCACATGAAACCCCTATAATATCATTGGAAAATCCATTACATATTTTCTTATCTGTCACTAGTGGCTAATAGCAAATAGTCCAAGCGGTAATCTCTTTCATTGTATACCTGCGCCTGTGACGTAATTTTGATTCCGTACCATTCTGTTTATAATTACTATTGAAAACTGATAATTTGTTTTGATTAAAATTATAGTGTTGACAAATGTTACCAATAAATAACCCAATAGACGTCAAATAAAGACGAAACTAAAAGGGACTATATTTCGTTGCGCATGTAGCACAGTCCTGACGTATAGTGGTGAAGCGTCTGAGCCAACACAATAATTGTATACAGTTTGCGTGTTCTCTACAGAGCTTATGTTGTTAAAAAGGCATAAAGCTTTAGTTTTTTTCATGTGATATACAAGATCTTCAACTCGTTATGTTGTGATATAAGATTTAATGAAACTCGTTTCATAAATTTGATTCACAACTCGTCTACGACTCGTTGTGAATCAAATTTATCAAACTCGTTTCATAAAATCTTATATCACAAGATAACTCGTTGGAGATCCTCTATATATGCCATACACAAATTCGATAAAAGATTTCAGATATGCTTGTTTTGTTTTACACACATTTCCATTAGGTAAGCCCAAGACTTGACTATGATTATCATAGATATTACAATTGTGGTTTAAAACTGATACAGTAAATAATAACACGGAATATTTAGTTATTAACAACACAAATTTGTTTTTGATATTCTTTAAATCATAGCTCTTGGCATCTTTAACATGAAGTAGTTCCGGATTGCATTCAATGTGTTGAAGACGGGAACTTTGCTCTGTGGGACTTAATATTACCAATTTTGACTAATCACTGACATTTGGACAAGACTAAACCAATTAAATGTACACATCTAGATTTAAATTTGATTATCAGGATGTATCTGCAATGTCTAAATGCTGACTTCATATGATTCAATGTGAGTGAACTTAACTTATCATTTGGTTTGTGATAATTGTGTCATTGATGCAAAGAGGAAAAAAAAAGAAAAAAAACAGGAACTGAATTCTGAAAGAAATAGTTAAGATGGAAATATAAATAAATTGTTGTCTGGTAAACCTTTAACCTTTTCATGACGGGAACCAGCATTAAAGGTCCTGTGCCAGTGCATTCTCTTATATATGCGATTCTCCCATAGAGAGCCTCTGATATATAAGAGAACCCACTGGCTTACAAGATCAAGGTAAATATTATTAGGCCAATATATTCTCTTATATATGTGAGGTTCCATATATGAGAATCGCATATATAACAGAATGCATTGGCACAGGGTTTTCACAAAATTTCAGGAAGCTCCAGTCATGGAAGGGCTAATAATCTAGACTAAATAACAAGTGTCATGTAATTCCATCCGTCCATTCTCAATTTATCATCTGTACAAAAAGAGTAATGAATGCAATGACTCATGGACACATTTGCAAATAGATGGTAGAATTTTAAGAGTTCCCTGAAAACATGTTTCTTGTAACAATAACTGACAATGTGACTTACCACAGTTTAATTCATCTTGATTATCACCACAATCATCCTCGCCATCACACCGGAACCACTCATTTATACACCTGTCAATATATAATGTATGACATGAAACAAGAAAAATTCATTTAACCCTTTCATCACTTTCTGGACCCGAAACATCAATCCAGTATATCCCCCACCCCATTTGTCTTTGTAAAGTGGGTGTACATGTATAATGAAAGTGTCTATGCCACTGTAGCTCAACTTTACGAAGAAGTAAAATTTTTGTGATGAGCAATAAATGGAATGATGAATTGAATTTTGAAATCCAAGATGGCAGCTGGCAGCCATATTTTTTTGCCGAATGACCCCAAAATGACTCGTTCCCATCTACATGCCAATGTTAACATCCATGACAAATTTCATGATGATCTGTCAAAGGTATGACCTGTAGACCGTGCCAAAAGATTAAGTCATGCAAAGAGAAAAATCCAAGATGGCTACCGGTGGCCATGTTTTATGGCAGAATGACCCCAAAATGACTCGTTCCCATCTACATGTCAATATTAACATGCACAACAAATTTCATGATGATCAGACGAACACTCAAGCCTGTAGCCCACACTAATGGATTGAATTTTGAAATCCAAGATGGGTGCTGGCGGCCATGTTTTTCGGCTGAATGACCCCAAAATGTCTCATTCCCATCTACATGTGAATGCCAATGTTAACAGCCATGACAAATTTCATAATGATCCGACAAAAGGTACAACGATTTAGTCATGCAAAGAGTAAAATCCAAGATGGTTGCCTAAAATGACTTGTTTCCCATTTACATTAATGCCCTAAATTATCGACTCCTTAACCACAGCTGAATTATGGGTACTTTTTCCGGATTCAGTTGAAAATATAGCTTGCTGCCATTCATACGAAAGCTCTTACTGAGAGCTTTTCGATAGATGGCAACAAGCCATATTTCCGACAAAATCTAAAAAAAATTAACCATAGTTTATTTAGGGCATTACTGTACATGTGAATGTTAACATCCATGATAAATTTCATGATGATCCGACCAAAGGATTTAGTCATGCAAAGAGTAAAATCCAAGATGGCTACCGGCGGTCATGTTTGTTGGCCGAAATGACCCCAAAATGACTCTTTCCCATCTAAATATCAATGTCAACAGCCATGACAAATTTCATAATGATCCGACCAAAGGTACGACCTGTAGCCTGTGCTAATGGAAATTGTTGACGGATGTCTCCCCACACACACACACACGCACACACGGACGACAGATACCAAGCCATGGCAATAGCTCAAACTTTACAAGTGAAGTTGATCTAAAAGTGCAAGTACCAAGAGTACTCTGTCTACAAAATTGAAATTGGGTACTGGGTTAGAACCGTAGAATTATCCTGTCAGAATAATATAGTCACATTGTGGCTGAACTTCCCGTATCCATGAGGAGGAGTGGCTGATATACAAGTGAGCAAGTTTGTCAATCTGGGGTAATGTTATTAAACACTTTGCAGCTAATTCATTGCAGAAGATTGTACTGGGCATGGGAGTTATGGGTCTGGTCACGATACATATCCCGATACAAGGTTCGCGATATGAATATGTATCTGGATATCTAGATATCTGAAGTGAACATGCTGAGGCCTAGACAAAATTATCTGTGCTTCTGCTATGGCGCCTTGTTTTGGTATGGTAGGTACTGGTTGCTATGGAGGCTTGTTTTGGTATGGTATGTACTGGTTGCTATGGAGCCTTGTTTTAGTATGGTAGGTACTGGTTGTGGAGCCTTGTTGTTTGGTAAAAAAAAACAGATTGAAATTGCCATCATCATTATTATTAATTTCAACAAAAAAATGCACGCATCACCATTATTTATAGGCACCTATGAGTACACAGTAGAAGGTGCAAATGGTCACAGTTCAAGCATCATTTGAGCATATAGGGATACACGATATTGTCTGACCCGATAAAACACATGTATTTCAGCATTCTGTATCTCGATACACCAGTTGTATATCCCATCCCAAGATAGTAATACCATCCCTAGATTGTAATCCCATCCCTAGATTGTACATACTTCAAATATTATTCGTCCACTTACTATCCTATATGCATGCACATGCAATGAAAACGATGTTGTTTGCAAATATCCATTCATCTTACAGAAAAGGAATTTAGTCTTGTTCTGGAAAAATTCCAGATAAATTGCTGTGAGTTAGATTTAATTGGTTTTTTTTACGAAAGTTTAAACGTTTCTTAATTAAATACTAATTGACAAGTAGTTCCCTAAGAAAATGTTCAGATAATCACTGAGATAATAAGTTTAATTTTTTTTATCTAAAGATTTCTAACCAATTAATATGAATATTTGGGACTTGTAATATCTGTTTGTTTGTCTGTCATTGGATTATATTTCCTGAAAATCCCTCCAGATAAATTATAGTCTACTCCAATGTATACATTTTTCACTGAGAATCCATTCAGCAAAGAAAGGGTTAAGACCCTGATAACTGAGAAAATGGATTAAAATCCAGTAAATGTTTAGCACTCACAAATCTAGGTTTCTGCAATAGTACTCCTTTCCGGGACAGTCAGGTGGAGGTGCGGCAGTCGTTATTGCTGCAAGTTAGAAAAGAAACTAATTAAAGAGACATAAGGCCATCGCACTGGGTAAACATGCAAAAATCATAACAGTATGTAAATCGATTACCACTAAGAAGAATGTGGGAAAATAAATAAACTTTGTTGTTGTAAACATTATTGTTAACGCTATATTACCAATCACAGTCGGTTGACACTTTTGAAACCCTGGGTACCCATTCCCACTTTTTTCGTGAAAGTGACCCAATCCATAATCTATAGCAGGGACAAAGCCTAGATTGTGACTTGGGAGACATCTTCTCCCTAAACTGTGCCAGTTATCCCTAATTTTTGTCGCAAGGATAAGTGACTTTTCTCTCATAAACTAGTATGCATATGTCTCAACAGCATATTTAAAGTATATTTACTGATTAAAATTTTCGTTGACCACCTCCAATAAATCGTTATCCCCGTATCCCCATACCTCGCAGCCATATAGACAGGGACCAGCCGAGAGGGCGACGTTGGCGAAGAACTCGCCATTTCCATTGTAACAATCTGGCAAGAAATACATCTAGATATGTCAAAAACTCAAATTTCAATAATTAAATTTCAGAAGTCCTCAAATAAAAGAACTGAAGAAGAGACTGGCAATGTTTGCCATTTAACAAATCAGAAATGGAGTCTATGGGTATAATGTTTTCCATTTAGGTGTCTGCTTGAATCAATTGTGTGAAACCATATGCCAAACAGAATGTAAATATGTACCACTTGTGACTATTGCCAAATCCAGAGTTTGAAAACCAGACATTGTTTTTGAGATATATTGATGGAATTCAGGGACTTACATCTGGCATACATGCTATTAAAGCATTCTAAAGCTCTAGAAACCGTTCAAAGAAAAGCCACAAGACTCATTCCTTGGTTGAGTCAATATCACGGTGGGGAATCACATGGTTTCCAGGTAAGTGAGTACCACGCATTCAAAATGGCAGAGGCGAGCACAAATGTACAAAGACATAATATATGAGGAACTGACACAAACGTGGCATGTAGTGACCATTACGAGCATACGCTAGTTTATTTTAAAAACAAGTTGATACCTTATTTGTTCCAAAATAATCAGTAGCTTTCTATAACATTCTGATCAAAGTTACCAGTCTGAGATTCGTGGAACTACACTAGTCCATACATCTATAGAAGAATATGTCGACTGACAACTTTGGTCAGAATGTTACGTCAAACAACTGAGTTTGGACACACATGAGGTATCAGCTTGTTTGAAAAATAGTATAGTATATGCTCATACTTTCAGGTGCCAAATAAACGTGATGGTTGAATAACGTGCTGGCTTACAATTAACCCTAAAATTATTAATAGTGCTGGCATTTTCACTATATACATCATGACCAAATAATAGTGATGGCCAACATATTCTTCCAAAATTAATAAGCGTGCCAGCACGTTCATTTGGCACCCAAGAGTAGCTGCCAAAAAACTGTGCAATATGCCATTTCCTAGTTTATTACCCTTTTCCTTGTTTCTGGTCGAGTTTGAGATCATCTCGACCATGTTGAATGCGTGATACTAATCAACTTGAAACCATGTGATTGCCCACCATGATTATACGTACCACAACCATCTAACTATATAGAATTTGATGTCATGAAAATACACAAAGATTCATGGAGACATGATAAAGGTGTATAGAATTTTAACAGAACAATACAACATTGATCCTGATTCATTATTCGAGCATGCAACACATGGGAGCATGAGAAGACACTCGTTAAAACTGCAAGTAAATCAGAAAAACAGAGACTTCAGAAAGTATTTTTCACACAGAGAATAATCCCCTTATGGATCAATTAACCAGAGTAAAAAATGTTTATATGTATATATAGTATACAAGCAGGGTTACCTGGCATTGCCCAGGTTAAAGTTATGCGAAACCCTTTTCTGTGGATATTTGATGGGAATAGAAAATACTCTTGCTCAAAGTGTTACACATATTCTCATAAATTGTGTATCCAAATGGCATCACAAAACGTCATTCTTATATACATAGGTTATAAGTATAGAGTGATTGTCATTTTTTTTATCACGATTAATTTGTCCCACCAATAAAGAAGTGTTTATTTATTTCCAACTGCATGTACATCAGACGTTATCTTATCAGTTTTAAAATCGTACATCAATGAGGTTGGAATCAACATTTGTTTTGATTCCAATAAATATTTTTTATTGGGATCAAAATATGAACATCATGAACGCATTACTTCCTTACATAGAGAGATGTATCAATCAATCTAGTGGGTTAGACTTTTGAGGTCACCTGTTTATCATATCTCCATGAAGATACATGTTTTAAAGACATGTCCAGGTGCTTGTCTGTTCATGGTGCAAAACTGGCTAATTATTCTCTGTTTAAAAGAAATGTTGCTCTATATCAGCTATATATGTGTCCGACAGAGAGGAAGATTTTAAGTTGTTTATGTTAGGCTATGAGTCTGTTCTAAAAACAATTAAAGAAATCCTCTGTATCGGACAGATGTACTCTTGTCAGAAGCCAGTATTGGAGGATAATAAAAAGCCATTTGTTACTGACTATGTTTTCTTTTATCTCAGAAGAAACTATATTTGACTGCACACTGTGACTACTATCTTTGAACAGGCGTTCTATACACTTTCATCTCTCTTGACAAATTGTATCTTTTTTTTGTTGAAATCAATTGTGTTATAATGCATGAGTCATTCTAACATGCCATACTCTGATGGTTCAAGGTCTCTCATTTTGCAAGAATATATGTAAATGTACTTTTTTCTATGTATCTGTTTTGCTAGCTCACTATATGAATGTCCTGATTCCCATCCCCATATAAATATGACAGTTGAGAAGATATAATTATTCAAGTGACTTAATTCGGTCACCATTTGTTGAGGTTGTAAAACTTGAATGCCAAAAACTCCTTACAACGAATTATGGAGAATTACTATATATAACTTTGGTGAATATCGGCAACTAAAACATTCTTATCAATGTTAGTGCCCCTCCTCTCTCCATCGCTGACCAAAAAGGCACTAAAGGTGGCATCTTTAACCCACATGATTTGATTCCTCGTATCATTGGAGAAGAATGTGTATAAATTTGGTGGAAATTGGTGCTAAACATATCTGTATCAGCTTTGGTGCTGCTCCCCTCCCATTCATGACCTGAACGGCACCACTTTTGACATATTTAACCCGTTTCAATTAGACTCATGATACCATCAGGATGATTGTTTATAAGTTTGGTAGTAAACAGCAACTAAACAAATTCTTATCAAACTTAGTGTCCCCCCCCCCAATCTCTCAACCAAACGGCACCAATTTATCAATTTACCAATATATATCAATTTGTGCCCCTCTCCCCATCAATGAACCCCTGACTGGAACAGTGCCATATCATGGAGAAGATTATGTATAAGTTTGGTGGAAAACAACGATAAAAATATTTCATCATTTTTGCTGCCCCTCCCCTTTCTGGCCCTGACACCAACATCATCACTTTAGAAAATTCTAACCCACACCTTATCTTATTGTATTCTCCACCTCCATGCACCCCTGAATTGAATGGTCCCACTTTTGTCATCTTTAAACCACACAATTTGACTCCTGATATCATGGAAAAGATTATGTATACGTTTGGTAGTAATCTGCCCTCCATCTCTGACCCAAATGGCACCAATTTCACATCTTTAACCCTTTGAACCCGAGAGACGGAATACCGGTCCAATCCTTATATTCCTATATCCCGGGAGACCGGAATACCGGTCCGGAAATCAGACGGTATTTGACACGAAATTACAGCTCAACAAACGCACCTATCAACTAGAGGTGTACTTCTACTTTGCACACACGCGTCACATGTTTACCCGTGTGACTTTGATAGACAACCTGGTGAAAGAGGTTCTGTTTTTTCGCGCATGCGCAGAGGCCTATTTTGAGGAGAAAAAAATCGTTTTTTATCGCCAGAAAAGGGGAAGTATTTCGGTAGAAATTTCGCGATCAAACCCCAAATTAACTAGAATTGTGCTTCTACTTTGTGCAAATGAGTCACATTCATGTTCATAGCTCTGACTTTAGCAGCCAAATTGGAAACGGGGGTCTGTTTCTTTGTGCACGCACACAAGTGCATTTAGAGAAATGCATTTTATCGTAGGCAAAGGATAAGAATTTCATGATAAATATATAGCGCGACCAAAGGAAGCCGCAATATAATATACATGTATATTGGATGTGGAATCGACTGTCTCGTTGAAATTAATACTGTGTGACATATTTCATCGCAAACTAGTTCAGTTAGCATAGTACATTGCCGTTTGTATATACGTCCCAGTTAAGAGCATTATGAGTTACGTCGTCGGAAACACTATATAACGTCAGGCGCCTCGGGTTGGGGCCATTTAACGTTCAGGACGTCAGTGTTCAAAGGGTTAAATCACACGATTATATTCCTCATATCATGAGAAGAATTGTATCAAATTGGTGCAAATCGATGCTAAAAATATTTTTTATCAATTTCGGTGCCATTCTCCCTTCCCCTACATGCACCCCTGACTCGAATGGCCCCACTTTTGACATCCTTAAACCACACAATTATACTTCTGATATCATGGAGATGTTATGTGTATTTAAAGTTTGGATGTAATCAGCGACTAAAAAATTCTTATAAAATTTAGTGCCCCCCATGTCTCATCCAAACGGTACCAATTTGGCATCTTTAAATCACACAATTAGATTCCTTGTATCATGGAGAAGAATTTCGTCGAGATCGGAGCTAAAAATGTTTGGATAAATTTCAGTGCCCCTATCCCCATCCGTGCACACCTGCCTGGAAACGGCACCACTTTTGACGTCTTTAAACAGCACCATTAGATTCCTCATATCCTGGAGATGATTATGTACAAGTTTGGTGGAAATCGACAAAAAAAAATTTTGCTGACCCTCCCCATTTTCTGCCCTTGACAACAACAGCATCACTTTAGAAAATTCTAACCCAAACCATTATCTTCCTCATAAAAAGTTACCCCTGTTTGACCCTATGGTGCCATCTAGATGGTCACCCGTGAATTTCTATAGAACACTGACAGACAGACAGACATTCACAAATATAGATATAGATATCGTATATAGAGTCAAACAGACTCGTTCTGTGATTAAATGATTTGATTTGAATAATCTTTCAGTATATGTACCACTTACTGTGTGAGACATTACTTAGTAATTGCATAAATAAATTTAATGCAACAGTCAGTATATTTAGTGAATTAAGTCATGCCCCACAGACTGGTAATGATCAAGAAAAAGTGGAAAATTCTAATAACCATGAAATCATCAGACCAAATCATAATTGAAAATAATTCTGTATTTTTTAGTTTAAAAAAAGTTACCACACAGAAACGAAGTTGACTAATTTTAGAAACACAACTTTTTGTTTTCAAAAGGGCAAAAATTTATTTTCACCTAAAAGCATATGATAACTTACCATTTCGAGCAGAAATGCTTGTTTTTTCCTTCTCGCATATAAAGTTAAGGGTCTGTCCACGGATCCTACATTGATTGTCATCCCAGTAATAATAATCCATGTCGACATCGTGACCATCAGGATGTTCAAATGTGCTACGTAACACTAAGCAGGATTCACCGTGACCTCTCGAAGGCTGTGACCCGTAGTTTGTTGATGATGCACCGTGACCTCTTGAAAGCTGTGACCCATTATTTATTGGTACCCAACCTTTGAAATAGATTATTTAAATTATAATTTGCAATAACTCTGTTGGGTAATTTTTTTTATACACAATCAAATTACTACTGTCAAATGAAGAGAAATTCTTCTTATACTGGCTATTTTAGATCTCATTTGCAAAATGTTTGTGATTTCATAATCAATGTTTGTAATCAGGAGTAGTACTAGTCTATCAAAAAATGGAGAAGATAGAGAAGATCTGAGCACAGTTAAATTTGCATCAGTAAGATATGCTTGATTTCTATTAATAATCATAATGCTCATTTTGTAAGACGCTGGGGAGTATTTTTGCCATGCACATCCATAAAACATTGCATTCTGGGCTATTCTAAACATAACATAAGATTCTATGTGAGAATCCCCTTCTGACTACGTATAGTTGAATGATTAATTCAAGTTATACTTGATTCTAGGTTCTGTGATCCTATGAATATTTTATATTCAATTCGTTATTCAATTCGATCCCAACAGTCTATTCAAATTTGGTTTGGAAATTTGATTCTATAAATATTTGAATAACCCATATAAGGAGGGCTTTATTTGACCAGTGGCTTTTTTTTGGAAATGAAAAATTTGACTCTGGGAGCAATCACATCAAACTCTGCTTTCAACTGTTTATGATGTTAGCATATTTGATTAGATACCAGAATAATAATTGGCAAATTCGAAAAAAAGGGCATAACACCATTAGAAATGGTCGGACCAACCAAATTTGACTTGTATTTTCATGAGATTAATCTACATACTGGTACTAAATTTGAAAGCTATCGGTTTATCATAACTTGAATTATCATCCGGTCAACAAAATAATCAGCATATTCTGTCGATAAGGGGCATAACTCTGCCAGAAATAGTTGAATTGGACCCAAATTCAACATTTATTGAAAATTTCTCATATGAAGTGCCACACACAAAGTTTTGTCAAATTTGATTGAATACTATTCATGTTAACATTCAGACAACAAAATAATCAGTGAATTCTAAGTCGAACAAGAGCATCGCTAGGGCATGGCAAAATAAGCCTGCGGTAATTTCGACAAAGGACCATAACTCTGATGGAAATTGGCGGGTGGAACCCAAATTCGAAGTTGACCTGTATTTTTGGCTAGCAAACTCATATACCAAATTTCGATCTATTCAGTTCAGACTTAGTAAAGTTATCATCTGGAAACAAAAATTTATTGCAAATTCCAACAAAAAGGACCGTAACTCTGGGGAAAATTGGAAGGCGGAACCCAAATACGATCTTGAACTGTATTTTGTTCTAGTAAACCCATGCACATACCAAATTTCATTCCATTCTGTTCAGAATTACTAAAGTTATCATCTGGAAACGAAAAAAAAAGCAACAGATGGCTTGACGGACGGACCAATAACATATGTCCTGTTTTTTCAAAACAATTGTATAAAAAGGGGCATAACTCCATCACAAATGGTTTGACCAAACCCAAATTTGATACCTGTATTTACATGTGATTAATACAGGTACCAAATTTGAAAGCTTTCGGATAATCATAACTTGAGTTATCATCTGAACAACAAAATAATCAGCAAATTCTAAGTCGAAAAGGGACATGACTCTGCCAGAAAAGGTTGGATTGGATCCAAATTCAAACTTGATCAGAAATTTCTCATATGAAGGCCATATGAAGTTTCAACCAATTTTGTCGAATTCTATTTAAATTAACATTCAGACAACAAAATAATCGGCAATTTCTAAGTAAAAAGGGGCATAACTCCATCAGAAATGATTGCATCGAAACTAAATTTGAACTTGATCGGGACTTTCTCATATGAAGGCCACATATCAAGTTTCATCAAAGTTCGGACAGACACGCAGATCCGACACAGACGGACATGAAGATAGACACACTATTTCTATAGTTTCCCAAATTTGTTTTTGCGGCGATAATGACAACTCATCAACTAGAAATGATTTGTTGTATGAGGTGAATATTTTAGTACATGTAGTTGGTATGTACGTTACCAAGCATACCAAGTTTTGAGTCAATGGAAAAACACATATTACAGTTATTACCCAGAAACCCCAAAACTGGCATATTCTAAGTCCAACAAGGGCAATATATATCCCATATTATAAGTTACAGGACGAATCACTGCTGGATATGGCATCAGGCGACATGAGATTAATATTGGGCGAGGTGCTAGCCAAGCCCATTATCAATCTCGATAAGCCTCACATGACTCCATAACATGCCAAGAAGAGCCCTGTAACATTTTTATCATGCTTTCCAGGTGAGAGTTTAATTTACTGGTATGAGGTTCATTTGGTTCATAGAAAGGTAAATCTGCCTCTCTATGGCTAACGTCACCGTAATGTGCGATGGACATAGAACATCAACAAATTCAGTCAATGACTCGTTGTCAGTATTGTGGCAACAAATAAAGTTTGACAAATATCCATTTTTATAAATATGCCTGAGGTGACAGAGTTTCGAGAAATAACAAGATGGCAACTAACAACCACATACTGAATCAGCCTGGTGCTTTAAAGGGGTACTGTATGCCAATTTCAATAAATTCCTGGTAATAACAACAATCTAATATCGATAATATATATAGAAAAATAATTTGAGTCGAAGTTGTATTTTGAAAAAATTCAGGAATTGACAGGTTATCTTAATATCAAAGTTAATAATTTGATATAAATTTAATTTATGGCTCCAGCCAGATGTAAGAATGGACAGACGGACAGATAGACTGATTTCATAATACAACCGTTTTTCGATGGGTGCATCAAATGTTTTTTATCATTTGCTCTCATATGGATCATAGAACAATTTCTGCAGTTAGATAATTATCAATATCTCTCAGCTAATTATCATTATCTCTCAGAGTGGGAATAGAAGTTTTCACTTTCATAACATTTGATGCATGAGCATCCAATTCACATTCAAGTACCAAAGCACAGCATGAAAATTCTATGAACTCTCTTGGTACGAGATTCACCGTGAAAATCCATCTTCATTTTCGGCGTCCTCTAGTCAACATCGTAATTTGACTTTCTCCATTATACTGAAACGGACTCAGTGTTTTTACACACTAATAAAATAAACGGAACAAATACCGAACTGCTGAAATTCTCCTCTTGGAGATGTAAAGAGACTGCCTCAATCGGGGAAGACCCGGTCGATGAGGACGACTCTGTGAGCAGATATCTGATGAAATGACACTTCCCTACTCTGATACAATTGCCCTGAAAAGTCCCCTGACTCGCAACACTCCCCTCCGGAGAACTGATGAGACTACCTCACTCAGGGAAGACACGGGAGCTGAGGACTCTGTCAGCTTCTTCTTTGTTGAATGGTAAAAATGTTAGGCATGATAGGACAGCACAGAACTGGTTTGAAAATCGACTCTGTGCAAAAGAAGTTTTGGTGCAAACAATTAAGGACCAAGACTCCTATTCCTGTGACTTCGTACAGTGAAAACTCTCTTCAGTTTAATTTCCCGAGCACATGACACAGAATTTCTGACAGTGCCTACTCGAGATTGTTTTGGGTAGAAGGGGGTGCTTATATAACTTTCTGGATATCATTCTGTTGAACAGCTGACTTCCAGCATACAACATGCAATCCGCATGGAGATGGTGATGCAGTTATACTAATAACAAGTACTTGGTAAATTGTTGGAAAGTATAAATTGCCTCTTGAGATAACGAACAAATAATAATAAACAAATCAAGGTAAATTTTATATGTTGAAATGCTGCTGAAGCTCTGCGACACATGGTGTGTCGTTCTGAAAAGCTCTCTGTGAGACAATAAAATAAAATGTACCTCTAGATCCTTCTCTTATCAACAAGTAGGAAAAGGTTAACTCAAGGTACTAGACACTCTGACATGGGGCTACAAAATGGAAATTGTCAAAATTTCTCAATTCAGAAATCCTAACAACCAAAGTGAACATCATCGTCGGCACTTCATGGCACGAGAGATTCATAACTTCATTCAGCTAAATACAATGGAACCAGTTCCATCTCGAGTTCCCAGTTATTAGTGAATAGATACATGTGTACAGTTATGAACAGTAACTCAACAGATACACTATGACACATACTGGAAAGACTGATACAAAAGGGACAACTCCAACAGGAAGTGATGTGGAAGCCAACTGAACGCAAATGGTGGATGGAGACAAAAACTTACATGTAGTTGACTTTTGAGTTTATTTCAAATTATCAGTGGTAGCAGAGCAAAGAAACATGATGGCTCAGCAAGGACAACATAATTACAAGATTCACCAATCTTTTATGGTCATACTACTACTTATGCAAGTTGGAAAAATTAGCTGCAGGAAATGTGGCAGTTGGTCAGACTTAGATAAAAAGAAGCAAGCTTTGGCTGCTGTACTTTGTCTGGAACAGCAAAGGAAATTTCTTTGGAAATAGTAGCTGCAGACCTTGCAAAGCAGGATGGCATGAAGACTTTGCTGGGAAAGGATAAAATTGACAGTGCATTAACAAAGCGTATACAGACTTCGAAAGTTTTCATCATAGCAGTGAATTTAATGATGATATCGGAATATATTCAGGAGTTTCAACACAGGTATAACAAATAAAAACAAAATATGACTCTTCCTTTGCCATCATTAGCGTTCAAATTACTGGACAATTCAAACTTATCAAAGAAGTATAGACAATTAGCATTGACAGCATGTCAGGATATCACTTTCGATCTAATGAAGTCATGAGCTCTCAAAAAGATATTCAGTGACTTACTTTAGTTGTGGTGCAGAATCTAATCTGTACAAATTAAGAGAGAACCAGTATACATGACAGGTTCGGGAAAACAATTCAATGGGCCTACATGTACTGCAAGAAGAAATACAAATCAAGTGGACAGATTTGGAAATACCTCGCGGTGTTCTATCTGTGGCAGTATAATATCATTATGTCAGACAATGTACTCAAAGGTGTCAGAGGACATCTCAAACTAGTACTGAAAAAACCGAATCGACACGACATATATAAAACAGTATGTGTGACAAAGTGGTTGACAAATTATCTTGAAGGACTTAATTCAGATGAGAAGAAATTTGTTACCAAATCAAACAGTGTACAAGAATTCCGTTTTGGTGATGGGACCGTATTTGGTCTTTGGAGAAAGTGAATATTCCTGCTGTCCTTGGTTCAACAAAATATATATAACTGAGGTAGTTACATGTGATATACCTGTTATTCAGTAAAGAATCTCTAAAAAAGGCCGAAGCTATTATAGATCTTACCCACGACAAAGCCAGAATGAAGGATGTTCAAATTGAATTAACTTCGAGTGGACATTATTGCATAAACATTTGTCCAAGAATCAATTCCACGGATACATGTGTTGATAGGAGCATAGATGTTCTTGCAGTGGATGTAAAAACTGATATCAAAGATCCAAAAGTGTTGATCAAATTACATAAAAAGTTTGGTCATGCGACAGCAGGGAAACTGTCTAAACTACTTAAGGATGCGAAAGTTGAATTTAATTCAGATACTCAAGAGCAGCTGAAAAACATTGTTGCTAAATGTGACACATGTATGAAGTTCAAAAGAACAGCACCAAGACCAGAAGTAGGACTGCCACTTGCTGCACAGTTTAATGAAACTGTTGTAATGTACTTGCATGAAATCAAACCAAGTGTTTGGTATCTCCATAATATGATCATACACTAGTGTAATTAACAAACCAAAGCAAAACCACTCACATGAGGGTAGCTGTGGCTTTTTTTTTTATTATCAAAATCAGTTTATAGATTCCCTGGTATTCCCTCCAAAAAAGATTCACATAAGGCTATATTTCCTGGGTTCGTCGGACCCCAATCATAATTTCATGTATAAATTAGGCAAATCATACTTCTGGGTAGTCTTGATCGACAGCTTGACTATTCATGGTTATAAACTACAAGTACCAACATCAAAGTGAAAATAGTTATACCTTGTCGAGAGGGGAACAGGAACATCTTTAATGAATTTAACCAATTTATTTCTTTTCTAAACGCTGTGTGAGCACTGCGGCGGAGATACTATGCCGAGAAGCGTGTCCATTTCATAGCTGTTCATTTCATTCAAAGGTGTCACCATGTCGATTACAACAAAAATCAATGAACAATGTCATCGAGTATTACTTTAATGTGTCTTATTTTCTCAATAAAAGGTAAACTAATGCTACGATTGAACTTGCATTGTAATTAAAAATTTATAATTCTCATTTGCAATACCAGTAATCGAAATACACAGCATAACAAGATTTTCCAATTATGACATTAATGTTTTAAGACCACCGATCTACTGTGCGACAAAACGTTCGCAAAATTCAAAACAGCAGCATCGTATTAGATAATAATTGGTGACGTCACAAAATCAGATATAGTCTATATACGACCCAAAGCGTCTGGCTTTGGTTCGTTATGATTGTTTTATTTACAAGATTCAGTGCTGCGACTATAATCACAAGAAAGAAACCCTCCATAATTGCCAGGAATTTTATTCAGAAATGAACAAGCATACATGGAGCGCCGATATATTGCTATTTTGACAATGGAAAGGTATTCGATAATTGGGAGATTAAAGAATGAACAGATATATCCAGTAATGAACCTAAAACAGTTAAATCAATAGTTCAATGTACAACATTTCGAACTGGACACCTACTCAGAGGTGTTACAATTCATCCAGTCACAATAATTTGCTTTATTTGCGCTTACACTTGATTTTCAGGATACATATTTCACATACCGGTATTCAGAACACACTGTCGATATCTAAGTTTCCGATTTCAAAAATAATCATGGCAATGTCAAGTACTTTACTTTGGGACAGACACAATTTCCCAATTATTTGCCAAAATAGTCTCAGTAGAAATGGCTTATTTCGAACTCTATAGATGAAAATAATATCTAGCATCTCTGAGTGGATACCAAACATTTTCTTGTTCATGACAAAAATAAACAGTTGTATTGGTCGCTAATGAGAAAAAACGACTCAAAATCATTAGATATCAGAGATATAACATAATATTCTAGAATAGCAGCTTCAGTGTACATACCTGGAAACCACTTCATGAACCCACTGCGTAATAGAGACTGGAATCTAACTCGACGTCCTGTCTGGCCTCTGTTTTGCCCTCTTGCTGACTGGCCTCTGTTCCGTCCTCGAGCTGACTGGCCTCTGTTCCGTCCGTGAGTTCTATGTCTACCTCCCGGTCTTCCACCTCCTCCCCGTCCTGGTGATCTGCTAGTTCTAGAGAACACACTTTTCTCCCAAACAAACTGTCCTTGTCTAGACTTTCCAGAGGTGTACCATATTTGTTGATCTAGAATTGACAACTTCATATATCAGGTAACAATGGTTATGTACAAAGTATTTTGTTGTAAGAAAATCAATGAAAACACATTCTAGTACTTTAAATAAAATCTATATATGATATGAAAATACAATACCAAGAATGTAGGTTTCTATTTACATACTAGTATGTTTTAGTTTTAAATGAGTGTCCGATTTAACACTATCGATATTAAATACTAAGTGATGAGTAGATCCCTTAGGAAATGTTCAGATACGACCATAGGTCATCTATTGAACTTATTATCAATACATTTCTCACCAATTAATAGGATTCCTTCTGCACTTATATTTCCTGAATATCCCTCCAGATGAATAATATACCATTCCAATGTATACTTCCATGACTGATAGGAGAATTAATTTAGTATCAAAAGGATTAACTGAATGCAGGAATGTCTTAGGAATTAATTTCCACATGTCCTCACCTCTATGTGTCCTCATTAGCATATTGGATATAAAATGGTTTTCCTCCTCAGACTCTATCGACACAAGGCTAGCACCTAGTTCTGCACACTGTCCTGCAGCTCGTTGTCGGTTGGATGCTCCGCTATACATTTTATAGCAGCTGTTAGGCCCTGCCACCCAGGTAGCCTCACATCCTGTGCATAAAATTAAATGTGTTTTCTGTCCATATGGCATGCGAAACCGCAAAATTAGAACACACAGGGTGCAATAAGGTTTCATGCAATGAATGAACCATGTAAATCATGTAATTCACCAGTGACGCTGCTGTGATATTAGAAACAAGCTCTAAATACGTGGCGATGTGTCTGTGTAATGTTGGGAGTCATTTCATCATTGCATCAACGTAAATTGACGAAGATTTATTCAATATAGTAGATGTGATTTAACTGTGATTCAACTGTACATATATGGTCAAGGCGTATTTCTAATGAAGAAATATTTCAAGTCATACCAGGTCATACGTGGATTATGAGATTTCAAACAATATATAAGCAGCGAAATGTAATGTAATTTCATGGAAATCCGCAGAACATTCAGAATTCGCTGAAGACGCAAATTTCACCATTGCTGCATGAATCGTTTGCATCAAATGCCATATGGAAACACCTTAATAAAGGATTTCCACAAGAAGATTTGTCAAATAAAAATATTTTTTTTTGCAAAATGAGAATAATTTTGGCATTTAATTTTGCATATTTGACAAGCACACTGTCAACAGTTTGTTAACTGGTTGGCTTGCAATAACTGGAATAACAATATATATTGTATCCCACATGATTTTCTCGCCTTCCGATTGGCTGAGAGCTGTATCCCTAATTCTCGTCGAGTGCATCCATTCGGAGGGTGGGAGCTACACCCAGGCACTACATGAATGTAATCCCGACTAATTTTAGCACAGTTTCTGCCTTGAGCATTCCGTTGAATGAGTGTGCTTCGAAAATATGATATTCAAGTCATATTTATGTGTTATTCTAAGTAACTTGAGTTCATCAAATGTTAGCTTATTATTGCTTGTGTAACTTGTCAATTTGATCTTGGACACGTCGCAACTTTAAGTGAAGGTTGTTTGATACAATATAATGATTAGAGCATGTATTTTCATTGATCACGCCAATTTAATGGCCTTCGGGAGTGATGTAGTTCATCACTCCATCAGGACAATAAATTGGCATAGACAACTCCAAGCCATGCTCTATTCATTAGATGGATCTTTTGAATTCTTCGGAGGGATAATGTACTATATGAATTCTACATCAATTTTTTTTTCGAATCAAATCTCAAATCAAATCGTAGGAATATCTTGAATCAAATTGAATCTCCGGTCGTAAATATGCTGTACTACATAAACTGTCAACTGGAACATATATATACTGATAACATTCAAATGATCTACATGTACATTTGGAATAGGGTATGAATACATAATACAAGATAGTTTGTATGTCGCTTGATTATAAAATGTTAATGCTACAAAATACACTTGAATTTACACATGTTTGCAATAAAGTCAAAGGAAAATGTATGTCGTTGGGGTTTCCCTATACTGATCTTATTTTAAACCCCCACCCTAATTGTCATGTATCGTTCCGCTTTTGTATTGTTTGAATGCTTCCCACCTTTGTATATACGCACATCCGGCATCTTGAATAAACATCTATCGAGATCAGAAGTGTCGACCATTTATCACACAACATCCAGGTATAATGGGGATTAATCGATACATATTAGTTGGCGACGAGGATAAACAATAATGTCATTGTCCACTGTCGGCCAGGTGGGAGAGTTTATCGCCGAGGAGGAAGATTGGGAGCAATATATTGAGAGAATTGAACATTATTTTGTGGCCAACGAAATAAAGGATGATGCGAAAAAACGATCTATATTGCTCTGTGTATGCGGTAAACAATGTTACAAACTGGTCCGTGATATATTAGCTCCACAAAAACCCAAGGACTTGAAGTTTGATGAAATTGTGGAATGTATAAGGAAACATAAATATCCAAAACCATCCCCCATTGTCAAGAGATATGAATTCAACAGCCGTTATAGAGCTGAAGCTGAGAGCGTAGTTGACTATGTTGCAGCTTTGAGACATATAGCGGATGGATGTGAGTATGGTGATAACCTGGAGGAGATGCTACGAGACCGTTTAGTAGTTGGGATACGTCAAAACCGAATACAGAGACGACTATTGGCAGAAAACAAATTAATTTTCAAAACGGCATTGGATATTTCAATTGCAATGGAAACTGCTGATAAACAATCTGAAGTTTTATGTACAAAATCGAAGGAAAGTGTCGAAAAACAAGATGTCAAAAATGTTCGAACGGATACAAGACCAAAATTTGGGACAAAAACAAAATTTTCGAATTCACCGAAAATAAATAAACCATGCCACAGATGCCTATCTAATTTTCATGGACCGGATTCATGCCTTTTTAAGGAGAGTGAGTGTTTTCGGTGCCGATCAATTGGCCATATTCGAAAAGCATGCAGAACAAAGAAAAGTAACAGTAACTCTAGACACACTTATAAAAATTCGGCAAATGTTGTTGATGTGAAAAATTCCGACTCAGATACCGACGAAGAAACGCAGTGGTTGTATCGGGTGAACGAAAATAAAATTGAGCCAATTATTGTTGATGTAAAAATACATGGAAAAATGGTGGAGATGGAATTGGACACTGGTGCTTCGGTATCGTTGATGGACAGAGATGCATACCAGAAATTAGCGGGAAAAGTTCATTTCAAAAAGACGCAAATGAAATTAAAAACATATACAGGGTCTTCAGTTAAAGTTTTAGGAAAAGTTGAAGAAGAAATTTGGTATGATGGAGAGATGTTCAAATTGCCGTTGATTATTGTGGAAAAAGGACCGACGTTGCTTGGACGTAACTGGTTAAAACATATCCAGTTAAAATGGAATGAACTGAATGTCAACCTTATACAGAATAATACAGCTGTTGAATCTTGTCAGACTGAAGTAAACAATCTTACGAAGAAATGTGACATATTTCGCGATGAACTTGGTACATTCAAAGACGTTGAGGCAAAAATCTACATTGATAAGGATGCGACTCCCAAGTATTTTCGGGCACGTCCGGTACCATACGCCATGAAGGAATTGGTAGACGAGGAACTGAATAAATTGGAGAGACTAAATGTGATCAAACCTGTTGATTCATCGGAATGGGCGAGTCCAATTGTTGTTGTTCCGAAAGGGAAAAATAAAGTCCGTATTTGTGCAGATTATAAAGTGACCATTAATAACCATTGCAAACTTGATCCTTACCCAGTTCCGAGAATCCAGGATATTATTTCATCTTTGTCAGGGGGTAAAAAGTTCACAAAACTTGATTTATCAATGGCGTACCTTCAATGTCCTTTACATGAAGATTTGAAAAAGTTTACTACTATAAATACACATAGAGGGCTATATATTTATAACAGAATGCCATTTGGTTACAAATCAAGTGGGCCTATCTTTCAGAGACATATTGAGAACCTATTGAAAGATATCCCCAATTGTGTTGTATTCCAAGATGATATTCTGTGTACTGGTCCAAATGATTCATCTCACATTAAAACACTTAAATTAGTGTTGGATAGGCTTTCAAAAGCTGGTTTGCGAGTTAATAAAGGGAAATGTCAATTTATGCAAGATTGCGTTGTTTACTTGGGTCATGAAATTAGTGCAAAAGGTGTCAGTCCAGTACAGGACAAAGTGGATGCCATTAATAAGTGCCCAAGTCCGGAGAGTGTTGCTCAATTAAAAGCTTTTCTTGGGATGTTGGAATATTATCGGAAGTATATTCCAAATTTGGCTCAGATTCTAGAACCATTACACATGCTTCTTCATAAAGGTCAAACGTGGGTTTGGGGTGAAAGACAAAAAACAGCATTTAATTCTGCTAAGAAGGCTCTTGTCTCTGCCGAGGTACTTACTTTATTTGATATAAATAAGAAAATTATTGTTGCTTGTGATGCTTCATCAGTTGGTATTTCTGCAGTGTTAAGCCATGTAATGTCAGATGGGTCAGAAAGGCCAGTTGTTTTTGCTTCGCGTGCATTATCATCTCCTGAGAAAAACTACAGTGTTGTTGATAAAGAGGGATTATCGGTAATGTTTGCGTTGAGAAAATTTCACCAATATTTGTATGGTGCAAAAGAACCTTTTATCATATACAGTGATAATAAAGCATTAATTACTTTATTTGGAGAATCAAAGTGTGTACCAGAGACTGCATCAATGAGGGTAAAAAGGTGGTCATTGTTGTTATCTGGATACAATTACAAAATTGTTCATCGACCTGGTTATAAAAACTGTAATGCTGATGCACTTAGCAGACTGCCTTGTGATGGTGAAAAACCAAACCCATCTGATTTTGATGGTCCTGATTGTTCAGCAGGATATGTAAATCTGATGGAGTTGATTGATTCACCCGTTACAAGCAATCAGATAGCTAAGTGGACAAACCAGGATGCTGTATTGTCAAAAGTCAAACAATTCATATTATTGGGCTGGCCTTGCAATGCCAATGTACAGCCAGAATTTAAATCATATGTAAATAGAAAAGATGAGCTCAGTATTGAAGATAATTGTGTCATTTGGGGTTCAAGAGTGATTGTGCCAGCAAGAGCTCAATCAAAGATGTTATCATTATTGCATGATTCTCACCCAGGCATGGTTGGTATGAAAGCTCTAGCAAGGTCTTATATTTGGTGGCCCAATTTGGATTCTGATATAGAGCAATATGTAAGAAAATGTCCTACTTGCCAAAACATGGCTAAGTTACCTCCTAAGGTTAATGTAAGTCCCTGGGATATCCCCAAAAGACCTTGGTCGAGAATTCATATTGATTATGCTGGTCCAATTAACAACAAAATGTTTCTTGTGATTGTTGATGCATATAGCAAATGGCTGGAAGTAAAAATCACAAATTCATGTAATTCTGAATCCACTATTGAAAAACTTAGAGAAGTATTTTCATGTCATGGATTGCCTAATACCATTGTGTCAGATAATGGGTCATGCTTTACAAGTTCAGAGTTTGAACAATTTGTTGAAAAGAATGGCATAAAACATATTCGCACTTCGCCATTTCATCCGGCATCTAATGGTCTTGCCGAGAGAGCTGTGCAATCTTTTAAACGAGGTTTAAAGAAATTTACATCAGGCTCATTAAGTACTAGAGTTTCAAGGTTTCTATTTGGACATAGAATAACGCCACATTCAACTACTGGTGTGGCTCCATCCACTTTACTCATGGGTAAAACCTTGTTGTCGCCTTTAACAAAGGTTTCACCCTCACTGAGTGATAGGATGGAGGACAAGGCTTCAGTTTATAAGGAAAGTTCTGATAATTTTAGAAATTTCAAAGAGGGAGAGGCTGTATATTGTAGAAATTATGCTTCTGGTCCTAAATGGATACCTGGTGTTATAACAAGTAAAGTTGGCAATGTAATGTATGATGTTGAGCTTAATTCAGGTCGTGTTGTCAGTAAGCATGCAAATCAATTACGACATAGAGACATAGTTTTAGAGGAGACAAATGTAAATGTAGATTGTGAGTTCAATGTTCAAAGTAAATGTAATTCTGATGATTTATCTGATGCAATTATACCGCCAATTGTTGAAGACAGTTTACAGCAATCATATGGTTCAGATATGTCTCCAATTGTTGATATAAATGAAAATGGTATTAGCAATTCAGAAAGGTCTGTTGTGCATTGTGATCAAAATGTTGATAGCAAAATTGAGACTCAGTTGAGACGAACAAGTAGGAAATCGAGAAAACCAGATAGACTTGATTTATAAATGTTGTCTACTTTAGCATCACCATTACACATATGTATTGATTAATATTTGTTAGGGGAGGATTGTCATGTATCGTTCCACTTTTGTATTGTTTGAATGCTTCCCACCTTTGTATATACGCACATCCGGCATCTTGAATAAACATCTATCGAGATCAGAAGTGTCGACCATTTATCACACAACATCCAGGTATAATGGGGATTAATCGATACATATTACTAATGTTTATTGTTGTTTTTTTTAGGAAATTCTTTTGAAATTTTTGGTAAAACTTTATTTGTAATTTAAATAATAAATAAAAAACAATTTTAATTGTCTAAGAATGGGTTGATTTCTAAGTCAAGGCAATGTAGCATTGTGATTATCTTAGTTTATACAAGACAATCAAAATTAATGTTATCTTGCAGATAAAATATAAGAAGACATAAATAGCCATATGAATATGTCAAAATACACAATTATTAAAAATAATACATTTTAGTTAGTAGCCTACCTACCAACCGTAATTTATTTGGACTTTTAACCTCAACCAGACCTTTTGTTTTCTTTGGCTTATTAAGTAACATGCTTATAGTTACCAAAATCAAGAACATTTTAATATTTCTTGCCTTTCTTGCACGGCTATTAATTATTTTCATGAAAATTTCACCCTGAACTTATATTCCACCTTACACTGTTATTTGGCACACAAAAGTATGACAATAAATGGCTAACAATATGATTTTCACAAGAAGGACACAGTAACTCAATTATATACGGGGTAGCATCACTAAATTCACCCTCTGGGGATGTACACACACGACAGACATAAATAAATATGGTAGATTTACATAGTAAAAGCAATATGGATAATGTATAGATTCATTCCAAGAATATTGTGGTCACTTCGACCCTTTAAATTTGCCACAGAAGTGTCGATCAAGAAAATAACGATATTTGCCAAATGATTGCGGAACATGAGTCTGGTGCTCTGGATTGAATTAAACGTCTGAACCAGGAATCAAGTCGGTATTATTCAGCATTCGGAAGAAAAAGGGAAGTGGGAGACTGTACAAGACATCGTTATTGCTAGATTTAATGAGCTTTATCTCCCGTGAAATTTCACCAAAATCTCATATAATTTCAACCATGTTATTTACGTCACTCGCTGGAGCTAAATTTAGAAATTAATCATGAACGGAATATACCAGTTATTTATATATCACGCTTGTATGGTGTTTTGTTTTTCATAATTTAACAGCTAAACTAAGACTGTTGTTCTAAAATTGGACGCTCTTTCTGTACTACATGCAAATTGCAACTTTAATTACCCAGACAATCCTGATACAATGGTTGAGGACACATGCTGTTTGATATTTCACGAGGACGAGAGTAGTAAACACGATAATGGAGATTATCTTACCTTCATTTCTACGGCAAGTCAATGAAGCTGCTTCATCAACAGTACAGTCATGACTACTGATGTAACTGCATTCGTGTAGAGACTGCTCAGTGCCAGAACATCCAAGCTCATCCATAAGTATGTCATTATTAGTCCAATTCCCAGAACCATAGTATGCATTGGTGGTGGCAGTGCCTGCTCCACTACAATTTAATTTGGGTGAGAACTTGCATCTACCTGATTTTGTACACACCCAGTGTTGTGTTCTCACTTTAACTGAACTGAATTAACCCTTTCAGTGCCAAGTCCGATTTGTGTATCAACTCTAAGAGCTCTTTCCATCAATGTATCACATCATTATAATCAATAAATTTGAAAAATGATCAAGGAAATATGGGTTGATACAAAAATCGGACTTGGCACTGAAAGGGTTAAAACCATTATATTTTGTGAGCAGTGTCCATGCTGGGCCCAAAAATCTTTTGGCCATTTAAAAAAAAAATTTGGCCAAATTAAATCCTCATTTTCTGGTCTCACAATTAATGAATATTTTTGTTTTATTTAACATCTAACATTCTATACAATTATGTCCATATCTTTAAATAACATGTCAAGACTTCTGAAATCACACCATTATTACTTGACAATATACCACTACCCACTATATAATATTCATTCTTATGACAGACAAAGGATTCATTAGTATTAATCATCATTACTGTTTTATTGCATTTGATGACCCATTGTTTTATAGTGCACTGCTATGAGTGCCTTTTGTTACCCATTAAGCTGTATCACCTAATCAATTAGCAGATGATCATATTATAAATTTGATTTTCATGTCGCCCCATTACAAAACCAATTTTGGGTTTTGGAATTAGATTTCCGATTTTGGGGAAAAAAAAACTTTGGCCAAAAGTTTTTTTTTGCCATTTTCGATAATGTGAGGTGAAAAGAATTCATTTAGTCGCTTTACAAATGTTCACATAGCACAGAATACCGCGAAAACCCTAAATCTATCACCATCCAAAGTCTATTATCATGCACAATTCCAGAAAATTGTACACCATCTCAAAAGTTGGTGCTACACTCGTTAATATGCACTAATTTTGGAGTTCCTGATATAAATGATGGCTGACTGTTAGTACTCTGAAGTAGGTATAACTATCCATATAGCAGACAACATGCAATTTTACATCCACAACAGGTACGTCACAGTAGCGAGATGGTTATATCAGCATGGAACAAAAAATTAAATTCCATCTATGCACTATTTTACAATGTCTATTAGACCACCCTCCCGTGAAGCTTATGGGCAAGGCACTAGACAATATCATGGAAAAATCAAGGAAATAAGACAAATTTAGATAATTATCAGGTTCAGCCAGACATATGCATAACTTGTAACGTGTGTTACTATTGTATTGCTATTGTAACGTGTGTTACTATTGTATTGCTATTGTAACGTGTGTTACTATTGTATTGCTATTGTAACGTGTGTTACTATTGTATTGCTATTGTAACGTGTGTTACTATTGTATTGCTATTGAGATGCACATGGCGGAACCAGTCAGATGATTTTATGGTGCCAAACCTGCACGTTTGTAGATATGAAGTAATTTGCCATTTAGCCGGACTATTTTACTTTTGACAACCAATATTGTGGTCCTTTAGAATAAAATCTTTACATCCAGCCACACATGGCCATTTTGCGACTGGCAGATTGCCAAATGATCTCCCGTCAGTAAATGTAATAGTCTGTCTGCTAGATTTGCAACTTGTGTACAACAACTTTTGTGATAAAGTCTTCCGTCTAATAAATTGGGGATGGGCGGTATTTATGTAGTTATTTATTTATGGAGGGTCATAAATATGTTCGAGGTGCACGTATTTTGCATATCGGGCTTTAATTACTTATATATAGTAGGTCACAAATATGCTTGAGGAGTAGATCTTTTTTTTTTTGGGACGAAGCTTTCCGTGAGAAACAAACTATTTTGAGATATATATAGCGATCATTTCCTGACTTTTGGAGCAAATTTCCAAATGATCCAGCATATATTATTGTTGATTGGGGGGGGGGGGGGGGGGGGGTTCAAACTGGATATATAATAAACACCCAATTGTTTAAAATATGGTTGGTTAATATTGGTTAACACTTACTAAATGAAGCCAAGTTGTCTACAGGCTACACTGGCATCCTTCAAATCCCACTTGTCATCACAAACCACGCCCCATCGATGGCCACGATACACCTCAACACGACCAGCATTGTAAAACTGGATATATAATAAACACCCAATTGTTTAAAATATGGTTGGTTAATATTGGTTAACACTTACTAAATGAAGCCAAGTTGTCTACAGGCTACACTGGCATCCTTCAAATCCCACTTGTCATCACAAACCACGCCCCATCGATGGCCACGATACACCTCAACACGACCAGCATTGTAAAATGTGGCATTACCTCTCAATCTGAAATGAAGTAAATCAGTTATCTTACATAAATTTTATCAAATTTGTTAGGTAGTATTTTATGTTTTAGAATTTCTACCTTTAATCCTTTCTCAACTACATACTCATGGATGAATAGTTCCCTTAGGAAATGTTCAGATTATAACGGCCATAAGTCATTTGAACTTATTATTTAAACACTTCCCATCAATGAATAGGAATTCTACTTGTACTGCTGTCTCTTACCAGTTCAACATACAGTAATGCCCTAAGCAGAATCTCAAAGCTTTACAGGGCACTAATTGGGGTTGGACAATTTTCTTTGTACATACCACTAATTATCATAATCAATCAATAAACAGTTTAAATTGTAGAGGATAAGCGATTCCCACAGCCTGCTCAGTTCCTCAAACATAGGCAGGTAGGAACACAAATTCTGAGGACCTCTGCCATTCTCTCTTCCGTAAGATCAGTCATTCAAATAATGGTTAAAAAACATCAGCAGAAGAGCCAGATGGAAAAAAATCATAAAAATAAATCAGATAAAGGCCATAACTCAGGCAAATGAAAGTCTCAATTTGGAGAGGCATTAATTTTATGCTGAGCAGTCAATAGAATGATTAAGAAGAAGGAAAGTAAAAAAGTTTCAAAAAGGGGCTTGTGTTGTGTAGATAAAGTTATTTTCATTTTAAACATTTCACCAATAAATGTGGACTGCAGGTTGTGCTGATGGATTTAGTCATGTGCAAAGAGTAAAATCCCAGTAGCCACTGGCAGTCATGTTTTCAACAAATCTGATGGCTCCCATCTAGAGGTCACTCTGAAGATCCATATCAAGTTTGGTGATGATAGGATGAGGGATGTGGTCTGTAGGGTATGCCAAAGGATTTAGTCATACAAAGAGTAAAATTCAAGATGGCTGCTGGCGGCCATTATCTTCATCGAAAATCGTTCAAATTCAATAGCTCCCGACTAGAGATGATCATAAATTTAAAAAAAATTTCAACAATAAATATGGGCTGCAGAGAGCACCGATGGATTTCAAATTTGAAATCCAAGATGGCTAAAGTCATGTTTTTTAACAAATTTCGGAAAAAATTATGGCTCTCATCTGGAGGTTAACCCGAAGATCCATATGAAGTTTGATGATGATCGGATAAGGGATGCAGTCTGTAGGGTGTGCCAAATGAAATTGTTGATTGATGCATGTATACATGGATGGACAGATGCCAAGCCATGGCAATAGCTCAAACTTGACTTTCTAAATTTGAGCTAAAATGTAACATCGTGTTGGGTAGTCTTTTGAAAGCAGCCATCATGGCAAACCTCCATATCAAATTTCATTCAGATCTGATAATCCATGGCTGAGAATCAGATCCGATAACCCATAGCTGAGATATCTGCGTTGATGGACGAAAAAGCAAGATTTCCAGATAAACAAAGCAGAACGCTAGAACAGAAAGAGTGAACAACGACATTTCTATTGAAAGCAGTCATGATAATGAAGCTCCATACCAAATTTCAATCAGATCTGATAACCCATGGATGAGATATCTGCATGGACAAACAAAAAACAAACAGGAAAATCTGCATAGAGTCATTTGCCCCTCTTTTGAAAGCAGTCACAATGGCAAACCTCCATACCAAATTTCATTCAGATTCGATAACCATAGGCTGAGATATATGCCCGGACAGCTCGATGGATGAACAGATCGCAGATGGACAAATGCAGTTAATCCAGTATATCCCCAATTTTCTTTGAAACGTGAGGGTATAAAAACTTGACCAGCTAGAATGCAGGAGATGAAAGATCACTGCTTTTCCATGGGCAATACAGACCAACAGCATTGACTTTCTCAGAATTCATTTCAAGGGTATTCAGCTAATCAAGCCTTGAAATAGTGTGTCTGTCATTTGCAGAATGAGGTCCCCAGAGGGTGAATTTAGTGCTGCTACCCCGCATAGCGGGCTATCATCAGCAAATTCACCCAGAGGGTGAATTTGGCACACTATTTCAAGGCTTGTTTGAACATATTTATTGTGACCCACAAATACCTGGAATAATTTACAAACAGAATATGGATTATGTTGTGGGTGCACAGGGGATCGGAGCACAAGTTACGGAACTTAGTGAAGCTCCTCTCCCCTGGCGTTCAGCTGCTGATGAATTCAAGTCGATGGTTTTGCAGGAATTAAAGTTTTGTTGTTATTTGTGTGGGAGACGGTGTCCCATGTGATCGGCTATGTATACATAGGGGAACTGGCTCCCAATCAAAAACATGTAGGTTGTAGTTGTGGCTATGGCAGTGGCAGTGGGCGGAGTCAATGGAATAATGATTACTGAAATCGGTCTGTGGAAATGATGAATGATTGTACTGTCTCGAATAATCGCCTGTTCAAGGTGTCGCTAATTTCGGGTATGCCAAAGAGAATATCTTTAATACTGGTGATGACCACTTTATGCTCATCTAGTCGTGTCCACATACGGTTCCTTGCTTCTGTGTAGAAAGGACATTCGAATAAAAAATGGCTTGCGTCTTCACATTGGTTACCGCAGGAGCAACACGGGCTTGAGGATATGTAATTTTTAAATTTATCGAAGTTGAGATCACTGCAGTTGTTTCGGAGCCTACATTGCAAAATATTTGATGTTCTCCGCCCGACATTGTAGTAAGATGTCTCTTCAATGCGTAAATTATTATACATATTAGCAAGTATTTCGTCCTTAGTTGGTTCTGATGTGGGTCTGTGAGTTTTTTTGCATCAGTTGTTATTTTGCACGATACATTCCATTCAGCAATCATAGTTGGGAGGAAACTTGATTTAAAGTGAGTTGTGTTCGTGGAATAGTTGATGTATCGTAACGGATTTCTAATTGGGTATCTACATGATTCCCCAACGGTAAGAGGCAAAAGTTTCGTTATGTAGGGAGGGGCCTTATTGTCCAATATTTTATGCCACATGCGCGTTTTATGTAATTTACGTCTTTCGTTGAGGGGAGGCCATCCAAGTTCACCCAGTGCTCTCGCTTCTGAGGCAGATCGGGTCAGGCCAGTTATTTTTCTACCACCGTCGATATATAGACGGTCGAGCTTTTGGAGTAGGCAGTCAGGGGCGTTATCCCAAATTATGTCACCATATTCCATTATTGGGAGTATATATGTTTTGAACATTATCTCGATCGTCTGTCGGTTTACTTGGAATTTAATCTTCCTGAGTTGTGACAATCTGCTGGCAACTCTTTTGCAAATAGTATTTATTTGGGTGTCCCAATGTAGATTTGATTGGATAGAAACGCCAAGATGGGTGTGAAGAGTTACTTGTTGAATCGCATCGTTGTCGAGATCTAAATCGAGGGAATCGTCAGAGAGGGTCAGTGAAAATACCATAGACTTTGTTTTTTCTGCATTAAAGGTTACCATCCATTGTTTTGACCACCGATTCACTCTTTCAAGGTCATCATAGAGTTCGAGAGCACAATCATCGGGTGATGTTTGGGCAGTAAAGAAGCAAGTATCATCCGCGTACATTCGAGTGAGTGATTGGATCGTTGTTGCGAGGTCGTTAATGTAAGTCAAAAATAGAAAGGATCAGAGGAAAGATCCTTGTGGAACACCTGCCGATATCGTCTGATAGTCAGAGAATGTAATTCCTATTTGAACGCGCTGTGATCTATTAGAGAGATAACTGTGTATCCATTTGTGTATATTCCCGGTTACTCCGTTTTGCTCCAAATTGAATAACAACCCCTGTGCCAGACTCTCTCAAATGCTCTGGAAATATCGCAGAAAATTGCAGACGTATTTAACTTCTCATCGAGTGCCTGGCACAGGGTGTGGTATATCTCAAGTAGCTGAAAAGTGGTGCTTGGCCTGATACAAATGATACTTATTAGTTATCAAATGGTCAAACATATGAACTTTACCTGATACTTTCACTGCTGTGTGGTGCAGTAACTGGTACAGAACGACGAACTCGTGGCCTAACTGGCCTCCCCCCAGGCCTAGGTCGTGCTCTAGCTCGGCTCCTTTGTCGACGTGAACCTCTTCCTAGGATGGCAGAAGAGGGTTATTTGGTTATTAGAACCTTCTGTACAAAAGAACATATGTTTTAAGCCTCAAATTATATCCAACGATTTCATGCAGTTATCATATACTGTGAACAAAACAGGCCAGTAAAATGTTCATGCTATCATGCCGATATAATAACTCTTTAACATAGGTGTGATCTTGTAACAATATTGTGCAGGTGAATTAAGTTTTTAGGAAAATTTGTAGTGAAACTATTCTTAACCTCATCTCCTCGTGACTAGTTAGTTATAAAACATTCACTTTTATAAGCCTTCCAAACACAATAACCTATACTGCGACTCTCCCTGGTGACAATTCATTTCTCAGCAGACACAAATATTTTAACATTCGCTCGAATAGTAAACAAATCAGAATGTGATATCACCAATGTTTTTTAACTCTTTCGCTGCCACCCCGCCACACGGACATACTCCCCAGTGCCAAGCATTCTGTGTGTAAATACAAGTATTGTATGTATATACGGGTAATGCAATGAATATCGGGTAATTATCGGTGTATTTAGTTGAAACTTCACATGTGGGTATATATGACAATGACCTATCACTTGCCCCGACGTGGAGACCCATTCAATGTCATAGGGGTCACGTGACATTGGCGGCCATCTTGGATTTGCTTTAATTTGTTTTTCGGTAGATTTTTTATCAATTCATATATGATTAAATGTTGTTTTATGTTCTAGTGTTCTATGCCATTTATTAATGCTTCACCAGTTAATCATATTCCGGCTACTATTCCGTATTTTTCACCGATCTCATTCCGACAGAATTTCGGTCGATTTGCGCGACTCGTTTTGGACGCTAAACTGATCAGCAGAAAAGAGGCCGCCAAGTCACTTATGATGTTTATTTTCCACTCATATATCGCATCCCACCAAAAGTTAATTTGTCAACGGTATAATCTGGCTCGGACTGTACTCATAGAACTTCAGGAGTAGCATGACTTTGACTGACCTTTCTTCTAAATTGTCAGCGCACACCAGCACTCTACATAAAATAACCATTTAATGCAACAAAACAATATAATTACGATCCGTAAACCAGGTGCACCCCCGAACTCGCATAAATGCGTATTTGGCAGTCACTGGGTAACTCGCAATTATGCGAGCTTGGCATCGAAAGAGTTAAC
The DNA here is from genome assembly GCA_032622095.1 of Siphonodentalium dalli. NCBI lineage: Eukaryota > Metazoa > Mollusca > Scaphopoda > Gadilida > Siphonodentaliidae > Siphonodentalium > Siphonodentalium dalli. Next base: position 149,164,108 of record CP136063.1, read on the forward strand.
CCTTTGATGACGGGAGCTGTGCTGATGCAGCATTAAAGATACCGTGCCAGTGCATTCTTTTATATATGTGAGTGACCCATAGGGAGCCTCACATATATAAGAGAATGCACTGGCTTACAGGGTCATTGTAAATATTATTAGGCCAATGCATTCTGTTATATATGTGAGGCTCCCTATGAGAGACTAGCATATATAAGAGAATGCATTGGCACATGGTTTTCGCAAAATTTCAGGAAGCTCCAGTCAAGGAAGGACTAAGTATTTGAATTTTCACCCCCCCCCCCACCACAAATGGGCAAATAATATGACAGGAACATGAGAAAAGTCAGCAAATAATGAACAGTACTTAATAATATATGATTATAGGGAAAAGTGACTTCTTTCAATTCAAAACGTTTAGGATGGTGAATGGTCCTGCGAATATTTGATATTCATTTTAATATTTGATTTGATGTTGATATTCGATTCCAATTAGATTTGCCTTTCAGGCAACAAATTGTAATATGAATATGTAAAAATTGTTAACGCGTAAGAGTAAGTCACTTACATGTTAAAAATTTTGGCATATTCAAATTACAATCCGTGGCCTGAAAGTCATATCGAATGTCGGTAATCTTTTAACACCCAAGCAACTGCTGTGATATCTACAGTAATGCTCTAAATAATCTCTTTAACCACAGCAGAATAGCTTTCCGATGAATGGCATCAGGCCATATTTCCGACTAAATGCACTGGCACAGGATCTTTAATGCTGCACCAGCACAGCTTCTGTTATGAAAGGGTTAAACTATCAGAACAATTGCAACCTGTTTTTGCTAAGAAATATCCAAATACCTCATTGATTCAGGGTTGAAATTAACAATTGATACACTGCCCCTCCCTGTTGCCACACCCCTGTGTAAAGATACGTACCTCTACCACCTCGTTGTGCATCTGCCTAAAATATAGAAGATATCAATTGGTACATATCAAGTAACAAAGATGGTAGATAGGTTAATATTTTCGTAAGGCATCAGCAGACTATTACTGTGTTATTGTTCTATACCAGTACTAACCCTTCCATGACTGGAGCTTCCTGAAATTTTGCAAAAACACTGTGCCAATGCATTCTCATATATATATATAAGAGAAAACATTGGCCTAATAATATTTACATTGACCTTGTAAGCCAGTGCATTCTCTTATAAGAAAATGCTCTGGCACAGGATCTTTAATTCTTCACCAGCACAGCTCCCCGAGATGAAAGGGATTCAAGGCCTTTGATTTTGAATCATGCGAAATAATAATAAAGTGTGTAAAATAACTATCATAACACGTACATGAAAACATAGATTCACTTTGTTCTTCTTTCATTATTAATTACTCTCCAATAATGAGATTTCACATGTCAAAACCATTGTTATGTAAACATTACTGTTACAGTGGAATTTCCACAAAAGTCCAATTAGTCAAATAAGATACCAAAGTTTAATAAAAACTTGATAGTAAACATTGGAAAAGATTGGAAAATCATGTTCAGACCAGTTCAGACTAAACTGTTTGAACTTACTACCTGATTAGCAATGTTTGCTAGGGGCCTCGGTGGCTCAATCGGTTAGGGGTACCACTCCAAGCCATTTCGCCCTCCAGCGCTGGCGATAAGGGTTCAAATCCAGATGTTTCCATCGTGGACTTTGTAACTCGAAATTGTTATCTGGTGGAGTTGCCAGTTACTCGCCGATGGCCGGTGGTTTGCCGCACATGGTTGACAATTTTATCAGCCATTGAATCACTGTTAGATTTGTCGCAAGTGTGCAGATTTCCTCCACCACTAAAACTGGCAATGTCGTGATATGGCCTTAGTGGCTAAAGCGACAATAAGCCCCAATCAAGCAATGTTTGCTGACAAATCACTATAACAGTTTTGTGTACATAAAATTGATTTCAACAAATAAAATTTTGTGACAAGAACAAAGTTGATCTATTTCTCTGTGTTCTAATAATAGCGGTGATGTGTTTACAGACTTATATATTTTTTGCACATATACCCACTGCGAGTGCCTTGGGCCCCTTTATACCTTTCTATACCAAATGAAATTATTCCACCCAGTTATAAAAGTGTTAATTGGGGGAGGGTTCAGGAAAAATGAGCCGAAGACAGACGAAAATATAGAAGTGCAGAATAATTACTATTCATTGGTAGAAAATGTTCAGCTCATAAGTCAACAAACGGTTTGTTGAATTTATTATCTGAAAATTCCTAAGGGAAACACTTGTCAATGAGTATTTAGTATAGAAAGGGTTAACTCTTTGTCACTATGAATTCCTGATGTGGTTCTTGGTGTAAAAATACCCAAAAGGAGTGATCCAGATGGTTTTTATATCCTCTATTATAACATTTATGCCCAAAAAAATATTATTTTGTTAACAATTTTTTCAGCGCCAATTTTTGGGGCAATCTAATCAGATTTGGTACTCAGAGATATAGGTTCACAAATTTGAACCCATTGACCATATCTTTTCTGAGACACCAATAGACATGTTTATTCATGAATTGTGTCATAGAATATGGATATAAAGAAATTTAAGCATCAAGTCTTTCTCAATATCTGAATTTTAATGACACTTTTGGCCTTCATGTATATCAACTGTCAGTGTTTCACAAAATGATACGACCAATAATGCAGCAATACTCATCTTACATCGTAATATGTGACATACTCACTTGCCAAAGGATTAAAGGATCTATATCTCAGAATAACAAGAGCTACGCTGGGCGTGCAAAATACGCCCTCTCTGGGGAAAATTGGTACATGTACAATTTATGACAATAATGTGTTTTAGATTTCTAATGGATAAATAGATTCCCTTACCACAAGAGATGATTTGGTGGCTGAGCGAGTCAACATTTCCCCATAATATCTGGTTTGTAATTCAGCCATCAACTCCATATACATGTAGTAAACAACTGATGATGGACATCAGAATACAGAACTCTTCCTTCCCACAAGTCATGATCAGTTATTAAAGTTAAGTCATGACAGAATGTTTCACTCCAATAAAAATATGCAACAATTTGATATAACATAGTTTTAGGGAGGCAGTGCAATCACTATCTCACCTGAATCGTTCACTGAAAAATGCTGTGATTATCTGCGAGGAGGCAGTGCGATAATTTATTAAGACTTCCAAAAGAGATTTTCCAGAACAGACAAGTTCACAAAAAAGAAACCAGTAATCAAAGAATACTCCAAAAGCTGCTGATCAAACCTTATCGTTCCATGCAGCCCACACAAGCTTGTGGTCCGAGTAATACACTTCTGTCACACCGCATGAGATGTTATCATCATTGCAGAAAATGAGGTCAATACACGAGCCGCTATCATGTGTTGGCTGTGTGATTCTTTGGTCTAAGCCTTTATTCCCGAGTGTTTGTTGAATAGAACGCCTTTCTGGTGAATCTGTGAACCAGTCAACATTAAAGTCCCCTGTCACGATTGTATTCAAAGAATTATAATGTACAGAGAGGAGGCTTTGCAATTTTTTCCAAAGTAGTTTTGTAGAAATCTTCGGTGGCTTATATTAAGTTATGAGAAGCAAGTCTGTTGTCTTGTAGACACAAATGACAATGCCGTCTTGGGACTCATTTATTGGAATGCTGTTAAAAACAGTCTTGCTGTACAGAGCTAATCCATATGGAGACCTGTCCTGTCTGTATTGTTCAAGATCGCCCACAGCCGAAGAGTTATTAGAGTGCTTGGGCTGAAATCTTGTTTCGCAGAATGCTGCAATATCAGCCTGACATATATTGAAATCTGTACGAACATCATCAATATGTAAATGAAGAGAACGTGCATTCAGAAATGTGATGATATACGATGCATTTAGGTCACTCAAGGGTTGTAATGAGAATTGCAGTGGCACTGATCTGAGTCTTTCCATCTCGGTGACAACATGTTTGTCAACACTGATCTTGTCTTCTTGTAAATTTAAAATGTTTAACCCATCTAATGTCTGCAGACGGCTCACAGCGACATAGTGAATAGATCAATTTTCCTTCTTGTAGTGAGATCAATAACCGCTGTCTTCATGGTGTCACCTTGCGATCGATGGATGGTCTTCGCATGAGCGGCTCTGAGGGGGAACTGATATCTTTGCACTTGAGCTTTATGACCTGCAGCGTATTGCTTTGGAGTAGGTTGCAATGGGGTCCATTGTTTGTCATAATCTTTCTTGTATAGTTTCCTATTGTCTGATCTCAATTTCCTGCCAATATCTTCACTTTCGAATTTCACCCATAATATTCCAGAAGCCAAGATCTCACCCGGTTTCCTGTCGACCTTCATCATTTGGCATGAAGCACCATTGATCAGTCCATCTTCAGTGTCCAGGTTCACAGTCATTTCAAAGAACAACCCTTCACTGACTGTAAGCAGAGTTGGAAGCTGCGATGTTAGCTTCTTGTTGCTCTTGAATGTGTTAAGAATCCTAACAGTCATTTCAGGAGATGTTGACCCAATTACTCTATCCTTTGCAGATATTTTGTACAATGGCTGTTGGCTTCTTGACATCATATCATCGTTATATTTATTTACCCGGACATTTGTTGTGAAGAGGTGCGTCACATCATAAGGATAACCACTAGTGTTTGGTGTAATGGAACATTTCTTGAGGGTTTCAATGTCTTCTTTGCTGTGGTGGCCTTCTCTTAGTCGGTTCAACAATTCAGCAAATGGTCTGCATTCTGCCTGGCGCATTATTTCAGTGAGTTCATACATATGAAATAGTTCTTGCCAAAGTGAAGTAGCCAGTGTGGAATATCCAGAATTGCCTGACGAAAATAGGTAGCTGTCCATAACTGGTTTTAACTGAAATAGATCTCCTACTGCAATTACTGAAACTCCACCGAATGGACTTGGATTATTCATAACTTCACTGAGACGTTGATGAACACAATTGAGCATGTTGAATCCAACCATCGAGATTTCATCCACGAAAATAGCTTTCACAGCACCAATATGGTTTTGTAGTGTGTTCAGTGCACTAGACGACAATGGCTTGTGTTGTAATTTTTGGTTGGCCGCAAGTTTCAGGCCGCTGTGAATAGTGTTACCATGTATGTGGTAAGCAGCCTTCCCAGTTGGTGCAAGGAGCAGGAGCCGTCGAGTCTCAAAACTTTCACCTTCTTTTTTGTTCAAATACTTCAATAAAGTCTGGTAGAGGGCTTTCGTAACAAAACTTTTGCCAACGCCGGCTCCACCACTCAAGAATCTGTAGATTGGTGTAGGAGATGTTTTGATGTGATACATTGTGTCATAAACAAAGTTGATCTGTGCTTTTGTTAATGCTCTCATGTGTTCACGATATTCTGCGTCTGGTAGCTCATGGTACTTCAGGATATCATAATGGGCAGTGGCAACAGGTAATCTCATATCAGCAGAGATGTCGTAATCTTCAATACCTGTGTCGTGTGGTGGAGTTGCGTTGGCTTCATCAACAGCGTTGCTAAAATCGGTTTGTGGAGTAATGTCGTCCCACGCTTCATCTAAATCGATGTCTCGTGCCATCACCTGTGCATGGTCAACTACGGCTGAAAACAGTTCATATTTCTCTCTTTCTTCAATAATACGATCTTCCAATTCCATAAATCTGTCATAATATGTGTGTTTACTGCCCATGAGCTTGTCTTCATCAGTCCAAGGATAGTACAACATTATGAGCTCTCTGTAGTATTTTTCTGCATCATTATCTGGATTAAAGTGAACTGTTCATATTATTCGGCCTACTTGTCTGCGAGAGTATGTAGTAGTCTTCGATTTAGATGATGGTACTGTGGTCTCTGTACTGGTGGCATCTTCTGTATCAATCTCAGTGTCGTTGTCATCAACTGCAGCTTCAGGTAGCAGATTGTCAATACTGGGTTTCGGTGTAGTTTTGTAGCTGGAAGATGTCTTATCGCTGGACGATGTCTTGTCGTAGTAGGCTGCAAATTCAGCTAGAGTCACATCAGCGATGTCGGGAGGCCTCTCGGAATACCTGGAAAATAAAAAGAACCAATTATATCTGTATATAAAAGGGTTTAGATGAAATGTTCCAAGCCATTATTTTGAGTGGCATTTTACCTTCGCCCATAATAATTGGTGTGTTTAGCAGCATTGAATATCTATAAATTATTTTTAAATATAAACATACAAACATACATAAACGTACAAACATACATATGATCTGTGTGTCATCGTATAATACAGTGAGCATATTTCAAGCACTATGAGTATAATTGATACATTAGAATGTACTTAATTAGTATTTTATTCACTATTTCACTATAATAATAATAACTATAATAACTATAATTATAGGTTTTAGAGTTACGTCGCTTTGCATAAGTTGGTTATTAAATATTTTGCAGAATGGTACGACTAAATAACTTGATATTATATTATTAATACCTGCTGATGAGATTAGCACATTCAACCTCGTGCTCGTCATCGTCCATGGCATCAAGAACAGCTGCTGGCGTGAGAATTCCTACTCTTTCTTCGGGAGGGCTTGTGTTGATGAATACCGTCGATCTGGAGGACCTTCTCATTGGAATTGATAGGCAGATATATATGGCTTCTTGGGCGCCAATTTCAACCGAATTGAGGAATTTATTTCCCACGCACCTCATCTGCTCCTTGAGAGTTCGATTGCCATCTTTGGCTTCCTCGGTCGCATCCCTTAGAAGGTCGCTCATCCCACGCTGAGACTTGGTGATGTAGGATGCAACATATGTTGCACAGGAGTAGACATCAACAACATATTGCACATCAATGTTAGCTCGCCAAGCTCTTAAAAGTGGTTCATTGTAACCGTTGATCCTTGTTTCAGTACATGTTCTTTTGAGGAACACTGTTGGTCTCTTAATAGTTGATCGAACAGCTAAGATGTAGTCATCTTCACCTATTTCAAGAGATGTCAATATATCTTCAAACAAGAGATCTGATGTTTCATCAAGATTGTTTAGTTCTCCATAGATATCTTTCCATAACTGTCTTGCTTTCTTCATTTCTGTGTGTGTGAAGTCGGGTTCTGTCAGTGGTTCAAGTAACATTGTTTGTCTAAATGGAGGCTTTGGAAACCCAAATCTGAATTTCTTTTCTTTCTTGATATGACACGTGTGACTGTGTCGGTGTCTTTGTAGCTGAACAAGATTGGCAAAGTCTTCATCTTCATTGGTATCTTCTACTGAAGCGCATGTAATGTGTTTATCAACAAACTCACAGATTTCCTCGTTACTATCCTCACCATATTTAGGAGCATCCTTAACATACAGCAGTTGATGAACATGAGGCGATCGTAGGTTCTGGTATTCAGTACGACCGGAGTAATCAGTCACTTCACCAATAGGATGTGCATCAGAGAGAATGAACTGTGACATGAGCTTTTGGTACGAGTAGTCGAAATGACGGGCACAGGTTACAGGATCAGAACCAATGAGTTTACACTTTTCATCCCATGTGAGCTGGTTAATGTCTTCATCGGTGTAAACACGTCCATTAGCAATCTCTCCCAGAATCTTCAGGAGATGTTTCCAGCGTGTCTCTGCAGCAGACAATGTCATGAAAAAGGTAGCTGATCCAAGTTGCCGGATCATCGCAAACAAATCCTTGCTATACTTCTCGAAGTATGGCGGCGACCCTCGTATACTGCCTAGGCATTTGTAAGCCTTATCCTGGTGAATGAGATTGTGCGTTGCTGGGCCTCGTACATCTTTTGCTGTTATGGTCTGGTTTTTTGTTTTTATCTTCCGGACAGCAATCTGAGTTTGGTCAATAAGCATTTTCATCTGTAACTTCTTGGTTTTGAAAAAGATGTTCTCTACAGACTCTGAAGCTCTGCGGTCCGCACTTCTAAGCTCAGACTTCACAATATCACTAAACGACACCTTAACAGGTCTTTCTTTATTAGTCGGCCGTTTTTGCCCACAGAAGATACTCGGGAAAGCCAGTTCTTCAACGTCTTTTTCTAGGAAAACGCTAACGGGCACACTGTCTTCCCCTGGAGCAAAATTATAAATAGTGTCTCTTTCACTGGTCTCCACAAAGTCGGGAGCTGAGAGCATAGTATCGGCAGCTCCTGAAATGACCTCATCGTCATCATCATGTTCACTCCAATCAGAATCGTAATGTTCAGCGTCTTTTTGTTGCTGCTGGTTGACGTCGTTGACTGGTGTTGCTTCATCCATCTCCTCGTCACTGGCATCAGCTGCTGGATCAGTATTGTCAAGTGTTTCACTTAGGTTTTGGAGATCTTGCTGCCAGTCTTCATTAACGGTGATATGCTGGTTGTATAGTGGCAATTTGCACAGAGTATCCGCTGCTTGTTTAACTAACTCTGGTCGTATATTTACAGAGTATACCTGATACTTATATCGAAGTCTCCGTTTTAAAGTGGCTCTTATAGTGGCTGTGTTGCTTGTTAAACGTGGGAGCTGCTTCACTGTGTTGCTTACATCTGCAGGAACAAGTACCATATTTCCTCTAATGTACCGTTGGTTCCCCCTTGGCGCTTTATGGATCCGCATGAAAGGAAGTCGGGGTGCCAGAAGAGTTGCTTCCAAGTGGTTTAGCTGTCTGAAAATACCAGCAGGTGGAAACTCAATCTTGTTCAAAATAGACATTGGTGGAATTTTGCCTTTTTTCATGTGCCTTACACAATAGTTACAAATCCATCTTTTACCATCGGCGCTGAATATTTGTGGACACTGCTGGGCAAGCTTCATAGCGTTACTGTTCTTTGCAGCTGAATCAAACCCAACAACACTAGACCTATAACACAGTTGGTTACAACTTGTGCAAATATTCACAGGTCCCTTGCACACACATCTATGGAATTGGATCACAAGATCGTTTATCTCTGTAGGATGTCGGAGATTTTTCCTTGTTTCGGTTTCCCTGAGTCTCTCTTTCTGTCTATATTCTTCATCGTTTCGTTTTTTTTCTTCTAGAATCTGTCTCCAGCCGTTTCTCTTTCTGTCCATATTCTTCATCGTTTCGTCTATTTTTTCTAGAATGTAACCTCAGCCGTTTCTCTTTCTGTCTATATTCTTCATCGTTTCGTCTATTTTTTTTTAGAATCCGTGTCCAGCCGTTTCTCTTTCTGTCTATATTCTTCATCGTTTCGTCTATTTTTTCTAGAATGTGACCTCAGGCGTTTCTCTTTCTGTCTATATTCTTCATCGTTTCGTCTATTTTTTCTAGAATCCGTCTCCAGCCGTTTCTCTTTCTGTCTATATTCTTCATCGTTTCGTCTATTTTTTCTAGAATGTGACCTCAGGCGTTTCTCTTTCTGTCTATATTCTTCATCGTTTCGTCTATTTTCTCTAGAATCCGTCTCCAGCCGTTTCTCTTTCTGTCTATATTCTTCATCGTTTCGTCTATTTTTTCTAGAATGTGACCTCAGGCGTTTCTCTTTCTGTCTATATTCTTCATCGTTTCGTCTTTTTTTTCTAGAATCCGTCTCCAGCCGTTTCTCCTTCTGTCGATATTTTTCATCCCTTTTGTTCCTCATGTATGTTTTCATGTACTCTTGATGTATAGCCCTCCGGCTTCGTGCCTGTGAATTTGTAAAGATTGAACATTATTGCAAAGGTATAAAATTGACTTTTGAACAATGAAATGGGGACAATTTATCTTGAAATTATTCTCTTATGTACCAATCAATTATCAATAGGTAAAACTGTATACATGTAGTATTGGATATCTAGCATGTTATATCTTATGTACCAATCAATTATAATCAGGTAAAAATATATATATAATCATGGATATCTAGCATGTTATATAATTGGATTTATTACACATCTGTCCCCCATTATCAAACAGTTATCAGCATGCGCCATGTGGTAATTGACCGTGCGGTAATAATCATTTATCACACTAGTCCAACCTGTTGTAAGTTTCAAATTTTTCATTTGCCAGAGGGTTGCATGTAACTGTCATGTTTTGCACTGGGGCCATGGTCTTGAAACATGTCGTTAATTTCATGTTTTGCACTGGGGCCATCGTCTTGACACCTGTCAATCATGCCAACATCTTACGAGAAGGTTGTTAGTTTCATCATTCATGTTTGCACAAGAAGGTTGTTAGTTTCATTTTGGGAAATCTCGGCTTTTTTAACTTTTCTTTTTTACGCGATGTCTTATCTTCTATCTATCTTTCCTCTATTAATAATTAATATGTTAGTAATATAATTATTCCGAGATATGTAATAAATATAGAACCACATGAGTGTCTTTATTTTGGTAAATTATCACTACGCGATATTTCGAGTGTGGTGCGATAATTGTACCAAAATAAAGACATTCATGTAGTTCTATCTAGCATAAATATCACTGGTACCTTATCGACATGCTCTATGCAGGGTGACTTGGCTTGCTTTTTCCCTTGGTCTATGAAATATTTTTCTATGACAGTCGCCACTCATGAGCTTGGACCAGGTTCCGCAGTCACCCTAGCTGTAGAAGACTTTCGTACTCTGGCTCTAGACACTCGTGAGCTTGGACCAGGTTCCGCAGGTTCTGTATCAACGACAGTCACCCTAGCTGTAGAAGACTTTCGTACTCTGGCTCTAGACACTCGTGAGCTTGGACCAGGTTCTGCAGTCACCCTAGCTGTAGAAGACTTTCGTACTCTGGCTCTAGACACTCGTGAGCTTGGACCAGGTTCCGCAGGTTCCGTAGGTTCTGTATCAACGACAGTCACCCTAGCTGTAGAAGACTTTCGTACTCTGGCTCTAGACACTCGTGAGCTTGGACCAGGTTCCGCAGTCACCCTAGCTGTAGAAGACTTTCGTACTCTGGCTCTAGACACTTGTGAGCTTGGACCAGGTTCCGCAGGTTCTGTATCAACGACAGTCACCCTAGCTGTAGAAGACTTTCGTACTCTGGCTCTAGACACTCGTGAGCTTGGACCAGGTTCCGTAGGTTCTGTATCAACGACAGTCACCTGCAAAACAACGACAGTCACCTGCAAAATCATTTTTACAAATTTGAATATTAATTTGATAAGAATTGCAATTAATTCTTTAGTGAGTTAGGACCAGATTTTAAGCATTAATTTTGCAATAAAACACGACATTATTGATTGCCGTCATGCTGCACTTTGTTATTAATTCTTTAGCAACGAAGAATATAATGTTCAGATTCACCATAAGATAACCTACCCTGGGTCTAACCTCTCGCACCCTAGCTGTAGAAGACTTTCGTACTCTGGCTCTAGACACTCGTGAGCTTGGACTAGGTTCCGCAGGTTCCGTAGGTTCTGTATCAACGACAGTCACCCTAGCTGTAGAAGACTTTCGTACTCTGGCTCTAGACACTTGTGAGCTTGGACCAGGTTCCGCAGGTTCCGCAACCCTGGCTCTGGCCTCGCGCTTTCGAACTTTATCCTCGAGCATGCTCCTTCCATCGCTTTTTTTCTTTTTATTAGGCATTAGGCATGGATCTGAAAAGAAATTTTATTTGTCAAACAAAATGATAACATTAAATGTGGAATCAATCCTCAACACCAAATTGACATAAAAACATGGTTATTTATATGGCAAATAAATGGCAGAATAATATGTCCAAAGAATCAAACTGCTGCCTCGTCTTTTGGCTCTTTCGGCTCTTTCTCTTCTTTTGCTTTTGTCTCTTTCTCTTCTTTTGCTTTTGTCTCGTCCTCCTCCTCGTCCTCTTGTGTTACAGAAATAGAAATCATCAGTTCGTCGTCTGCGTCGTCGTCCTCGAATAGTGTCGACGAAGTGTCGAGAATGTTGCTGTTTTGTGTCGAAGTGTCAGCAGTAGAAGTTTCTTCTTTTTCTGCACTTTTCTTTTTTTTAAGGTCGAAAAGTTCTTTGCAGACTGCTGCATGCTTAATTCTCGAATTTCTGGCCATTCTGTCTACTGAATCGTCTATTGTGTTTGTGACACTAATAACTTCCCGGAAGGCCTTCTCGACACTGTACGACCCGCATCGCAGCCGAACCATTATGCCAGCTATATGTAAAGTTTTTTATTTTACGATCGTGGCGTCTTCAGACTGTGAGGGTGTTGATTGGGACATCTTCTGTGAGGGTGTTGATTGGGACATCTTCTGAAAAAAAATTGAAAGGCTGTTGTGGAATCGGGGGGGGGGGGGGGAGATAATACAATATAAGAGGGGGGGGAGATAATACAATATGAAAGTGTCAATGACACTGTAGCTCAACTTGGAAAGGGAATAATTTAATGTGTTATTGTCGATGGAGTGATTAGGAATGTGGAAAGTTGAATGTCTAATACTAGTTTATCAACATGAAAAAATATATATATACATGTATATAAAAGTAAAATCTAAGATGGTTGCTGGCGGCTATGTTTTCCAACAATTCAAAAACATTTGATAGCTTTAGTCATGCAAAGAGTAGAATCCAAAATGGTCACTGGCAGCCATGTTTTAATGCCGAATAACCCCAAAATGACTCGTTCCCATCTACATGTCAATTTCAACAGCCATGACAAATTTTATGATGATCAGACTAAAGGTACGACCTGCATGTAGCCCGTGCTAAAGGATTTAGTCATACAAAGAGTAAAATCTAAGATGGCTGCCAGCGGCCATGTTTTTTTACCCCAAAATGACTCGTTCCCATCTACATGTCAATGTCAACATCCATGACAAATTTCATAATAATCGGATCAGAGGTACGAACTGTAGCCCGTGCTAAAGGAAATTGTTGACGTATCACACACGCACACAGACGACGGATACCAAGCCATGGCAATAGCTCAAACTTTACAAAGTAATGTTGAGCTAATAAGATGGGGGGGGGGGGAAGATAATACAATATAAGATAAGATAACATAAGATAAATGTGACATGTAGCCTGTGCGGAGGGAGCGAATTACTGACGACGTTCACATCGATGAACAAGTATACGAAGTTTGTTGATGAGGAAGAGAAATGGATGCAGACAGACTCATATACAGACAGACTCGACTGTGATTCATTAGTAAAAGGTCGGATGGACACAATGTGTAATGTGTGATCAGTAAAAACAGTGATTTATTAGTAAAAGGTCGGATGCACACAATGTGTAATGTGTGATTAGTAAAAACGGTATGCAACATGGCAGTAGATCATGCATGCACAATACAAAGTACAATAACATAATTTCTAATTGACAGTAATTGTTATCAAAATTAAAAGTAATATAAATAAGATTAAAAAAAAATTCCGAATTAAAGCAATATAACACTTAAATAAAAAGATTAAAATAAACATTTCAGTATTAGGATAGCTCTTTAGCCACAATGCTGTTTAATTACTTAAAGCTTAAATTTAGCCACAAATTATTATTACCGATTTGACTACTACCGATTTGACTACCACAACCATTAATGCATTAGTATTTCATTTAATGAATAAGTCAATAAACACATACACATACATATAATTAGTTATTAGTGGTAGTGGGTATGATTTACTGGGTATGAAAAGTGCATTGTGTTTCCGGCACCACGAAACGAGGACGCGAGCTATGAATTCAAGCCATTTGCAATCAAATGTATATGTTTTCAGAGCATAATTTTATAAATTGGTAATGTAATGAAATTAAAATATGACTTTTTCAAGTGTAAGTTTTGCAAATGACTTGAACGGTGCCATGGTTGTTAGTGGAATTGTTGAAAATGAAACGAAATACTTTCTTACCTTATTTCTAAAGAGTGAAATCAGAAGAGTGGCTAATCTTGTTAATCTTGCATCGAAAAAACAGAAAAAAACGGCGTGAGAATAGTCGGCGCGTTGGGTCGGCGGAAACTGGTAAAAAAGGGGCATAACTGTGGTAAAAATAAAGAGTGAAATCAGAAGAGTGGCTAATCTTGCGTCATCCGGGGGAAAAAACAGAAAAAAACGGCGTGAGAATAGTCGGCGCGTTGGGTCGGCGGAAACTGGTAAAAAGGGGCATAACTCTGGTAAAAATTGGCGGACGGAACTCAAATTTGAACTTGACCTGTGTTTTGGTGGGAGAAAGTAATATACCAAATTATCATTGAATCCGATAAGCTGTAGTAAAGTTATCATCCGGACAACAAATTTCAGGGATTTTCTAAGTCAAATTATGTCAAAAAAGGGGCCATAACTCTCGCAAAAATTATCGGATTAAAACGAAATTCGGACTTGAGCTGTATTTTGATATATGTAATCCATAATACGGGTTTTGCGTATAAACATTCCAAAATCGAGTTATCATCCAGAAACCAAAAAACATAAGAAAAACTGAAAAAGGGGCATAACTCTGCCAAAAATGGTCGGACAGAACCCAAGTTTGAACTTGATCTGTGTTTTGGTGGGAGAAAGTAATATACCAAATTTGGATTCATTCCGATAAACTATACTAAAGTTATCATCCGGACAACAAATTTCAAGGATTTTCTAAGTCAAAAAACGTTAAATAAGGGGCATAACTCCGGTGAAAATTGGCGGGCGGAACCCAAATTCGAACTTGAACTTACTTTTCGGCTAATAAACCCACATACCAAATTTTACTAATTTTGGTTCACTCTAACTAAAGTTATCATCCGGACAACAGGTTAACGGACGCCCGCCCGGATGGACAGACCAATACTATAATACGGCCTTTTTTCAAAAGGGCGTTTCAAAAGGGCGTCTAAAAAAAGAACTTTCTTCCAAAAAATGGCAGGTGGGTACCCAAAGGCTGGAGAAATTCTTTTTTGTGCTCAGTTTTCATAAATTATTTCATGGCACCCCCTGGAACAATGGGATCTTACTATTTTCTTGTATGAGTGCATGGAATTGATATAATGGATGAGAGCTAACCTTCTGTATAAATTTGAAATTCTGACATGTCAATTCATATTTACAAGGAAATTTTCAATTTAAAAAAAAATGATGCTGATACAATGCAATCAGGGTTATGGAGCATCTAGTTAATTCTTACCTGAATAAACAGAATACACAGAACAAACAGAATGAGATGGAGAATGCAGAACTTCATCCTGGGTGTTTAGGATGGAGAAGACCGCTCTGGCCCTACTCTGAGGACCTTATCTGAGGTGTATCCTGCCCAGATGTACATGTGACAGATTTGGTAGTATCATGTTTCCCTGGTCTTATCATGCTGCAGAACACCAGACATGAGCTAATTAGGAGTTCAATGATTGTCGTAAGATATCCATGGTATCATATAGATAGATAGATAGATAGATACTTTATTGCGCAATCGCTATACGGATACAGGATATGGCAAAGAAAGAAAAAAACAAAAAAATATATACATAAACATGCAAACAAAATATATGACTAGAATATTTGTGCTGAGTGATTACAGTGTTATTGTCGTAATATTTCGGCTTCAATTAAATATTTACTTAGAGCTCTGCTCAGTTGTTTATCATTAGATTTGAATATTTCTTGAAGCTTTTGGCGCTCGTCTAACACATCGTAATTTGATATCACATTCTTCGCGTAACTGCTAAAGACTTGCCTAGTATTGTGGTACTTCGGGCAGTGTAATAAAAAGTGAGACTCATCTTCGATAGGTTTATCTTTAGCGGGCATATTATGACTACATTGTTTGCAAGTTCGTTCCTCTACGGGGATTGGATTAGGTTTCACATGTCTGCCTATTTCTATTTCTAGCTTGTGCGAGCTTGTAACAAGTTTCGATATTGGACGTCTTTCATTTCGAGATAACGTTGTTAAATAAGAAGCCCTTGTTTCAAAATCTGTTTTGATTTTTCCCATAAATTCTAATTTACTATTTTCTGCACATGCACCTTTTATATCAAGGTGCCTCCATGCTTGTCGGAAATGGTCTTTTAATCGGGATTGAAATTTATCCCCAAAAGTATCTATGTTGACTGATTTTGGTGATTCCCACACGTACCCAAATCCATATTTATATAAGTTATTTTTAATACACTGTAACCACGTGACATCAATGGGTGCCGAGTCGTCACATGTTCTTTGTAGTGAAAAATGAGCTCTCGATGCTCTAATCTTAAAATCGTTTAATGCATCACAAGAGATAAATTTTAAACATTTATACACCAATCGTTTATCACACAACGTGTTAGCTCGAAGCCAATAGACTATCATGTTCCTTAATACATTGATATAGATCGGAAATCTACCCATTTCGGCTAGTACAGCCATATTAGATGTGTTTCTAAATAATCCCAAAATTCGTTTACAAAATTGTGTGTGGAATTTTTCGATGGGATTTTCCTTGCGGCTTTCTGAATAGTCACCCCATATTTCAGATCCATAAGTCAATATCGGTTTTACACAAGAATCAAAAAGTTTGCACGTGACATCAATGGGTGCCGAGTCGTCACATGTTCTTTGTAGTGAAAAATGAGCTCTCGATGCTCTAATCTTTAAATCGTTTAATGCATGTGAGAAAGTGCCAGACGCCGCTAGTTTCAACCCAAGATATGTATATTGTTGTGTCGTTTCCAACGTATGAGAACCAATTTGAAAAGGATTGTGTTTTAGTTTTTTTCCACTTTTGCTAAAAATCAATATTTTGGTCTTATTTTTGTTCACAGTTAGTTTCCACCACGTACAAAAAATGTTCAGTTGAGTCAACATTTTTTGCAAGCCGTCTTGTGACTCCGAAGTTAATACGAGATCGTCAGCGTACATTAAACACGGTACTTTAAAATTATCTATGCAAGGTGCATGCATGTCGTCGGCCATTAGTTCTTCTGCTAGACCATCTACGAAAATATTGAATAATAAAGGGCTAAGGTTATTTCCTTGCATTAAGCCGATTTGGCTGTTTATGGGTGCAGTAAGAGAATTTCCATTGATTTTTAACCTTGAAGAATAACTGGTTATTATTTCTTTCAAGCACATATAGATGTTTCCCCCAATTCCTAGATTTAATAGTTTATATAATAATCCTTCTCGCCAGACACTGTCGAATGCCTTTTTGAAGTCCACAAAGCATGTGTATAATTTTTTGCCATCATTTATACGTTTTTCAATTAAACATTTTAAAATAAATAAATTGTCTGTGGTCCTGTAATTCTTTCTGAAGCCACACTGATATTCGGAAGGAACCTCCATTTCGTTTTAAATATGCCAAGTGCATGCCAAGTTGGTTCTTGTTGCGAGGTGTCCAACTTTGAGTTACAAAATACACACCTCTTAACCCTTCCATGACTGGAGCTTCCTGAAATTTTTTGAAAACCCTGTGCCAATGTATTCTCTTATATATGCGAGTCTCACACAGCTAGGGAGCCTCGCATATATAAGAGAATTCATTGGCCTAACAAAATTTACCTTGACCTTGTAAGCCAGTGCATTCTCTCATATATGCGAGGCTCCCGTCATGAGAGGGTTAAGAACCAAAATTTCCCATCCTCAAATTCTCAAGTTGGATTTCTGAAAACCCAAACTTTCCAACTATTAGAAAATTCTAAGGAACACAACAGGCACCGCAGTTCTGTATCATTGAACCGACTTTGAAATTCACATGGCAGTCGGAGTCATCGAGTATCTGAATGACCCGGGGTGGAACAGGGGTAATAATATGGGAATATATTGACAACGGCCACGTTCCTGGTGACAGACATCTGAGTCAGATACAAATGCTTAAAATAAAAAATTGTCAGACTGAAACAGTGGTGGATTGGTTTAAATAATATTTATTTTCCCCAAAAATTGATATAATTGTGAAACATGACACTAGTATGTGTATGAACCTGAAGAGAAGAAGATGATTTGGCAATAAGCATTCTATGCTTATATAGAGCAATCTCCTCATGGTGGATTGAGCTTTATTAATGCATTTATAAAATAAATTGGTAGTATCATAACATTTATGTCTAGCCCTGTTAACCCCGGTTAGCAGTGAGACGGGGAGCTGCCATTCTCTGCACCCCTGGTCATTCAGATAATCGATGACTCCGGTTGTTTCAAGTATATATATAATTATAGCATGGGGTCTAATAATTATGTCGATATTAAAGTTTCTGCCACAGATTAAAGATGCATTATCCAAATTAACGCTCCTAAATTACCATTTCTTTGGCTTCGGGGATACAAATATTTGATTCGAGTCGAGGAACCCACCCAGCAAAGCTCAGAGTGGTCAGATATCGATTTTTTGCAGTTTGTTATTTCTCCAGATGTGCAATTATTTGTGGCCCAGAAAAACGTTGTCAAACGGACGGTCTCGGACAAAATTGCGGATGAAGATGGATAACTCTAAAATCAAGTGGTAATACGGCCAAATTCCGTGATAACACGGCCATATATTTCATTTAACAAAATGTTGATAAATAACACGTTTTGGGAAATTTGATACCATAGTTGACAGTGGTTAGCATTATTTTGTTGCAATTAATCGATTCTGACAACTAAAGCGTATTTTGAAGAAATGATGTTGTTGTATCTTGATGATATGGGGACCGTCTGATCGGAATGAGTACCTTTAACTTATGTTCAGTGCGTGCAGTATACCTGAGTTTATACCAATTATGAGCCTAATAGGTCTGATGGTTTCAGAGAATATGATTGAGGAATTTCATTGCATTCTTTGGGAGTTTGGTCTCCTGGCTCCACCCTATCTGACCGGGCAGCCCATGTATTGTATTTAGAGATAATCTGGACAGAAGGGCTGATACCTGAAATATGATGCAGAAGGTTTGCATGGACATATAAAATAAAGTCAGCCAGAAGTCACATTAGAGGGGCTAAGGGACCTGCTCACCTACACATGTGATGAATACTAAAACAAGTGTTAACCCTTTCAATGATGACTGTTGTTTTGGACCAAAAAATGGTTGTGCTGTAAAACAGATCAGTTCAAAGTCACTTAGAGGTCAGCAGGAGGTTAAATTAATTTGATTAGTCAGTTGCCATCTAGAGGGCACCAAAGGGGAACAGCAGGGGTAACTTTTTACATGGAAGATAATGTTGCAGATTGAAAATTTTAAAAGTGACGCCGTCGGAGTGCAGGGGTGTAAAAGAGGCATGCACTGAAATCAATGAGAATATTTCCACTAAACTTATGGTCATTCCAATGAATCTATATAACAGTGTGGTTTAAAAACAGCAAAGTCCAATTCAAGAATGGGGGTTGGGGAGGAGCACCAAAATTAATAAAAACTTTTTTGTAGCAGGTAATTACCAAACTTACAAAGATGCATATCCATATTATATTACAAGGAGTCGAATGTACCAGTTTCAATTTAACAAAGAGATGCATTCCAGGACAGGGATAATGGTGGAAGTTAGCAGAACATTTGATAATTAAAGTGTCAATGACACTGCATGAAGCTCAACTTGGAGAGGGACTAATGTCAAATGTTACAGTTAATGGAGCGATAAGGAATGTGGAAAGTTGGTTTGTCTATTCTAGAGATCACAACGAGATCAATATGAAGGTTGTTGACGATCGGATGAGGGATGTGGCCAGTGGAGTGTGCCAACGAATTTAGTGATGCAAAGAGTAAAATCCAAGATGGCTGCTGGCAGCCATGTTTATTAACAGAATTCAGAAAAAGATGGTAAGCTCCCATCTCGAGGTCACCCCGAGGATCAGTATGAAGTTTAGTGACGATCGGATGAGGGATGTGGCCTGTAGGGTGTGCCAACAAATTTAGTGACGCAAAGAGTAAAATCAAAGATGGCTGCTGGCAGACATGTTTAAACAGAATTCAGAAAAATTCCTAGCGCCTATCTAGAGGTCACCCCGGAATCCATATGAAGTTTGGTCACAATCGGATGTGGCCTGCATGAAATGCTAAAGAATTAAGTGATGCAAAGATGCCATGTTTTTCATTGGAAATCATTCAAATTCAATAGCTCCCATCTAGAGGTGATCCCAAAAAATGTCTGTAAATATTCAAAACATTCCGCCAATAATTGTGGGCTGCATGGTGTGCCAATGGCTTCAAATGTGAAATCCAATATGGCCACTGGCA
Organism: Siphonodentalium dalli; assembly: GCA_032622095.1. Lineage (NCBI taxonomy): Eukaryota > Metazoa > Mollusca > Scaphopoda > Gadilida > Siphonodentaliidae > Siphonodentalium > Siphonodentalium dalli. The sequence goes on from CP136063.1 coordinate 149,184,050, forward strand.
GCCAAGTTTTTTAACAGAAATCAGAAACTCGGCAGATATTTAACCCATACCTGGGTGATAGCAACTATCTATTACTGATAACTTATCAAAGATATGATCAAGGGAATCTATATATCAGTACCCAATTTGTATTCAAAAGCTCAAATAAATTGTCTTAAGAAGGGGTTAAAGTATTTGGGGTGGGCGGAGTTTAAATCTCATTACTCTGTCCCTGTTAACCCTAAGGACCTCTCACTGTGAGATCCAATGATTTAGTGATTTCACAGGATATGTTTAGGAGTTGAAGTTAACTCATTGGAAGCTAAAGTGTTAAATCGCTATCTCTGCCACTTTGGACCTGCCAGATATTCAAATCTTATTCACTTCTAAAGAGAAATTATAATTTGTAGACAAGCCAGACTGCTTAGAACATATGGGATTCCATCTCATATTTAAATTGAACTTTAATGACCCCCCCCCCCCCCCCGCCCCCCCAATTCTCCCCAATTGTTATTTGTTTATCAAACATGTCAGACAGATAAGATTAGATCTGACCTGTGTAATAAGTAATGCTTATATTGTTAGATACATGCAAGATTATTTGTTTCATAACAGGGGTGTAAGGTTTTAAAAAATACATGTATAGTTTATACAATACAAAAGTGTTATCTATGTTATAAAGCCATAATATGATGAGGATGCTGGCCCCTATGACCCTAAATCGAAACAGATTACCATAGTTCATATAAAAGAAAGTAGCCCTCAATCAAATGGTTCCACACATTACAATGTTTTACAAGTAGTTTGCTAAAATCCATAACCTTCAATGTTAATCTTCTAAGTGCTCTGTGGCAACCATGACAATATGAACAAATAGGAAAATAAGGTTCCTAGTAATATTAACAACATCTCCATCTTGATTTTCAAAACAAGGCATCACTTATAATCTATAAGAATATTCAATTGGTGTCTTATTGAGTGTTCATTAACTAATGAACCTGTTTCAACAAGAGGGTTGATTTTATATTTGTCTGCATAATTCCAACAATAGTCATATAGATTTATCTCCCTGTTACCCATTGCATAGATAAATCATGAATGCACCCACTGGAGCTGCCTATACTTGCGCCCATCACACATTTGGCATGTTTTGTGGTGTCTTACCAAAAACAGTTTAACTAAGAGTGCTGGCCCCTCGTTTGAGATCGATAACAAAAATCTAGATATAAAATCTCAGTTCATCCATCGCTGAAATAGTCGTGTGTACCGACATAATATCTCAAGTTGATCCGTTACACTAATGATAGTCTTAGTTAATGATGTCAAGTGTGTATGCCATTGCACTTCAGTGGCAAAAACATAAAAGTATATTACAAATACCGACACAATTAAATAAAAGACATGCGACCATTGGCTAATCTTTGATTAACAGTGCCCTTAGCGACTGATCTGTACAGTCTTCGGGAACATAACATCGGGTAGTCTATTGCGTTGATAACGAGAAAGCTTGTTTTCCCAATTAATTAATAAGGGATTTTAATAATCCATGTTTTCACATTCACATTGTTCAGTGCAATTGTTTTTCAATTGAACCACACGAACGACTGTTTGGCCGGACAGGATTTATATGCACCAAGATCTTTCGAAAATGTTTTGAACTTTCCAGAAATACGTTCGCACCTCACTGTCTCCGCGGAAAAAAAAAACGATTCCACACGGATCTTTTAGACCTGATTTCAACTCATTTCTCCGAGTTCCAAGTTACATAAGATAGGCTTCTAATGGGCAGTACTATTGCCCACCTTTATTTTCCATGCAGTATATATATATATTTATAACAATAAAACACGAAGTTGCTGGCAGATGGAATGGTTTAGCCCGTCCGTATAAAACGATTCTCAGCTGTCTGGACATCGACCCGATTATGTCTGGTGTTTTGCACGCCCATGTAGCTTGTGACGTCCTGATGTGCGTCGTGATGTCATCGCGTCTTGATCGGTTTCCAGAAAGAAATCATTCAATATTGTTCATTTATGAACGATTTATTACCAAAATAAAACCAGATAACAAAGCAAATTAAGTATATATGAGGATTTAAATTACAATTGATGCAACTATTTCATATTATTTCGCGTGCATTCTTTACAGTATGTACTTCCGGTATGACGTAACATATTCACGGAATGACAGACAAATAAACAGACAGACAAATATCCGCACCGAAAACATTACTTGCGTCCAGCATGAACTGGCGCAAGTAATCATATGGAAAATCAACCATTATTTTATTATAATATTGAAAGCATGTGTCTGAAGGATTAATATATTTTGCAAAAATCAATTAATCAATCAATACCAAAATCCATAGAAGTGAATAGTGTGCAAAGGTAACCCTGGGATAAGAGATATGAGGAAGAGCCCATGTACATTACAGCATGCATCTATGGGAACATTGGAAAGGGTTAATTATTTTCTGAGAAGATGATAAATAGGTGAGGGGTCCCTTATAGGACACCCTGTAATGAAATTTCAAGAGAATACAAGAGTCTAATGCCATTTATCAAATTTGACATATTAGTCTGGTCGCTGAAGCATTGGACATAGACAAAATTCTTAACAAGCTGTTTTTGGGGTCATTTTGTCAGGCAGAATCTGGGGAACAGCATATCCAAAATCAGCTAAAATCCGCTTGGGGAAAATTCTCTATTCAAGATGGTGCCCAATGTGACTGTTAGTATCGGAAGTTGTTGAAATTTTGCCGTAGGTGCTCCAATTATTGCCAAATTTGTAATAAATTTAAATATTGACAAACAGTGCTCAGTCATAAACTATATTTGTAGAATGTCCATTCCAAAAGGGCTGTCAAATTGGACAAAACTGAATGAAATTTACACATTGTGCAGCATTGTGCAAAATTTAATAGCTAGTCCTATAAGAGTGAACGAAAGCTTGAATTATTCGAGGAATAAACATTGCAGAGTATAAGATAAACTTTTGTTGCATATCGTTCAATTTGGTTCGGTTATTATGCGCGTGTGTGGTTTAACCGACGAGTCCTCGGGGCTATTACTAATAGAATTGCTTGGTGCTAAGGATATATTTTTGTACTTCTCTGAAAATGGTATTATTATCATCATGTAAGAGTTCAGTGGAACCACAGAGTAGCACCGCAGTGGTAATGTTACAAAGGCCAGACAATGTGGTTATAAATAAAGCTCTTTGTGAGTCGTATTTGTTTCGCATTCGAGTAAACAATTTTTAGTATCCTCCAGCTCACCTCAAGCTCACATGGGTTGGTCAGAAACAAAATTTGAATAGGTGTGGTAATTTAAGTGGCTACAGTGCAGTCTAAGTTGAGAATGCAAACCCTGTGCGTCGCGTGTGTAGGCATAATAAAACCATTTAGGGATATTGTTCAGGTTACATCCGAACGATTTGATTGAAATCGCAGCAAAAAGTAAGCACGACAACTTAATTATTGTCGGGGATTTTAACTATCCAGATATATTATGGGACTCATATATACCGCAAAAAGGAGACGATGACGAAATTTTCGTGAATAATGTGCGCGACAATTTTCTGATACAGTTGGTGGATCAACCTACAAGATTCAGAGGCGATCAGACACCGAATATACTCGATCTATTGTTCACTGATACAGAGGATCTGGTACAAAAAATAGAATACTGTGCTCCACTCGGTAAAAGTGACCATAATGTTCTGATAACAAATTTGACTTGGAGCGCGTTCTATCAAACATTCAACCCCGTGAAACTAAACCTAAATTTCACAAGGCAAACTACAATGACATCCGCTCCGCTGTTGCAAATATAAATTGGGAACAGCTCCAATGCAGAGAAACTGATTACACCTGGGACAAGTTCTATGGTGAGATAAATAAACTCATCGAAGAAAATATTCCACAATCGCGCGCACGGAAATGTGTCAATACAAACATTTGGGTAAATAGAGAATTGATCGACCTTATAAAACAAAAGAGATAGGCATATCGAAATTTCAGAAATAGTGGCCGAAAAACAGACTACGACAAATATAGAATAATCAGGAACAAAGTCACTCACAGAACACGTGGTGCCAAGAAACAATTCGAACGAAAATTAGTAAAAGAAATTAAACATACAAGCATCCGTCGACAAAGTTTGTAAATGGTCGAACAATTGGCAAGTGAGGTTTAATTCTGAAAAGATTCATATTATTCACTGCGGGCATAACAATCCGATAAACTCGTACTACATGACTGATACTGAAGCAAGGCCTGCAATTTTGAGATCAACATGTGAGAAAGACCTCGGGATATATATAGACGAAAACCTCAATTTCGATCAACAAATAAACGAGCCAACCGCATTTTATACATAATCAAGCGAACTTTCGATTATAAAGAGAAAGACATAATGACAATGCTGATAAAAACATTAATACGGCCCATTATGAATACGGAAACGTCGTTAGCAGTATACATCTATATAAACATTCGCGGGCAATAGAATCTGTCCAAAGGCGAGATACCAAAATGATAGCTAGATTCTGGAATCTGTCATATCATAATCACCTTGTGAAATGTGGCCTCATGTCTCTCAGATACAGGCAAAATCGGGGAGATCTGATAGAAGTGTACAAGCTAACACACGGATTTTATAACATAGACAGATGTGTGTTTTTTGAAGACACACTCTACAAACAAACAAGTGGACACAAGCATAAGCTGCAAAAGAACATACGGTAATTGTCAAAGATGTGCGAAAATATTTCTTTTCCCAGAGAGTGATTACAAACTGGAATAGTTTATCAGATTACATTGTTTCCACCGAATCGGTTCAACAGTTCAAGGAGCTATTCAACAACAACTGTTATAACGAGCGGTATATGTACGACTAAATGTCAAGGATAACTTTAACACTGAATTCATTAATTTACGTTACTCTATACATGTATGATATTATGTGAAAGGGGTAAAAGTCATGGCGACTTACTCCCCAAACATTGATGATGATGATGATGATGATGAGGTTAGAATTCAATGACTTTGATAATGTCACTATCGAATCCATGGAAATCCTGCTTGTGTCAAGGTTGTTCCACAATGTGGTTGTCGAGGGAAGGAAGGATCTTCTTTGATAATCATTATCAAAAACTGGGACCATAAAACAATTACCCTGTCTGGTCACACACCCCGATATCTGACTGTGAGTTGGAGGTACTAAAGTTCTTAGATATATTGGTGCCTGGCCATACACCATCTTGTAGAATAGCTTCAGTTTGTAATTTTCACATCATGATATTTTAAGGTTTTACGGTTGTCGACTTACTGACGGACCTAGTGGCACCCGTTACAATATGAGCTGCTTCATACTCTATATCTTCAATAATATCAGATTCATGTTGCACACAACCATCCCAGACTACACAAGAATATTCAAGAACTGATCGAATCAGAGTGAAGTAACATTTTTCAAGTCTAGCTCTGTCAAGATAAAATCGATATTTTCTTAGTAACAAAAAACTGTTATTCAGAAAGGTTATTTGTGACCAGTTTGATGGATTACATGGAGAGATAAATGCGTTTGTGTGAAATGGGAGGAGAAAAAACTAATATAATAAGACCTCGATATCGTAAAAGTTAGTAAGGAAGGATAACACTCGGAAACCCCGGAAAACCTTACTAGTTGCTAACAGAAAGAACAGAGCAGGTTATATGATAAATATAATTTATTTTGTGTCATCTTTGTGCTGTCCTAAAGCACGTTTCATTATGTCTCGTAATGGAGTTTGGCTCTCAGCACGTGTTTTGGGTATTCCAAGTAATCTGTTGACTCTGGGCTGCATCAAGATGAGATTCTGAATGATACTGAAGATTGCTGAACATGTCCAATGATAACACATACACTGAAAGAGAAACAAACACATGAAACATTAAATTGAGATGTCTTGGGACACATAAATCAAGCAATTGAGGGATTGTATATGTGAATTTGATTCAGCATTCTTGTTAGTCCAAGTCTTCTCGTACTAAAACTAGCTAAGATTTTGGGATGGAGATGCTAGTGTTTAGTCCGAGTTCCAGGCCCATGCATTTCTATGACACGACTTAAGCGTTAGTGACCCACTCAAATAAAACCACAATTATATGAAATAAAATATCACAATTGCTACAATAAACGGATAGTTTCCGCAGAAGACATGCTATTTGATCTGAAACCCACATCGGTTGTGAATTGAAAGCGGTAATTTAATGTGAAAAGAAACTTTTGCCGCAGTGTTTACATATTTTTTAAAGTATGCGAACTCAGTTGACCTTGCGAACTGCGTTCGGCATTTTCCGGTGAAAATATTCCGTAGATTTTCAATCAACCACGCACGATGAATTCTCCATTGTAATCGTAATTATACGTGACAATAAATAAATAAATACATAGATTAAATACATATTGAAGATATAAATGTAATACATTAAATAAATTACGGGAATTATAACCATCTCACAGTTTAAAACAGTGTAAACACAATGACCATTAGAATATCATGGGGGCCGCCATTTTGTTTGTATCGAAATTCGTTTCGGCCAAAACAAACACCGGACAATGCCGAAGTTCTTCGGAACCTGAGTTCGGCTTTCAGTTAAGTAAACAAACAGAAAAAACAACGATGTTTGTGGCAATCAACCGGAATATTCTATGTGTAATTTAACATTAAAGTTAGATTATTATACACCATTATGACCATAAGATGTCACTCTTTCCGATGTATATAGCATCATGTATTGCTTTGTTAGGTAAATCGAGTAAAATACACCACAGATTCCCGCCACAGATCCTGGGTGTAACTCGTGTCATAGAAATGCATGGGCCTGGAACTCGGACTAAACACTAGCATCTCCATCCCAAAATCTTAGCTAGTTTTAGTACGAGAAGACTTGGACTACATTCTTGTGTGTTTGTTATATAGCAATTTTGAAGCTAATCCATGTGCATTCTTTACAGATCATTATGTAGGCACAAACAGTTCTCCATAAAGACAAGAATGGTGATAAATCACATAGATCACGAGCCCAATCTTTATTAGTTTTTGGTTTTTTTTTATTGAAGAAAGAAAAGCAAAGGAGAAATGACAGTATCCTTTCATGCATCCAATCATTTTAAAGAAAATATTTTTAAACATATTTCTCATATCTAATAAAGATTAGTTAGTAGTAAAAATAAAAGGTTGCTGAGCAAAATGTCCCCCAAAGAAGGTGGCAGGTTTATCATTTATAATGATGTATAATAATCTAAGAGATGTGCTAAATTACGCATAGTATATGCCATGTAATTACAAGTTTATGTCTAGAGAAGATCCGAACAGTTACTCAGTTCGCGAGGTCAAATAAGTTTTTATTCTTTTGAAATTATGTAAATATTGTGACAAAATATATTTTTCACATTAAAACAACAACTTCCAGTTGACAATTTATGGATTTCAGAACTAATATAATGTTTTCTATGGAATAATCCAGATTACTTTCACAAATGTGACATGTTATTACCATTGTTGGTGCTTTAGATGAGAGGGTGATTTATAGTTATATTTGGAAATATGGCTTGTTGCCATTCATCGGATGAATGGCAACAAGCCATATTTCCGACTAAATCCTGAATAGTTACCCATAATTCTGCTGTCTTTAAGGAGTCGATTACTTAGAGCATTACTGTACAGGGTAAACCAGTATTGTCCTACTGAATTATCCCGCTAGTTTATGTTGAAGGAAACTTGGACTAAATAGATGAAGCCATATTTGAAGTGTGTTTGTCAACAGATATCAATGTTTATACCCTACAACTACATCACTCTAACTTGAATGGGTATTATTTGGTTTCCATGCACATGAAGACATTTTATGTGCTTATTTCAGTGAGTACCCAGGAATCTTTCTTACTGAAAGAATGTAGCATTCAACTAACATTACCGGAAGCACATGCAGCTACACCAATCGTACTGTTTCAGAAAACACAACATATGAACTCGGCACAAATGTAAATATTTACTAGTTTAATAATTCGCGACAACTTATTGCCAGTAAATGTATGGCAATGATTCTGTTAAATGGAGTCACTGCATATAATACATATAGAAGAATGACGGTGCATACTGCTAATTTGGATACAAAATTTACCAAAATACCTACTTTATTCTGAGTTTCTATTCGATCACCCCAGAAAAGTGTTTCACATCACTTTAAACAGTTTGTTGGCTTATACAATGAATTTTTGTGAATCTCCTTCATTTTTTACAATATTTTGACTCATCATTATTGGAAAAGTAAAAGCTTCAATCGGATTAAATTGATTTTACTCAAAAACTAAACTCTGATTTTGCCACTTATCTATGGATATGTCAGCAATTGTAAATAGGTTACAGTGTACAATCCCATGAGGAATTAACTTGACTGACAGTAATACGATTCTCCCACATCAAATTTGTAGGTAGCCAGTGATTGTCTAGTACTCTCATGCTGATCATTCACTAAACAAGGTGTCCATCATCTGAACGAATTTTCTATGCTATCCTGTGTTATCTTACAATTTTTTAGGGAACTCATATTCGAAAGAGAATTTATAGCCAAACATTGGGTATTGATATTTATGTATCTGTCAAAACTCAATTTTTACTGGAGATCTATTAGACAATCCGAAAAAAATCAAAACGGGGAACTACTCTTACCCACATAACAGCAACATTTAAAATGATAATTTTCAAACTCACTGAAGGGACAGATGCTGCCACTGGTATCATTATCACAGTTATCCCACGTAAACCGTATGTCAGCATCCAAGAAAAGGAGAATAGATCTGCAGTTTTCGGTCTTTGCAGTCTATGAATCTGCAAATAATTTAGAAAAACTGTAAAATGTCAGTTTTTAACCCTTTCATGACTGGAGCCTCCAGAAATTTTGCGAAAACCATGTGCCAATGCATTCTCTTATATATGCAAGTCGCCCATAGGGCGCCTAGCATATATAAGAGAATGCATTGGCCGAACACTATTTACCTTGACCTTGAAAGCCAGTGCATTCCCTAATATGTGCAGCTCCCATCATGAAAGGGTTAAAACTAGAAATATGGCAACATTTTGGCTCCTGAAGGTGAGATTTTAGCATCCAATACTGATCATTGATAATCTCAGCTTACTTATAATTGACTTTACCGCCCAGCAGGGATAACCACGCCTCGCATATATTGCCAGACTGAAGTATAGCAGGTTAGACAACACACACCTCGATATGTCTGACCACAAGGAACGACGTGCTTCAAATTTGGTGGACTTACCACCAGATTTCGCTGGATTGTTATTATGATATATCTCTTGACAATAGACACACGGTCTATCGATGGTGTACCATACAATACAATACAGTACGCGAATAAAACAAACATGTTTCAGTATATTGAGAAATTATTTTTCATATCACAGTTCGCTAGTATTCCATTGGTCTGTCATAATATTTATCTGTGTTAATGCCATGAATACCATTTATTCAAAAATTATATCAATAAATGCTGTATAATAATATATTAATTTGTTTTTTTATTTTTCAGTATGGGCGGTCGATGTTCGCATAGCCGGTGTTATTCTTGCCTTGCAACAGTGGCAGCTTTTGGGACTTACAGAAGTTCCATCAGAGCTATCGTGCACGTCAGTCCCCCAAAAATGGTCCGTTTCACGTGGCGACAAAATTGAACCGATTGCTGTACCAAATCTAACCATCACAAATCTGAAAGCTATAAGGAAGTGGCACCCTAACTAACCTGTATTAATCGACAACAGGTGAGTTTAGCAACCTACATGTAGGGTGCTGTCATATACTTTGACCATTTCATTGTCATCCCTTAGAGATTATATGTCGTCCATTAAAGGATTTATTCGGTCTAGAAACTACAAAATGCAATTGGAAAGCCCTCCATGTTGTGATTAAAATGATCCAAGTCCCATTCCGATCGCATAATAAATAACCTGTAAAATAAATAAATAATACCACCACCGGTATTCGGAGATTTCCGTGACTAAACTACGAGTGACGTACTTGTGGGGAGCAAATTAAAAACACAGATTCGGAGCCGGAGTTTATTATGCTGACTACGATGATGTAATCATAAGTCAGCCGATACTAAAATGCGGAGTCGTATGTGCGCATGTGGTGTATAGATTACGTTACGCTTCGGCCGTTTATCTGGAATAGAAGACAATAACTATGTGAATAAAGTAATTAATAGCGCCTAGAATGGTTGTTGTCTTTGTAGCCATTAATAACATGCCGGCACGTGTCTGCTTTGGTGAATACATGGCAGTGATTAGTGCTTTGATTGTCTTGCGTATTCACTCGGTGATTTGTAATCACTCAGTGACTATTCATCAGTCTCAGTCGCGAACTTGTTTGCACTCTAAAATGCCACAAAGTGAATAGAAAGAACATTATCTCTCTGGTCATAAATATATAAGAAGCGCCCAAATTAATATAAACACTGGGCTGAATAATGTTAACTCTATTTAGGCGCTTTTGTTTTGTGTTTGTTTGTTGTTTTACTTTCGATATAAATATCCCGAGTATCTGTCATCTTCACATATTCCAAGATGCCTAGTAGATGTAGGCTGTTCAGTTGTGGGCGGGCTAGCGATCCATTATGTAGTACCTCCAAAAAGACAACACAGTGCGTAATTTAGAACGCTCTTTATTGTCTACCGCTTTTGGGAGACGGAAGCATGGACGCTCTTTATATTTAATTGTCACAATACCACATACAAAATCACCCATGACATATCGAAATAGAGCACGTTCATAATTGAGAACGCTCTTTATTGTCTACACCGCGACGAAAACATGGACGCTCTTTATTAGAGGCAATCATTGGATTTTTGCTATGCTAACATTTCAAAAAAATCCTCTCTAGAAAGTCAATATGTGCCATCAAAACGTAAAATAAAACGAACAACAAACACAAACTGAAAAACAATGCCAGGCTAGCCTTCAATTAAAAAAAATGTTGCTATGCCAAACTACAGCCTAACTAATAATTATTGTAGTTTCAACAGTCTGTTGTGTATTCGAGTGAATTATTTTGTTTACTCACTTATCGATCTTGACTGGAATGATTTTAGCAAGCTGTTCACAGTCGTGCACTTCTCCACACAAAATGTTTCGTGTGAAGAAACAGACAGGAACATTATTATGACGAATATAAGCCATCATGATACATGTACTAGTACAATAACCACCACCTTTTTAATCACACCCCATTTGTATTTAATTGTACGCATATAGCGCACAACTGGATGACACTAGTGTGTAAACTAGCTTCCGAAATTGGTACCATACAACGAAGAATGAAGTACCGGTATATGGCGTAACTTGTATTCTTTCAGAAACAGTTAAATTAGTTTCGCACGAAATTCCGCTCGCTCATTGCAATTCTGCATAAATTAATCTCATTTCAAACAACTTTTATCGCCTCAAAGTGCATTTTAGCCATCATTATTCGTTATATAATCCAACATTCTAGCAAATCCAGTTCATAATTCAGCACATTCAAACAGTTTTATTCCGTAATCGCTATTTATCGTAAAGGCTTAGGTAATTAACCAGCATAATTTATCAACTCGTTACGCGATTGGTGGAATTATTTCAAGCTCCACCCACCGCTGTCATCGGTAAGCGTCGATGCAGATGATCGGACATGTGACCGCGTTGTGGTCATGTGATCGCACTCACGTGACTGACTTCGGATATTTCCGTGATTTTTTTAATATCATAATAATAAAAATACTATCTGCTCGATTTTGAATTTTCTTGGCGAAATGGGTCTGTTAGACATATATTATTAGTATTATGACGATAAAAAAAATATTTTTTTGACAGACTAATTCCTTTAACTCAAATGTGTACATAGTTTAATCGGACAGTGTTAACTAATAAGCTTATCTAGCACTTTCTAATTCCCTCATCATAGTTCCATTTGTCACCTCTCGTGGCTCAGCATGGCATTTCCCACCTTCAAATTAATTTACTAATCCCAAAAGCCCATAGGGTGAAGCTTTCTCATAGTGTTATTGTTATATTATTATGTTGTGTCAACTTACATGAAACCAATACTCTTTGCTTTCAGAAAAATCAGAGTAACCAAAGACACCTTTGAAAGTCTAAAACGTCTCACAGGATGTCCCCTTAGTTATATTGCTTCCCAACCCAAGAAGAAAGTTGTTACAACATTTGGGACAGTTCCTATAGGAAGTGGATTTGCCACACATGTGAGAAAATAAAAGAATTCAACATCTTTGCAACGATATATCTGCTATCTTTTATACAAAACACAATCAACGCGATATTGAGTCAGCCGTTAAAATGAGGTTGTTTGTCTAACCGCGGATTAGCAGAAACCAGCGCAGATCCAGGCTGAATAATGCAATTATCTCATTGGCTCATACAGCTAATTACGGTAGGGTCAACTACATCATCATTTCTGCTTCTTTTGCATCACCACAAATCTGTATCAATGTAATTATACTATTAAAGGGACGTAGCTTGAGGTAAAAAATGTTGGCCGCTGCCTACGAAATTTCCCAAAAGATGCCTTCATCCTTTCATAGGCTCAAACAATTTCCAAATTTGTTGAATATTAAATAGTTCAAACAAAGTAAAAACCAGAGCTGCTGTTGTAGAGTTATGGTATAAAAGAAATATGTGCTTGATTAGAAGCCACAAATTTTGTCAAAATTAAACTGTTTCTTCGAAAGGACTTCTGAAACACAATCTATGGGGGATCAAAAATGGCATTAGGGGAATAAATTAGGATGCATAACCACTGAACAGGCTTTCGGACTCATCTAAGATACTAATGAGTAGAAGTCTGTAACCAAATTTCAAAATCCGTAACTTTTTTTTTAGTTATCACGTATGTCGCGACACAGACGAACAGACAGATGCCCACCATCAGCTTGTTAAGCAACTCGACAAAAAATTCAATCACCTCAATGTTGAGTAAGTTGATCAAGCCGAATATGATAGGTAGTGTCCATGTCGTGTCAGCAAGAGTGAGGTCTGGAAACCATAGCATTCCTCCGGTTATCATCTCAGGAGAGTGAATGATGGCAGCTTCTGCAATAAAAAGTGAAACAATGTGTAGGTGAAATAGACCATAATGCATATCGACTATCCTCCATCGTATTGTCAGTAAAATACAGTACAATATATGTCACACTGCATTTTTTAAATCACAGAAATAGATATAATTGCATATGTGTGGAAATTGTTTTGTTTTGTTAGGGTTTAACATCATTTTAGCTGCTAGGCCATATCACGACTACACACATGATGTTACAGCATGTGTTTACCATAGCACCACGGTAAAATGACTGAACTTCACTAAAGATTCAACTTGCAGCATGCCAAACAATTTTGTTTTCCAAGAAATTGACAATTAAAAAGATTTCAAAAATCGATATCTGATAACTCTGAGCTTTGACGGGTGGGTTCCTTGACTCGAATAAAATATTTTTTACCCTCAAAGCCAAAGAAATAGTTATTTTGGAGCGTTAATCAAATTATGCACCTTTAAGCTAAGATCAATTTCAACTGTCATTGCATAAACGGTGAGATATCAACCATTCTGAGACAATGAAAAGTTCTTTTTTTTGGATGAACTAGAGATTGGCCTGTCCCAGGTGAGACTAAGGTACATGTATACAAAACGTTGAAAAATGCACTAACACATTATCATATCACCACTTTAACAGGCGAGAAGTGCTGGGTACCAATTACTTGATGTTTCACATCATGAACAACTTTATGAGCTAAAATTGACTATATATGTTACAATATGAAAACACAATAATCAAAATACATACCTGAGCCAATAGCCGGAGCTCCACCGGACATATTCCTGAGAGCGAAAGACAATGAAAACCACAATGGAATCTGAAGAAATGGAAGGATGCGTGTCTTTCCTGGATGGCAATTGTGCTTGATGTAGAATTCTCGAAGCTGAATTTTTTTCTGTGGATATTGAGTAGAGAAGTTTAAATATAACTATTTAAATATATAGCTTTACCCATCAGTATCCTTATAGGTAAGCATAATATAAAGGCTTTTCCATGTGGCCAAAAAAATGAAATGACTGGTTTAGATTATAGCTCAGAAAAAAAATAGAATCATTAGGTGGGATTAAAATTCAATGTTTTATTTTCATATATTCTTGTGGATTTTGATGGCTTACTAATATTTTTATCTGCCGATTAATGGTACACAATCTGATTTAATGGTCCCCATATCATCAGAATACAAAAACAACATTTCTCGAAAAGCCACTTCAGTTATCAGAATCGATTATTTGCTAAAAAATAATGCTAACCATTGTCAACTATAGTATAAAATTGCACAAAAAGTGTATATATATACATTTTGTTCAACGCAATTAGGTATCAAGAGCATGTCAGTCGGCATTCGTCAAATATATTTGCCAGGCCACCAAATTTCCCAAGCGGTTAAAAATAAAAGAATTTAAAAATTTCAAAAATTGATATCTGATAACTCTGAACTTTGATGGGTGGATTCCGCGATTCGAATCAAATACTTTTACCCCCCCCCCCCCCCCCCCCCCCCCTAGCCAAAGAAATAGTAATTATGGAGCGAAATTTGAATTATGCACCTTTGCATAAACTGTGAGATATTAACCATTCTGAGACAATGAAAAGTTCTTTTTTTATTTTGGATGAACGAGAGATGGGCCTGTCCCAGGTGTGACTAAGGTATACCCCCCATATTGAAAAAGTCGAAAAAGGGGGATAACTCCACTCAAAAAATCGAACAGACCTCATAATCGCAGGTGCACAGGTTACTTAATATCTGTGCAAAGTTTAAAAAAAATTTATCAAAAAATGTAGGAGTAAAAGCTCAGACAAAGGTATACCACTGTATTGAAATTTCTTAGTCGAAAAGGGGAATAACTCCACAAAGTTAAACAGACCTCATAATCGCAAGTGCACATGTTCCCTCCCATGCAACTAAATATCTGTGCCAAGTTTAAAAAAAATTTACCAAACAACGTAGGAATAAAAGCTCATACAAAATTGCATCCACGGACAGAGATAAGTATGGATGGACAGACGGCTGTCCTCACAAAATGATACATAATATGTGACTAAGAAGACACATAAATATCCTTAGTGCTCATAAAATTGCTAAGTGGCTATAGCCACATTAGAAACCTTATTTGACACATGGAATGTGATCTAAGTGGTTTGAGGGAGTCACTTGAAAAAATGGTAAGCCAAGCCTAAGCCTAGAATAAGCCTAATTATAACCTAATCTAAGCCTAGACATATTTACAAATATATAATATAAGAAAAATTTGTACCCGGTAGCTCCACCAGTTTCCGAGACCTGGTCTGCGCATGAAAATTTGTAGCCGACGCAAGATACATTCACATGCCAAATTTCAAGTCGATAGCTCCACCCGTTTCCGAGATCTCGTCTGCGCATGCGGTGCACGGGCGTCGCACGGGCTCGGCGACCCGATAAAATTTGTACCCGGCGCAAGATACATTCACATAGCAAATTTCAAGTCGATAGCTCCACCCGTTTCCGAGATCTCGTCTGCGCATGCGCTGCACGGGCGTCGCACGGGCTCGGCAATACGACAGCGACGACCACCTGGTCAAACTACACTCACGTACCAAGTTTCGTCCCGATCGGTCAAGGTGTTGGTATCTGATGCAAAAGACGAAATTGTGAGTGTTGGTCAATAATCCCCGCCGTGAACCTCATCGTCGCAAAGAGCGGACAGTCAATTAACCCCGTTGTGAACCTCAATCACCAACGCGACGCGTTCTAAAAATAGGAAAGCACTTTCTCTCTGCATAATTCTGCAGATGCTAATAACGTTGCTCCCCGTAGGTAGCAATATTGTTGTTGTTGATATTTACGGCTTGGGGGCTATTTTCTTATTTAGCAAGTTTGAGCTCAATCGCCAATCGGTTAGAGTCTATAAAGGACACACTCATATATATGACACTTCCCGTAGGTAGCAAGTTTGAGCTCAATCGGCATTCCCTGGAATTACCCGTAGATTGGCAGATTCCAGTAGCTTTATAACGGTATATCTGGGGAGAAATCTGATGCTATATTCGTGATTATCTGGGATGATTTCGGTATATACCAAAGGTATATACTGTAAAATCAAAGTGCGCCATCCGTGCTCGCATGGAATAAATTTCGAGCGATAACGTTTGCGTTCCCGTATAACTCTGCAGATGCGAATAACGTTGAATGGGAAACAGACGCTCTTTATAGAGATGCGTCAAAAACAAACGCTCATTAAATAATCACTTGATTAACCCCCGCCGTGCCTTTGCGGTGATTTGAGATTGGAGAACGGGTGCTCTGAGCTTCTCTAAACCGCGACCACGGTCGTGTCAGTGGGATTTGACACTTACATAGAAAGTTTGAGCTCAATCTTTACACGCGTTTTGGATTCTATGAAGTACACACACACATATATACGAAGTCTCAAAATATATAGTATAGATTTTTCTTAATCAGGTGAACGCTCTAGATTGTGAATGAAGGACTGAAAAAAATACCATCTGCTAACTACTTCAAATGCAGCATCCTTAAGCCACACAATACACTGACACTTGATTTGCAGCCACGCAAGTAGCATTTCGTCAGAACCGTTTTTGAAGCCAGGTAAAAAGAAGTATTCACATAGGTCTCTAGCCACTTAATTGTGTAGACACACAAGTAGCAATTTGTTGGTATGGATGGACGGACGGATGGCTAGATGGACGGATGGACAAGCTGATTCCAGTATACCCCCCCCCCCCCCACTACAACTCATTACGGGGGTATAAAAATTTTAAAGCATTTTCTTGAAAACAATGAATAGAACATTAGGTTACATAGTTTAAAATAGAGTCTGTAGTGAAACCCCAAGCACAATTTGATTTTCTTTAGAGGGACGGCGGCCTTCGTTGATATTGATGATATGAATGCGATATTAATCACAAAACATGCTTTGTGTCCGAGAAAATACAGGTCGACTGTTGTTCCGTTTCTCGCAAAAAGCGCAGTAGATTGTTTATAAGCAGAATCGCGTTATTGTGACATTTCCTTATTTAGATTTGCGCGCTTTATATGTCCGTTGTAAAACCCCTAAATTGCTGTGCCAACAACTTACAACTCACAATACAACTCGTAGTAACATTCCTTATTTGGTAAGTATGACCATATATAGGTTAGGAGAAAAATACTAACTGGATTGAAAAATATTCATCTCTTTGCAAGAACAATTATATTATGTGCACATTTTCTGTCTGATCATTTCCCAATCATGAAGTAACTTGGATTAGCTTGATTTTGAACTGACAGCAGGTAGAAAGGGTCGATTAAAATAAAATTTGGTGTGATTTGAATGCGATTGTTGATTGTGCCGATAATTTTATCTACGAATTCCACAACGCAAAAGAACATTTTCATTGGACAATACGGTAGTTCCAAGTGTTTGTCTACAAACAATCGTAATGTAACATTTTTTATGTTTGTTTACATAACCAAGGGTACAAACGTGACAATAGCATGCAATGTATGCGATATTTATGATTTGTATAAGAACAACATCTGTCTATTATATAATATTCTTTCTGTTTATGGCCGTTTTAGTGGATGTGACTATTTAAAAACCTATACCCACAGGGAAGGCCACCCATGTCTTTAACCAATGACATGCTCCATTGGCATGTTATGGCCAGACCTGTTTACTTTTAAAATTGGAAATCTGGAGAGAAAGAGGGAGATTTAGTGAAAAATCTGGAGATTTTTTCCGATAAGAGTATCACAAAAAAAAACTTCATATTTTTCATTTAAATGTCATAACTTTTGGGAGAGAATCCATTCAGTAAAGAAAGGTTTCAGAAGACAAAATTTCCCATACCTCCTTATTGAACTCCTTCTTGGCATAATCTAAACCATACTCATGTTCTTTCCAAGCCATACAAAACATGATTTTTTTAATCATTTTTGAAATTTCTGGAGCATGTCCTTCAAGTTTTGCCATCAAATAGTTTGTATAAACCATAAACGGGACTGTTCCTGTTGACCTCAGTACCAGTGTACTGAGCAGTATACTGCTCCACCACTGTAATCCAGTAACGTCATGCACACTCTCGAGAAAAATCTGTGCAGCTCTGATGGGCGGAGATTCCAAAGAAAAGTACTCATGGTAGGTTTCTGCCGATAGTTGCCTCGATTGATGCTGATAGTTCACAAGAGATCCCACTTTCCAATTTCCCACACATGGTGTTCTTGTTCTGTGGCAGTATCCAAGGGTATGCAGCATGGCAGCATGCCGGCCGTCTACAGACTCTCAGTGTTGGACTCCCAGAAATCATTTTCTGCAAAGATGATTGGTAGATTGTGGTTTACAGTCGTTATCCCAACAATAAGCCGATGCACAATTGTTTTAAAGTTAATAAATTTGCTAATTATTTGTACTCATTATTAATATGAACGGAACAGAATGCGGGGTTGG
Source organism: Siphonodentalium dalli (assembly GCA_032622095.1). Taxonomy (NCBI): domain Eukaryota; kingdom Metazoa; phylum Mollusca; class Scaphopoda; order Gadilida; family Siphonodentaliidae; genus Siphonodentalium; species Siphonodentalium dalli. Next base: position 149,202,601 of record CP136063.1, read on the forward strand.
AATCATGCGGGGAAAAGTAATAATGGACAATGAGATATCTTGTTGCCATGAGTCAATGTCATGGCGTTGGGCAACGCGATAGAAATCCAATCATTAACAAATGTGAAAACACCCCCCCCCCCATGTGTTATCCAAAATCCTATGGAATGCAATTTCACATTTATAAATCATTGCCTGAAGTTTAGTTCAATTGTACTGGAATGCAAATCTTTGTAAAGTCATATTTGTAAGAAAAGTTAATTGCTCTGAAGTTCAATTTGACAATGATTTGTCAATATAGCCAAGGGTATTAAATTTATTCTGTGACGACACTATACATATAACTCTATAACGTCCATCTGATATTATGACTCTCTTGATATGGCAGACCTGTGCAAATAAGGTGCCAAGGTCACATTTTAGCACACATACATAGGTGCCCCCCCCCCCTCACTTGTTGTTGATGCATACCATATCATGATCCAAAATCCTATGGAAGGCCATACCACATTTGTAAATAATTGCCTGCAGTAGTGATGAGCCGAAAATTAGAAATGACAATCGGAGTCGGCCGATTATGGCCCATCGGATGATAATCTGCACTTGGGTTTCAACATCGGTATTACCGATTATCTAAATAATAATCAGTTGCTTGTTTTCTTCATTAATCGTGTTAAATATGACGATGTTTTGTTGAATAAATGACTAGTAGACATGGAGAGAGTGTCACCAAACACAAATATATACAGCCATGTCTTCTTCAGAATACCATTACCCCGGGTCTATGTTTGAACAATATATTACAGCGGGGATCGCCGGGAAAGCATGCGACACGTTAATATAATATCTAAACTATAGAGCCTGTCACCACTATCATAGTGTAAGGAGTTGCAAATTGCCATGTGAGATATCAAAATAATAGTTATTTAATAATGGAAAAGATTAAAAGACATGGAATGGGTAAAAGGGGTTAAATCTCCCATCTCAGGTCCTGTTTGATCCAATCTAAGTCCAAGCATCCAAGGACCTACAGTATAGCTCAATTGTTCTAGTTAATTAAATTCACCTGGCTAAGTGGTAGATAACAGAACACCAGTAGACATAAACAAATAGTATCCAGATAGTGTCAGGTAAGATTTAACATAGCATGTGGTCAATAAGTTTCGCTTATTGAATATTTTTTTATCACACCATGCGTAAAGTGTATATGGACGGACGGACAAACGGACAATGAACGACAAGTGGTCAATCCGGACGTCGACACCATGTGTACCATACTATGGTATGGGTAGACATAAACGATCGCCAAATCACGATCAGCAGATGTTTAACCCATCCCTTGGCAACAGTCAATTGCAATGATCGGAATCATAATCTAGAGTTTTGATGTTGAATTATAAGAGTATACTGTTACATGTATGTACTACAGTAGTATAGACAAATGTAACACAAGTTATTGGTGTGAGATATCAAAATAATATAACAAATAACAACATAATGTTTGGGAGTATAAACGAGAAAAGATGTATCGAAACGATATATTGAACACGAGGTCGAATCACTTCTTACAGACCTCTAAACTTACGTCATACATAAAAGCACCCGATGCAAAGCGCGTATACAAAATAATATATAATAATTCCCAACATACTCCCGCCCCAAAATGACAGTAAGTTGTGAGAATATGAAAGTGTCAATGACACTGTAGCTCAACTTGGAAAAATGGAATAATTTCATGTGTTACAGTCAATGGAGTGATTAGGAATGTGGAAAGTTGAAAGGCCTAGTTATGCAAAGAGTAAAATCCAAGATGGCCGCTGGCAGTCATGTTTTTTTGCCGAATGACCCCAAAAAGACTTGTTCCCATTTACATGTCATTGTTAACATCCATCACAAATTTCATGATGATCCGACAAAAGATACGACCTGTAGCCTGTGTGAAAGGATTTAGTCATGTAAAGAGTAAAATACAAGATGGCTGCTGGCAGCCATGTTTTTTTGCCGAATGATCTCAAAATGACTTGTTTCCCATCTACATGTCATTATTAACATCCATGACAAATCTCATGATGATCGGACCAAAGATCGGACTTGTAGCCCATGCCAAATGATTTAGTCATGCAAAGAGTAAAATCCAAGATGGCTGCTGGCGGCCATGTTTTTTGGCCGAACGATACCAAAATGACTCATTCCCATCTACATGTCAATATTAACATCCATGATAAATTTACATAACCAAGGGTACAAACGTGACAATAGCATGCAATGTATGCGATATTTATGATTTGTATAAGAACAACATCTGTTTATTATATAATATTCTTTCTGTTTATGGCCGTTTTAGTGGATGTGACTATTTTAAAACCTGTACCCACAGGGAAGGCCACCCATGTCTTTAACCAATGGCATGCTCCATAGGCATGTTATGGGAGAGAATCCATTCAGTAAAGAAAGGTTTCAGAAGACAAAATTTCCCATACCTCCTTATTGAACTCCTTCTTGGCATAATCTAAACCATACTCATGTTCTTTCCAAGCCATACGAACCTTGATTTTTTTCATCATTTTTGAAATTTCTGGAGCATGTCCTTCAAGTTTTGCCATCAAATAGTTTGTATAAACCATAAACGGGACTGTTCCTGTTGACCTGAGTACCAGTGTACTGAGCAGTATACTGCTCCACCACTGTAATCCAGTAACGTCATGCACACTCTCGAGAAAAATCTGTGCAGCTCTGATGGGCGGAGATTCCAAAGAAAAGTACTCATGGTAGGTTTCTGCCGATAGTTGTCTCGATTGATGCTGATAGTTCACAAGAGATCCCACTTTCCAATTTCCCACACATGGTGTTCTTGTTCTGTGGCAGTATCCAAGGGTATGCAGCATGGCAGCATGCCGGCCGTCTACAGACTCTCAGTGTTGGACTCCCAGAAATCATTTTCTGCAAAGATGATTGGTAGATTGTGGTTTACAGTCGTTATCCCAACAATAAGCGGATGCACAATTGTTTTAAAGTTAATCAATTTGCTAATTATTTGTACTCATTATTAATATGAATAGAACAGAATGCGGGATGGGAATCATGCGGGGAAAAGTAATGAAAGTGTCAATGACACTGTAGCTCAACTTGGAAAGGGAATAATTTAATGTATTACAGTCAATGGAGCGATTATGAATGTGGGAAGTTGAATGTCTATTACTAGTTTATGGACATGAAGAGAAAAGTAAAATCCAAGATGGCTGCTGGCGGCCATGTTTTCGGCCGAATGACCCCAAAAAGAATCGTTCCCATCTACATGTCATCGTTAACAGTCATGACAAATTTTATGATGATCAGACTAAAGGTACGACCTGTAGCCCGTGCTAAAGAATTTAGTCATACAAAGAGTAAAATCCAAGATGGCTGCTGGCCGCCATGTTATTTGGCCGAATGACCCCAAAATTACTCGTTCCCATCTACATGTCAATATTAACATCCATCACAAATTTCATGATGATCAGACGAACAGTACGACCTGTGGCCCGTGCTAATGGATTGAATTTTGAAATCCAAGATGGCCACTGGCGGCCATTGTTTTTTGTCCGAATGACCCCAAAATGACTCGTTCCCATCTACATTCCAATTTCAACAGCCACAACAAATTTTATGATGATCAGACTAAAGGTACGACCTGTAGCCCGTGCTAAAGGATTTAGTCATACAAAGAGTAAAATCAAAGATGCCTGCTGGCGGCCATGTTTTTTGACCGAATGACGCCAAAATGACTCGTTCCCATCTACATGTCATTATTAACATTCATGACAAATTTTATGATGATCAGACTAAAGGTACGACCTGTAGCCCGTGCTAAAGGATTTAGTCATACAAAGAGTAAAATTCAAGATGGCTGCTGGTGGCCATGTTTTTGGGCCAAATGACCCCAAAATTACTCGTTCCCATCTACATATCAATATTAACATCCATGACAAATTTGATGATGATCAGACTAAAGGTACGACCTGTAGCCCGTGCTAAAGAATTTAGTCATACAAAGAGTAAAATCCAAGATGGCTGCTGGCCGCCATGTTTTTTGGCCGAATGACCCCAAAATTACTCGTTCCCATCTACATGTCAATATTAACATCCATGACAAATTTCATGATGATCAGCCGAACAGTACGACCTGTGGCCCGTGCTAATGGATTGAATTTTGAAATCCAAGATGGCCACTGGCGGCAATTATTTTTTGTCCGAATGACCCCAAAATGACTTGTTTCCATCTACATTCCAATTTCAACAGCCATCACAAATTTTATGATGATCAGACTAAAGGTACGACCTGTAGCCCGTGCTAAAGGATTTAGTCATACAAAGAGTAAAATCCAAGATGGCTGCTGGCGGCCATGTTTTTAGGCCAAATGACCACAAAATGACTCGTTCCCATCTACATGTCAATATTAACATCCATGACAAATTTGATGATGATCAGACTAAAGGTACGACCTGTAGCCCGTGCTAAAGAATTTAGTCATACAAAGAGTAAAATCCAAGATGGCTGCTGGCCGCCATGTTTTTTGGCCGAATGACCCCAAAATTACTCGTTCCCATCTACATGTCAATATTAACATCCATGACAAATTTCATGATGATCAGACGAACAGTACGACCTGTGGCCCGTGCTAATGGATTGAATTTTGAAATCCATGATGGCCGCTGGCAGCCATGTTTTTTGTCCGAATGACCCCAAAATGACTCGTTCCCATCTACATTCCAATTTCAACAGCCACGACAAATTTTATGATGATCGGACTAAAGGTACGACCTGTAGCCCGTGCTAAAGGATTTAGTCATACAAAGAGTGAAATCAAAGATGCCTGCTGGCGGCCATGTTTTTTGGCCGAATGACCCCAAAATGACTCGTTCCCATCTACATGTCATTATTAACATTCTTGACAAATTTTATGATGATCAGACTAAAAGTACGACCTGTAGCCCGTGCTAAAGAATTTAGTCATACAAAGAGTAAAATCCAAGATGGCTGCTGGCGGCCATGTTTTTGGGCCAAATGACCCCAAAATGACTCGTTCCCATCTACATGTCAATATTAACATCCATGACAAATTTGATGATGATCAGACTAAAGGTACGACCTGTAGCCCGTGCTAAAGGATTTAGTCATACAAAGAGTAAAATCCAAGATGGCTGCTGGCGGCCATTATTTTTTGTCCGAATGACCCCAAAATGGCTCGTTCCCATCTACATTCCAATTTCAACAGCCATCACAAATTTTATGATGATCAGACTAAAGGTACGACCTGTAGCCCGTGCTAAAGAATTTAGTCATACAAAGAGTAAAATCCAAGATGGCTGCTGGTGGCCATGTTTTTGGGCCAAATGACCCCAAAATGACTCGTTCCCATCTACATGTCAATATTAACATCCATGACAAATTTGATGATGATCAGACTAAAGGTACGACCTGTAGCCCGTGCTAAAGAATTTAGTCATACAAAGAGTAAAATCCAAGATGGCTGCTGGCCGCCATGTTTTTTGGCCGAATGACCCCAAAATTACTCGTTCCCATCTACATGTCAATATTAACATCCATGACAAATTTCATGATGATCAGACGAACAGTACGACCTGTGCCCCGTGCTAATGGATTGAATTTTGAAATCCAAGATGGCCGCTGGCAGCCATGTTTTTTGTCCGAATGACCCCAAAATGACTCGTTCCCATCTACATTCCAATTTCAACAGCCACGACAAATTTTATGATGATCGGACTAAAGGTACGACCTGTAGCCCGTGCTAAAGGATTTAGTCATACAAAGAGTGAAATCAAAGATGCCTGCTGGCGGCCATGTTTTTTGACCGAATGACGCCAAAATGACTCGTTCCCATCTACATGTCATTATTAACATTCATGACAAATTTTATGATGATCAGACTAAAGGTACGACCTGTAGCCCGTGCTAAAGGATTTAGTCATACAAAGAGTAAAATTCAAGATGGCTGCTGGTGGCCATGTTTTTGGGCCAAATGACCCCAAAATTACTCGTTCCCATCTACATGTCAATATTAACATCCATGACAAATTTCATGATGATCAGACGAACAGTACGACCTGTGCCCCGTGCTAATGGATTGAATTTTGAAATCCAAGATGGCCGCTGGCAGCAATGTTTTTTGTCCGAATGACCCCAAAATGACTCGTTCCCATCTACATTCCAATTTCAACAGCCACGACAAATTTTATGATGATCAGACTAAAGGTACGACCTGTAGCCCGTGCTAAAGGATTTAGTCATACAAAGAGTAAAATCCAAGATGGCTGCTGGCGGCCATGTTTTTAGGCCAAATGACCCCAAAATGACTCGTTCCCATCTACATGTCAATATTAACATCTATGACAAATTTGATGATGATCAGACTAAAGGTACGACCTGTAGCCCGTGCTAAAGAATTTAGTCATACAAAGAGTAAAATCCAAGATGGCTGCTGGCCGCCATGTTTTTTGGCCGAATGACCCCAAAATTACTCGTTCCCATTTACATGTCAATATTAACATCCATGACAAATTTCATGATGATCAGACGAACAGTACGACCTGTAGCCCGTGCTAAAGGATTTAGTCATACAAAGAGTAAAATCCAAGATGGCTGCTGGCGGCCATTATTTTTTGTCCGAATGACCCCAAAATGGCTCGTTCCCATCTACATTCCAATTTCAACAGCCATCACAAATTTTATGATGATCAGACTAAAGGTACGACCTGTAGCCCGTGCTAAAGGATTTAGTCATACAAAGAGTAAAATCCAAGATGGCTGCTGGCGGCCATGTTTTTGGGCCAAATGACCCCAAAATGAATCGTTCCCATCTACATGTCAATATTAACATCCATGACAAATTTGATGATATCAGACTAAAGGTACGACCTGTAGCCCGTGCTAAAGGATTTAGTCATACAAAGAGTGAAATCAAAGATGCCTGCTGGCGGCCATGTTTTTTGGCCGAATGACCCCAAAATTACTCGTTCCCATCTACATGTCAATATTAACATCCATGACAAATTTCATGATGATCAGACGAACAGTACGACCTGTGCCCCGTGCTAATGGATTGAATTTTGAAATCCAAGATGGCCGCTGGCAGCCATGTTTTTTGTCCGAATGACCCCAAAATGACTCGTTCCCATCTACATTCCAATTTCAACAGCCACGACAAATTTTATGATGATCGGACTAAAGGTACGACCTGTAGCCCGTGCTAAAGGATTTAGTCATACAAAGAGTGAAATCAAAGATGCCTGCTGGCGGCCATGTTTTTTGACCGAATGACGCCAAAATGACTCGTTCCCATCTACATGTCATTATTAACATTCATGACAAATTTTATGATGATCAGACTAAAGGTACGACCTGTAGCCCGTGCTAAAGGATTTAGTCATACAAAGAGTAAAATTCAAGATGGCTGCTGGTGGCCATGTTTTTGGGCCAAATGACCCCAAAATTACTCGTTCCCATCTACATGTCAATATTAACATCCATGACAAATTTCATGATGATCAGACGAACAGTACGACCTGTGCCCCGTGCTAATGGATTGAATTTTGAAATCCAAGATGGCCGCTGGCAGCAATGTTTTTTGTCCGAATGACCCCAAAATGACTCGTTCCCATCTACATTCCAATTTCAACAGCCACGACAAATTTTATGATGATCAGACTAAAGGTACGACCTGTAGCCCGTGCTAAAGGATTTAGTCATACAAAGAGTAAAATCCAAGATGGCTGCTGGCGGCCATGTTTTTAGGCCAAATGACCCCAAAATGACTCGTTCCCATCTACATGTCAATATTAACATCTATGACAAATTTGATGATGATCAGACTAAAGGTACGACCTGTAGCCCGTGCTAAAGAATTTAGTCATACAAAGAGTAAAATCCAAGATGGCTGCTGGCCGCCATGTTTTTTGGCCGAATGACCCCAAAATTACTCGTTCCCATTTACATGTCAATATTAACATCCATGACAAATTTCATGATGATCAGACGAACAGTACGACCTGTAGCCCGTGCTAAAGGATTTAGTCATACAAAGAGTAAAATCCAAGATGGCTGCTGGCGGCCATTATTTTTTGTCCGAATGACCCCAAAATGGCTCGTTCCCATCTACATTCCAATTTCAACAGCCATCACAAATTTTATGATGATCAGACTAAAGGTACGACCTGTAGCCCGTGCTAAAGGATTTAGTCATACAAAGAGTAAAATCCAAGATGGCTGCTGGCGGCCATGTTTTTGGGCCAAATGACCCCAAAATGAATCGTTCCCATCTACATGTCAATATTAACATCCATGACAAATTTGATGATATCAGACTAAAGGTACGACCTGTAGCCCGTGCTAAAGGATTTAGTCATACAAAGAGTGAAATCAAAGATGCCTGCTGGCGGCCATGTTTTTTGGCCGAATGACCCCAAAATGACTCGTTCCCATCTACATGTCATTATTAACATTCTTGACAAATTTTATGATGATCAGACTAAAAGTACGACCTGTAGCCCGTGCTAAAGAATTTAGTCATACAAAGAGTAAAATCCAAGATGGCTGCTGGCCGCCATGTTTTTTGGCCGAATGACCCCAAAATGACTCGTTCCCATCTACATGTCAATATTAACATCCATGACAAATTTCATGATGATCAGACGAACAGTACGACCTGTGGCCCGTGCTAATGGATTGAATTTTGAAATCCAAGATGGCCGCTGGCAGCCATGTTTTTTGTCCGAATGACCCCAAAATGACTCGTTCCCATCTACATGTCAATATTAACATCCATGACAAATTTGATGATGATCAGACTAAAGGTACGACCTGTAGCCCGTGCTAAAGGATTTAGTCATACAAAGAGTAAAATCCAAGATGGCTGCTGGCGGCCATTATTTTTTGTCCGAATGACCCCAAAATGGCTCGTTCCCATCTACATTCCAATTTCAACAGCCATCACAAATTTTATGATGATCAGACTAAAGGTACGACTTGTAGCCCGTGCTAAAGAATTTAGTCATACAAAGAGTAAAATCCAAGATGGCTGCTGGCGGCCATGTTTTTGGGCCAAATGACCCCAAAATGACTCGTTCCCATCTACATGTCAATATTAACATCCATGACAAATTTGATGATGATCAGACTAAAGGTACGACCTGTAGCCCGTGCTAAAGAATTTAGTCATACAAAGAGTAAAATCCAAGAAGGCTGCTGGCCGCCATGTTTTTTGGCCGAATGACCCCAAAATTACTCGTTCCCATCTACATGTCAATATTAACATCCATGACAAATTTCATGATGATCAGACGAACAGTACGACCTGTGCCCCGTGCTAATGGATTGAATTTTGAAATCCAAGATGGCCGCTGGCAGCCATGTTTTTTGTCCGAATGACCCCAAAAAGACTCGTTCCCATGTACATTCCAATTTCAACAGCCACGACAAATTTTATGATGATCGGACTAAAGGTACGACCTGTAGCCCGTGCTAAAGGATTTAGTCATACAAAGAGTGAAATCAAAGATGCCTGCTGGTGGCCATGTTTTTTGGCCGAATGACCCCAAAATGACTCGTTCCCATCTACATGTCATTATTAACATTCTTGACAAATTTTATGATGATCAGACTAAAAGTACGACCTGTAGCCCGTGCTAAAGAATTTAGTCATACAAAGAGTAAAATCCAAGATGGCTGCTGGCGGCCATGTTTTTGGGCCAAATGACCCCAAAATGACTCGTTCCCATCTACATGTCAATATTAAACATCCATGACAAATTTGATGATGATCAGACTAAAGGTACGACCTGTAGCCCGTGCTAAAGGATTTAGTCATACAAAGAGTAAAATCCAAGATGGCTGCTGGCGGCCATTATTTTTTGTCCGAATGACCCCAAAATGGCTCGTTCCCATCTACATCCAATTTCAACAGCCATCACAAATTTTATGATGATCAGACTAAAGGTACGACCTGTAGCCCGTGCTAAAGAATTTAGTCATACAAAGAGTAAAATCCAAGATGGCTGCTGGTGGCCATGTTTTTGGGCCAAATGACCCCAAAATGACTCGTTCCCATCTACATGTCAATATTAACATCCATGACAAATTTGATGATGATCAGACTAAAGGTACGACCTGTAGCCCGTGCTAAAGAATTTAGTCATACAAAGAGTAAAATCCAAGATGGCTGCTGGCCGCCATGTTTTTTGGCCGAATGACCCCAAAATTACTCGTTCCCATCTACATGTCAATATTAACATCCATGACAAATTTCATGATGATCAGACGAACAGTACGACCTGTGCCCCGTGCTAATGGATTGAATTTTGAAATCCAAGATGGCCGCTGGCAGCCATGTTTTTTGTCCGAATGACCCCAAAATGACTCGTTCCCATCTACATTCCAATTTCAACAGCCACGACAAATTTTATGATGATCGGACTAAAGGTACGACCTGTAGCCCGTGCTAAAGGATTTAGTCATACAAAGAGTGAAATCAAAGATGCCTGCTGGCGGCCATGTTTTTTGGCCGAATGACCCCAAAATAACTCGTTCCCATCTACATGTCATTATTAACATTCTTGACAAATTTTATGATGATCAGACTAAAAGTACGACCTGTAGCCCGTGCTAAAGAATTTAGTCATACAAAGAGTAAAATCCAAGATGGCTGCTGGCGGCCATGTTTTTGGGCCAAATGACCCCAAAATGACTCGTTCCCATCTACATGTCAATATTAACATCCATGACAAATTTGATGATGATCAGACTAAAGGTACGACCTGTAGCCCGTGCTAAAGGATTTAGTCATACAAAGAGTAAAATCCAAGATGGCTGCTGGCGGCCATTATTTTTTGTCCGAATGACCCCCAAAATGGCTCGTTCCCATCTACATTCCAATTTCAACAGCCATCACAAATTTTATGATGATCAGACTAAAGGTACGACCTGTAGCCCGTGCTAAAGGATTTAGTCATACAAAGAGTAAAATCCAAGATGCGGCTGCTGGCGGCCATGTTTTAGGGCCAAATGACCCCAAAATGACTCGTTCCCATCTACATGTCAATATTAACATCCATGACAAATTTGATGATGATCAGACTAAAGGTACGACCTGTAGCCCGTGCTAAAGGATTTAGTCATACAAAGAGTGAAATCAAAGATGCCTGCTGGCGGCCATGTTTTTTGGCCGAATGACCCCAAAATGACTCGTTCCCATCTACATGTCATTATTAACATTCTTGACAAATTTTATGATGATCAGACTAAAAGTACGACCTGTAGCCCGTGCTAAAGAATTTAGTCATACAAAGAGTAAAATCCAAGATGGCTGCTGGCCGCCATGTTTTTTGGCCGAATGACCCCAAAATGACTCGTTCCCATCTACATGTCAATATTAACATCCATGACAAATTTCATGATGATCAGACGAACAGTACGACCTGTGGCCCGTGCTAATGGATTGAATTTTGAAATCCAAGATGGCCGCTGGCAGCCATGTTTTTTGTCCGAATGACCCCAAAATGACTCGTTCCCATCTACATTCCAATTTCAACAGCCACGACAAATTTTATGATGATCGGACTAAAGGTACGACCTGTAGCCCGTGCTAAAGGATTTAGTCATACAAAGAGTAAAATCCAAGATGGCTGCTGGCGGCCATTATTTTTTGTCCGAATGACCCCAAAATGGCTCGTTCCCATCTACATTCCAATTTCAACAGCCATCACAAATTTTATGATGATCAGACTAAAGGTACGACTTGTAGCCCGTGCTAAAGAATTTAGTCATACAAAGAATAAAATCCAAGATGGCTGCTGGCGGCCATGTTTTTGGGCCAAATGACCCCAAAATGACTCGTTCCCATCTACATGTCAATATTAACATCCATGACAAATTTGATGATGATCAGACTAAAGGTACGACCTGTAGCCCGTGCTAAAGAATTTAGTCATACAAAGAGTAAAATCCAAGATGGCTGCTGGCCGCCATGTTTTTTGGCCGAATGACCCCAAAATTACTCATTCCCATCTACATGTCAATATTAACATCCATGACAAATTTCATGATGATCAGACGAACAGTACGACCTGTGCCCCGTGCTAATGGATTGAATTTTGAAATCCAAGATGGCCGCTGGCAGCCATGTTTTTTGTCCGAATGACCCCAAAATGACTCGTTCCCATCTACATTCCAATTTCAACAGCCACGACAAATTTTATGATGATCGGACTAAAGGTACGACCTGTAGCCCGTGCTAAAGGATTTAGTCATACAAAGAGTGAAATCAAAGATGCCTGCTGGCGGCCATGTTTTTTGGCCGAATGACCCCAAAATGACTCGTTCCCATCTACATGTCATTATTAACATTCTTGACAAATTTTATGATGATCAGACTAAAAGTACGACCTGTAGCTCGTGCTAAAGAATTTAGTCATACAAAGAGTAAAATCCAAGATGGCTGCTGGCGGCCATGTTTTTGGGCCAAATGACCCCAAAATGACTCGTTCCCATCTACATGTCAATATTAACATCCATGACAAATTTGATGATGATCAGACTAAAGGTACGACCTGTAGCCCGTGCTAAAGGATTTAGTCATACAAAGAGTAAAATCCAAGATGGCTGCTGGCGGCCATTATTTTTTGTCCGAATGACCCCAAAATGGCTCGTTCCCATCTACATTCCAATTTCAACAGCCATCACAAATTTTATGATGATCAGACTAAAGGTACGACCTGTAGCCCGTGCTAAAGAATTTAGTCATACAAAGAGTAAAATCCAAGATGGCTGCTGGTGGCCATGTTTTTGGGCCAAATGACCCCAAAATGACTCGTTCCCATCTACATGTCAATATTAACATCCATGACAAATTTGATGATGATCAGACTAAAGGTACGACCTGTAGCCCGTGCTAAAGAATTTAGTCATACAAAGAGTAAAATCCAAGATGGCTGCTGGCCGCCATGTTTTTTGGCTGAATGACCCCAAAATTACTCGTTCCCATCTACATGTCAATATTAACATCCATGACAAATTTCATGATGATCAGACGAACAGTACGACCTGTGCCCCGTGCTAATGGATTGAATTTTGAAATCCAAGATGGCCGCTGGCAGCCATGTTTTTTGTCCGAATGACCCCAAAATGACTCGTTCCCATCTACATTCCAATTTCAACAGCCACGACAAATTTTATGATGATCGGACTAAAGGTACGACCTGTAGCCCGTGCTAAAGGATTTAGTCATACAAAGAGTGAAATCAAAGATGCCTGCTGGCGGCCATGTTTTTTGGCCGAATGACCCCAAAATAACTCGTTCCCATCTACATGTCATTATTAACATTCTTGACAAATTTTATGATGATCAGACTAAAAGTACGACCTGTAGCTCGTGCTAAAGAATTTAGTCATACAAAGAGTAAAATCCAAGATGGCTGCTGGCGGCCATGTTTTTGGGCCAAATGACCCCAAAATGACTCGTTCCCATCTACATGTCAATATTAACATCCATGACAAATTTGATGATGATCAGACTAAAGGTACGACCTGTAGCCCGTGCTAAAGGATTTAGTCATACAAAGAGTAAAATCCAAGATGGCTGCTGGCGGCCATTATTTTTTGTCCGAATGACCCCAAAATGGCTCGTTCCCATCTACATTCCAATTTCAACAGCCATCACAAATTTTATGATGATCAGACTAAAGGTACGACCTGTAGCCCGTGCTAAAGGATTTAGTCATACAAAGAGTAAAATCCAAGATGGCTGCTGGCGGCCATGTTTTAGGGCCAAATGACCCCAAAATGACTCGTTCCCATCTACATGTCAATATTAACATCCATGACAAATTTGATGATGATCAGACTAAAGGTACGACCTGTAGCCCGTGCTAAAGGATTTAGTCATACAAAGAGTGAAATCAAAGATGCCTGCTGGCGGCCATGTTTTTTGGCCGAATGACCCCAAAATGACTCGTTCCCATCTACATGTCATTATTAACATTCTTGACAAATTTTATGATGATCAGACTAAAAGTACGACCTGTAGCCCGTGCTAAAGAATTTAGTCATACAAAGAGTAAAATCCAAGATGGCTGCTGGCCGCCATGTTTTTTGGCCGAATGACCCCAAAATGACTCGTTCCCATCTACATGTCAATATTAACATCCATGACAAATTTCATGATGATCAGACGAACAGTACGACCTGTGGCCCGTGCTAATGGATTGAATTTTGAAATCCAAGATGGCCGCTGGCAGCCATGTTTTTTGTCCGAATGACCCCAAAATGACTCGTTCCAATCTACATTCCAATTTCAACAGCCACGACAAATTTTATGATGATCGGACTAAAGGTACGACCTGTAGCCCGTGCTAAAGGATTTAGTCATACAAAGAGTGAAATCAAAGATGCCTGCTGGCGGCCATGTTTTTTGGCCGAATGACCCCAAAATGACTCGTTCCCATCTACATGTCATTATTAACATTCTTGACAAATTTTATGATGATCAGACTAAAAGTACGACCTGTAGCCCGTGCTAAAGAATTTAGTCATACAAAGAGTAAAATCCAAGATGGCTGCTGGCGGCCATGTTTTTGGGCCAAATGACCCCAAAATGACTCGTTTCCCATCTACATGTCAATATTAACATCCATGACAAATTTGATGATGATCAGACTAAAGGTACGACCTGTAGCCCGTGCTAAAGGATTTAGTCATACAAAGAGTAAAATCCAAGATGGCTGCTGGCGGCCATGTTTTTGGGCCAAATGACCCCAAAATGACTCGTTCCCATCTACATGTCATTATTAACATTCTTGACAAATTTTATGATGATCAGACTAAAAGTACGACCTGTAGCCCGTGCTAAAGAATTTAGTCATACAAAGAGTAAAATCCAAGATAGCTGCTGGCGGCCATGTTTTTGGGCCAAATGACCCCAAAATGACTCGTTCCCATCTACATGTCAATATTAACATCCATGACAAATTTGATGATGATCAGACTAAAGGTACGACCTGTAGCCCGTGCTAAAGAATTTAGTCATACAAAGAGTAAAATCCAAGATGGCTGCTGGCCGCCATGTTTTTTGGCCGAATGACCCCAAAATTACTCGTTCCCATCTACATGTCAATATTAACATCCATGACAAATTTCATGATGATCAGACGAACAGTACGACCTGTGGCCCGTGCTAATGGATTGAATTTTGAAATCCAAGATGGCCGCTGGCAGCCATGTTTTTTGTCCGAATGACCCCAAAATGACTCGTTCCCATCTACATTCCAATTTCAACAGCCACGACAAATTTTATGATGATCGGACTAAAGGTACGACCTGTAGCCCATGCTAAAGGATTTAGTCATACAAAGAGTGAAATCAAAGATGCCTGCTGGCGGCCATGTTTTTTGGCCGAATGACCCCAAAATGACTCGTTCCCATCTACATGTCATTATTAACATTCTTGACAAATTTTATGATGATCAGACTAAAAGTACGACCTGTAGCCCGTGCTAAAGAATTTAGTCATACAAAGAGTAAAATCCAAGATGGCTGCTGGCGGCCATGTTTTTGGGCCAAATGACCCCAAAATGACTCGTTCCCATCTACATGTCAATATTAACATCCATGACAAATTTGATGATGATCAGACTAAAGGTACGACCTGTAGCCCGTGCTAAAGGATTTAGTCATACAAAGAGTCAAATCCAAGATGGCTGCTGGCGGCCATTATTTTTTGTCCGAATGACCCCAAAATGGCTCGTTCCCATCTACATTCCAATTTCAACAGCCATCACAAATTTTATGATGATCAGACTAAAGGTACGACCTGTAGCCCGTGCTAAAGGATTTAGTCATACAAAGAGTAAAATCCAAGATGGCTGCTGGCGGCCATGTTTTTGGGCCAAATGACCCCAAAATGACTCGTTCCCATCTACATGTCATTATTAACATTCTTGACAAATTTTATGATGATCAGACTAAAAGTACGACCTGTAGCCCGTGCTAAAGAATTTAGTCATACAAAGAGTAAAATCCAAGATGGCTGCTGGCGGCCATGTTTTTGGGCCAAATGACCCCAAAATGACTCGTTCCCATCTACATGTCAATATTAACATCCATGACAAATTTGATGATGATCAGACTAAAGGTACGACCTGTAGCCCGTGCTAAAGAATTTAGTCATACAAAGAGTAAAATCCAAGATGGCTGCTGGCCGCCATGTTTTTTGGCCGAATGACCCCAAAATTATTCGTTCCCATCTACATGTCAATATTAACATCCATGACAAATTTCATGATGATCAGACGAACAGTACGACCTGTGGCCCGTGCTAATGGATTGAATTTTGAAATCCAAGATGGCCGCTGGCAGCCATGTTTTTTGTCCGAATGACCCCAAAATGACTCGTTCCCATCTACATTCCAATTTCAACAGCCACGACAAATTTTATGATGATCGGACTAAAGGTACGACCTGTAGCCCATGCTAAAGGATTTAGTCATACAAAGAGTGAAATCAAAGATGCCTGCTGGCGGCCATGTTTTTTGGCCGAATGACCCCAAAATGACTCGTTCCCATCTACATGTCATTATTAACATTCTTGACAAATTTTATGATGATCAGACTAAAAGTACGACCTGTAGCCCGTGCTAAAGAATTTAGTCATACAAAGAGTAAAATCCAAGATGGCTGCTGGCGGCCATGTTTTTGGGCCAAATGACCCCAAAATGACTCGTTCCCATCTACATGTCAATATTAACATCCATGACAAATTTGATGATGATCAGACTAAAGGTACGACCTGTAGCCCGTGCTAAAGGATTTAGTCATACAAAGAGTCAAATCCAAGATGGCTGCTGGCGGCCATTATTTTTTGTCCGAATGACCCCAAAATGGCTCGTTCCCATCTACATTCCAATTTCAACAGCCATCACAAATTTTATGATGATCAGACTAAAAGTACGACCTGTAGCCCGTGCTAAAGGATTTAGTCATACAAAGAGTAAAATCCAAGATGGCTGCTGGCGGCCATGTTTTTGGGCCAAATGACCCCAAAATGACTCGTTCCCATCTACATGTCATTATTAACATTCTTGACAAATTTTATGATGATCAGACTAAAAGTACGACCTGTAGCCCGTGCTAAAGAATTTAGTCATACAAAGAGTAAAATCCAAGATGGCTGCTGGCGGCCATGTTTTTGGGCCAAATGACCCCAAAATGACTCGTTCCCATCTACATGTCAATATTAACATCCATGACAAATTTGATGATGATCAGACTAAAGGTACGACCTGTAGCCCGTGCTAAAGAATTTAGTCATACAAAGAGTAAAATCCAAGATGGCTGCTGGCCGCCATGTTTTTTGGCCGAATGACCCCAAAATTATTCGTTCCCATCTACATGTCAATATTAACATCCATGACAAATTTCATGATGATCAGACGAACAGTACGACCTGTGGCCCGTGCTAATGGATTGAATTTTGAAATCCAAGATGGCCGCTGGCAGCCATGTTTTTTGTCCGAATGACCCCAAAATGACTCGTTCCCATCTACATTCCAATTTCAACAGCCACGACAAATTTTATGATGATCGGACTAAAAGTACGACCTGTAGCCCGTGCTAAAGAATTTAGTCATACAAAGAGTAAAATCCAAGATGGCTGCTGGCGGCCATGTTTTTGGGCCAAATGACCCCAAAATGACTCGTTCCCATCTACATGTCAATATTAACATCCATGACAAATTTGATGATGATCAGACTAAAGGTACGACCTGTAGCCCGTGCTAAAGGATTTAGTCATACAAAGAGTAAAATCCAAGATGGCTGCTGGCGGCCATTATTTTTTGTCCGAATGACCCCAAAATGGCTCGTTCCCATCTACATTCCAATTTCAACAACCATCACAAATTTTATGATGATCAGACTAAAGGTACGACCTGTAGCCCGTGCTAAAGAATTTAGTCATACAAAGAGTAAAATCCAAGATGGCTGCTGGCGGCCATGTTTTTGGGCCAAATGACCCCAAAATGACTCGTTCCCATCTACATGTCAATATTAACTTCCATGACAAATTTGATGATGATCAGACTAAAGGTACGACCTGTAGCCCGTGCTAAAGGATTTAGTCATACAAAGAGTGAAATCAAAGATGCCTGCTAGCGGCCATGTTTTTTGGCCGAATGACCCCAAAATGACTCGTTCCCATCTACATGTCATTATTAACATTCTTGACAAATTTTATGATGATCAGACTAAAAGTACGACCTGTAGCCCGTGCTAAAGAATTTAGTCATACAAAGAGTAAAATTCAAGATGGCTGCTGGCCGCCATGTTTTTTGGCCGAATGACCCCAAAATTACTCGTTCCCATCTACATGTCAATATTAACATCCATGACAAATTTCATGATGATCGGACGAACAGTACGACCTGTGGCCCGTGCTAATGGATTGAATTTTGAAATCCAAGATGGCCGCTGGCAGCCATGTTTTTTGTCCGAATGACCCCAAAATGACTCGTTCCCATCAACATTCCAATTTCAACAGCCACGACAAATTTTATGATGATCGGACTAAAGGTACGACCTGTAGCCCGTGCTAAAGGATTTAGTCATACAAAGAGTGAAATCAAAGATGCCTGCTGGCGGCCATGTTTTTTGGCCGAATGACCCCAAAATGACTCGTTCCCATCTACATGTCAATATTAACATCCATGACAAATTTGATGATGATCAGACTAAAGGTACGACCTGTAGCCCGTGCTAAAGAATTTAGTCATACAAAGAGTAAAATCCAAGATGGCTGCTGGCCGCCATGTTTTTTGGCCGAATGACCCCAAAATTACTCGTTCCCATCTACATGTCAATATTAACATCCATGACAAATTTCATGATGATCAGACGAACAGTACGACCTGTGGCCCGTGCTAATGGATTGAATTTTGAAATCCAAGATGGCCGCTGGCAGCCATGTTTTATGTCCGAATGACCCCAAAATGACTCGTTCCCATCTACATTCCAATTTCAACAGCCACGACAAATTTTATGATGATCGGACTAAAGGTACGACCTGTAGCCCGTGCTAAAGGATTTAGTCATACAAAGAGTGAAATCAAAGATGCCTGCTGGCAGCCATGTTTTTTGGCCGAATAACCCCAAAATGACTCGTTCTCATCTACATGTCATTATTAACATTCTTGACAAATTTTATGATGATCAGACTAAAAGTACGACCTGTAGCCCGTGCTAAAGAATTTAGTCATACAAAGAGTAAAATCCAAGATGGCTGCTGGCGGCCATGTTTTTGGGCCAAATGACCCCAAAATGACTCGTTCCCATCTACATGTCAATATTAACATCCATGACAAATTTGATGATGATGAGACTAAAGGTACGACCTGTAGCCCGTGCTAAAGGATTTAGTCATACAAAGAGTAAAATCCAAGATGGCTGCTGGCGGCCATTATTTTTTGTCCGAATGACCCCAAAATGGCTCGTTCCCATCTACATTCCAATTTCAACAGCCATCACAAATTTTATGATGATCAGACTAAAGGTACGACCTGTAGCCCGTGCTAAAGAATTTAGTCATACAAAGAGTAAAATCCAAGATGGCTGCTGGCGGCCATGTTTTTGGGCCAAATGACCCCAAAATGACTCGTTCCCATCTACATGTCAATATTAACATCCATGACAAATTTGATGATGATCAGACTAAAGGTACGACCTGTAGCCCGTGCTAAAGGATTTAGTCATACAAAGAGTGAAATCAAAGATGCCTGCTGGCGGCCATGTTTTTTGGCCGAATGACCCCAAAATGACTCGTTCCCATCTACATGTCATTATTAACATTCTTGACAAATTTTATGATGATCAGACTAAAAGTACGACCTGTAGCCCGTGCTAAAGAATTTAGTCATACAAAGAGTAAAATCCAAGATGGCTGCTGGCCGCCATGTTTTTTGGCCGAATGACCCCAAAATTACTCGTTCCCATCTACATGTCAATATTAACATCCATGACAAATTTCATGATGATCAGACGAACAGTACGACCTGTGGCCCGTGCTAATGGACTGAATTTTGAAATCCAAGATGGCCGCTGGCAGCCATGTTTTTTGTCCGAATGACCCCAAAATGACTCGTTCCCATCTACATTCCAATTTCAACAGCCACGACAAATTTTATGATGATCGGACTAAAGGTACGACCTGTAGCCCGTGCTAAAGGATTTAGTCATACAAAGAGTGAAATCAAAGATGCCTGCTGGCGGCCATTTATTTTGGCCGAATGACCCCAAAATGACTCGTTCCCATCTACATGTCAATATTAACATCCATGACAAATTTGATGATGATCAGACTAAAGGTACGACCTGTAGCCCGTGCTAAAGAATTTAGTCATACAAAGAGTAAAATCCAAGATGGCTGCTGGCCGCCATGTTTTTTGGCCGAATGACCCCAAAATTACTCGTTCCCATCTACATGTCAATATTAACATCCATGACAAATTTCATGATGATCAGACGAACAGTACGACCTGTGGCCCGTGCTAATGGATTGAATTTTGAAATCCAAGATGGCCGCTGGCAGCCATGTTTTTTGTCCGAATGACCCCAAAATGACTCGTTCCCATCTACATTCCAATTTCAACAGCCATCACAAATTTTATGATGATCGGACTAAAGGTACGACCTGTAGCCCATGCTAAAGGATTTAGTCATACAAAGAGTGAAATCAAAGATGCCTGCTGGCGGCCATGTTTTTTGGCCGAATGACCCCAAAATGACTCGTTCCCATCTACATGTCATTATTAACATTCTTGACAAATTTTATGATGATCAGACTAAAGGTACGACCTGTAGCCCGTGCTAAAGGATTTAGTCATACAAAGAGTCAAATCCAAGATGGCTGCTGGCGGCCATTATTTTTTGTCCGAATGACCCCAAAATGGCTCGTTCCCATCTACATTCCAATTTCAACAGCCATCACAAATTTTATGATGATCAGACAAAAGGTACGACCTGTAGCCCGTGCTAAAGGATTTAGTCATACAAAGAGTAAAATCCAAGATGGCTGCTGGCGGCCATGTTTTTGGGCCAAATGACCCCAAAATGACTCGTTCCCATCTACATGTCATTATTAACATTCTTGACAAATTTTATGATGATCAGACTAAAATTACGACCTGTAGCCCGTGCTAAAGAATTTAGTCATACAAAGAGTAAAATCCAAGATGGCTGCTGGCGGCCATGTTTTTGGGCCAAATGACCCCAAAATGACTCGTTCCCATCTACATGTCAATATTAACATCCATGACAAATTTGATGATGATCAGACTAAAGGTACGACCTGTAGGCCGTGCTAAAGAATTTAGTCATACAAAGAGTAAAATCCAAGATGGCTGCTGGCCGCCATGTTTTTTGGCTGAATGACCCCAAAATTACTCGTTCCCATCTACATGTCAATATTAACATCCATGACAAATTTCATGATGATCAGACGAACAGTACGACCTGTGGCCCGTGCTAATGGATTGAATTTTGAAATCCAAGATGGCCGCTGGCAGCCATGTTTTTTGTCCGAATGACCCCAAAATGACTCGTTCCCATCTACATTCCAATTTCAACAGCCACGACAAATTTTATGATGATCGGACTAAAGGTACGACCTGTAGCCCATGTATATATGTAAATATTGTACACATATAATTATCTCCATTCCTTTATTAAGGGAGTGAGAAATAAATGAATTGAATTGAACTAAAGGATTTAGTCATACAAAGAGTGAAATCAAAGATGCCTGCTGGCGGCCATGTTTTTTGGCCGAATAACCCCAAAATGACTCGTTCCCATCTACATGTCATTATTAACATTCTTGACAAATATTATGATGATCAGACTAAAAGTATGACCTGTAGCCCGTGCTAAAGAATTTAGTCATACAAAGAGTAAAATCCAAGATGGCTGCTGGCGGCCATGTTTTTGGGCCAAATGACTCGTTCCCATCTACATGTCAATATTAACATCCATGACAAATTTGATGATGATCAGACTAAAGGTACGACCTGTGGCCCGTGCTAAAGGATTTAGTCATACAAAGAGTAAAATCCAAGATGGCTGCTGGCGGCCATTATTTTTTGTCCGAATGACCCCAAAATGGCTCGTTCCCATCTACATTCCAATTTCAACAGCCATCACAAATTTTATGATGATCAGACTAAAGGTACGACCTGTAGCCCGTGCTAAAGGATTTAGTCATACAAAGAGTAAAATCCAAGATGGCTGCTGGCGGCCATGTTTTTGGGCCAAATGACCCCAAAATGACTCGTTCCCATCTACATGTCAATATTAACATCCATGACAAATTTGATGATGATCAGACTAAATGTACGACCTGTAGCCCGTGCTAAAGGATTTAGTCATACAAAGAGTGAAATCAAAGATGCCTGCTGGCGGCCATGTTTTTTGGCCGAATGACCCCAAAATGACTCGTTCCCATCTACATGTCATTATTAACATTCTTGACAAATTTTATGATGATCAGACTAAAAGTACGACCTGTAGCCTGTACTAAAGAATTTAGTCATACAAAGAGTAAAATTCAAGATGGCTGCTGGCGGCCATGTTTTTGGGCCAAATGACCCAAAAATTACTTGTTCCCATCTACATGTCAATCTTAACATTCATGACAAATTTCATGATGATCAGACAAATAGTACGCCCTGTAGCCCGTGCTAATGGATTGAATTTTTAAATGCAAGATGGCCACTGGCGGCCATGTTTTTTTACCGAATGACCCCAAAATTAATCATTCTGGTCTAAATGTTGATGTCAACAGCTATGACAAATTTCATCATGATCTGACCAAAGGTACGACCTGTAGACTGCATTGTTGACGCCTTACGTACACACACGGACGACGGACGACAAAGCCATGGCAATAGCTCAAACTTTACAAAGTAAAGTTGAGCTAATAATGGACAATGATATATCTTGTTGCCATGAGTCAATGTCATGGCGTTGGGCAACGCGATAGAAATCCAATCATTAACAAATGTGAAAACACCCCCCCCCCCATGTGTTATCCAAAATCCTATGGAATGCAATTTCACATTTATAAATCATTGCCTGAAGTTCAATTCAATTGTGCTGGAATGCAAATCTTTGTAAAGTCATATTTGTAAGAAAAGTTAATTGCTCTGAAGTTCAATTTGACAATGATTTGTCTATATAGCCAAGGGTATTAAATTTATTCTGTGACGACACTATACATATAACTCTATAACGTCCATCTGATATTATGACTCTCTTGATATGGCAGACCTGTGCAAATAAGGTGCCAAGGTCACATTTTAGCACACAGACATAGGTGCCCCCCCTCACGTGTTGTTGATGCATACCATATCATGATCCAAAATCCTATGGAAGGCCATACCACATTTATAAACAAGAGGTGGCATCAGAGATGCTGTGTCTCGTTTACGGTGGCTTACCGCCGGTGGCTACCGCCAATTGGTGTGCATCATGCAGTATCGGTAGACTAATTAATAGGTAAAATCGAAAAATGACTAATTAAGGGCCATAACTCTATCAAATTTTATCGGGCCAGGCTGGTTTTCGAACTCGTCTGAAATATTCTTGGCAAGTATGTCTATTCCAAATTTTAAACAAATCGGAGGACGTTTGTTGAAGTTATCGCGCTAACGAGCTAAAAATTCACGAAAAATGACTAATTAAGGGCCATAACTCTATCAAATTTTATTGGGCCAGACTGGTTTTCGAACTCGTCCAGGATATTATTGGAAGACACTTATATACCAAATTTTAGTTGAATCGGATGACGTTTTGTTGAAGTTATCGCGCTAACGAGCTCAAAATTCGTACAAAATGACTACTTAAGGACCATAACTCTATCAAATTTTATCAGACCGGGCCGGTTTTCTAACTCGTCCGAGGTATTCTTGGGAGACACCTATATATCAAAATTTCAATCAAATAGGATGATGTTTGTTAAATTATCGCGCTAACGAGCTGAAAATTTGTAAAAAAATTACTAATTAAGGGCCATAACTCTATCAAATTTTATCGGACCTGGCCGGTTTTCGAACTCGACCGAGATATTCTTGGGAGACACCTATATGCCAAATTTCAATCAAATCGGATAACGTTTGTTGAAGTTATCGCGCTAACGAGCTGAAAATTCATGAAAAATGACTAATTAAGGGCCATAATTCTATCAAATTTTATCGGACCAGGCCGGTTTTCGAACTCGTCTGAAATATTCTTGGCAAGTATGTCTATTCCAAATTTTAAACAAATCGGAGGACGTTTGTTGAAGTTATCGCGCTAGCGAGCTAAAAATTCACGAAAAATAACTAATTAAGGGCCATAACTCTATCAAATTTTATTGTGCCAGACTGGTTTTCCAACTCGTCCAGGATATTATTGGAAGACACTTATATACCAAATTTTAGTTGAATCGGATGACGTTTGTTGAAGTTATCGCGCTAACGAGCTCAAAATTCGTACAAAATGACTACTTAAGGACCATAACTCTTATCAAATTTTATCAGACCGGGCCGGTTTTCTAACTCGTCCGAGGTATTCTTGGGAGACACCTATATATCAAAATTTCAATCAAATAGGATGATTTTTGTTAAATTATCGCGCTAACGAGCTGAAATTTTTTGAAAAAATGACTAATTAAGGGCCATAACTCTATCAAATTTTTATCGGACCTGGCCGGTTTTCGAACTCGACCGAGATATTCTTGGGAGACACCTATATACCAAATTTCAATCAAATCGGATAACGTTTGTTGAAGTTATCGCGCTAACGAGCTGAAAATTCGTGAAAAATGACTAATTAAGGGCCATAACTCTATCAAATTTTATCGGACCAGGCCGGTTTTCGAACTCGTCCGAGATATTCTTGGGAGACACCTATATACCAAATTTCAATCAAATCGGATAACGTTTGTTGAAGTTATCGCGCTAACGAGCTGAAAATTCGTGAAAAATTACTAATTAAGGGCCATAACTCTATCAAATTTTATCGGACCAGGCCGGTTTTCGAACTCATCCGAGATATTCTTGGGAGACACCTATATACCAAATTTCAATCAAATCGGATAACATTTGTTGAAGTTATCGCGCTAACGAGCTGAAAATTCGTGAAAAATGACTAATTAAGGGCCATAACTCTATCAAATTTTTATCGGACCTGGCCGGTTTTCGAACTCGACCGAGATATTCTTGGGAGACACCTATATACCAAATTTCAATCAAATCGGATAACGTTTGTTGAAGTTATCGCGCTAACGAGCTCAAAATTCGTACAAAATGACTACTTAAGGACCATAACTCTATCAAATTTTATCTGACCGGGCCGGTTTTCTAACTCGTCCGAGGTATTCTTGGGAGACAACTATATATCAAAATTTCAATCAAATAGGATGATGTTTGTTAAATTATCGCGCTAACGAGCTGAAAATTCGTGAAAAATGACTAATTAAGGGCCATAACTCTATCAAATTTTATCGGACCAGGCCGGTTTTCGAACTCGACTGAGATATTCTTGGGAGACACCTATATGCCAAATTTCAATCAAATCGGATAACGTTTGTTGAAGTTATCGCGCTAACGAGCTGAAAATTCGTGAAAAATGACTAATTAAGGGCCATAACTCTATCAAATTTTATCGGACCAGGCCGGTTTTCGAACTCATCCGAGATATTCTTGGGAGACACCTATATACCAAATTTCAATCAAATCGGATAACGTTTGTTGAAGTTATCGCGCTAACGAGCTGAAAATTCGTGAAAAATGACTAATTAAGGGCCATAACTCTATCAAATTTTATCGGACCAGGCCGGTTTTCGAACTCATCCGAGATATTCTTGGGAGACACCTATATCCCAAATTTCAATCGAATCAGATAACGATTGTTGAAGTTGTTGCGCTAACGAGCCTAAAATCAGTGAAAAATGGCAAAGGGCCATAACTCTGTAATAAATGTGTGGACGAACACGATTTTTTTGTCTGCAGCTTACGTGCATGGATATGTACTCACACAACAATTTTTTTTAATCCGTCAATAAACGGTTGAGTTATAAGCAAAACACGTCGCCCGCCCGCCCACCGTCCCTCATCAAACTATAAGTCGAATTTTGGAAAAAAACTCGACTAATAACAACATAATGTTTGGGAGTATAAACGAGAAAAGATGTATCGAAACGATATATTGAACACGAGGTCGATTCACTTCTTACAGACCTCTAAACTTACGTCGTACATAAAAGCACCCGACACAAAGCGCGTATACAAAATAATATATAATAATTCCCAACATACTCCCGCCCCAAAATGACAGTAAGTTGTGAGAATATGAAAGTGTCAATGACACTGTAGCTCAACTTGGAAAAGGGGAATAATTTCATGTGTTACAGTCAATGGAGTGATTAGGAATGTGGAAAGTTGAAAGGCCTAGTTATGCAAAGAGTAAAATCCAAGATGGCCACTGGCAGTCATGTTTTTTTGCCGAATGACCCCAAAAAGACCTGTTCCCATTAACATGTCATTAACATCCATGACAAATCTCATGATGATCGGACCAAAGATCGGACTTGTAGCCCATGCCAAAGGATTTAGTCATGCAAAGTGTAAAATCCGAGATGGCTGCTGGCGGCCATGTTTTTTGGCCGAACGATACCAAAATGACTCATTCCCATCTACATGTCAATATTAACATCCATGATAAATTTCATGATGATCAGACCAAAGCTACGACCTTAGCCCATGCTAAAGGATTTAGTCATGCAAAGAGTAAAATCCAAGATGGCTGCTGGTGGCCATTGTTTTAAGGCCGAACGACCCCAAAATGATTCGTTAATGTCAATATTAATATCCATGACAAATTTCATGATGATCAGACCAAAGCTACAACCTGAAGTTTTTGCCTAATATCTTAAAGATCAGTTCCTGTTGTTTGATAATGGTTGAGTCTACCTACTTTTATTAGTCTTAATCATGTTAATTCAGTATTGGAGCAATGAAAGATACCATAAATGGGGTCCCAGACTCATCCACACCCTCAAAAATTCGATTTTACAGAACGCGGTATAAAATTCCACAAAAATCGCAATTGGGATTCCAGTCATATATCAACAAGAAATGGACATAACTGTACAATGTAAGTTGGGCATACCATTATCTATGAATACTCCAATTCATTGAAACCCAAATTGGCGCTTTGTCTCAAAATGGCTGCCAAAATGGCGGTCAAAATATGGAAAATGGTGGATATCTAGAATGGTCGTTGGGGGGGGGGGGGGGGTTAGACCCAGAAGGAATTTGTAAAGAAGCGGTTTTGGTGTCATTCGACGCGGGAGATTGGTCCAATCAGAATCAAAGGCGAGTGCATTCAAGGGCGAGTGCATTCAATTCATTGAACATGGTGACAGTCGGCACATTTCAAAGACATAGTGCCACCTGTCAAGTATAAATATACAACGACGTCGCCATAAGTTCAAAGCTGCAGTGCCGCCAATTTGTAGAATATACAACGACCCGAAGGGTAACCAAGTCGCATCATCAAACGAACTGCCAACTGTTTGCAACATAAGTTAGTAGTACTCATGTTGTCGGAATCTCTTTGATACGCGATGAAAGGTTGTTAACCCTTCCAAAATAAATAACACAGAATAATCGACTATGGAAATGGTAATCGATTATCAGCTTTATCAAAGGTTCATCGATTATACAATTAATCGTGGCACGGTAGTCACTGGCACCCCTATGTCTGATGCTATATTATGTCATTAAAAACTAACTCAACATTATGATACAAATGAAGCCTCCTCTCATAGAGCCAAGCAATAAGCTATTTAGTGATTGGAGTCAGGACCTAGCCGCTGTTAGCCGGAGAGCAGAAATACATTCGTGTCAAATTTAATCGTGAATGTCTATATAAGTAACATACATACAAAGAGAGTCATACACACATATTCGCTGTCCATAGAAAACATAAAGAGGATTCTAGTCGTTATTTGTCCATATAAGGTAAAGAGCATTCATGGATTTTATGTTCGGTAATGCGGATATGGTGTCAAAACATGTCGGACAGAGACCTGACCAAGACCATGTTACCTGAATAGAATAGAATAGAATATTTTTGAGAATCTAGACTTGGATTCTCGCCAAAACATAAGCCCTGCAATTGGTGCATAAATGTGGGTGCCTACAAGTAATATTTACATACACAATCGCATTTATATATTAAGATTATAGCATCACTTGTTATTGCATCGAATGCATGTTATGTGTAACGGTTCATGACCACCCTCTAATACTACAAAATGTCTCCATATTATTAATACTTTGCTGACTTAAGGTCTCAAAATTACATCAAAGTTGTCACAAAATAGTCAAATTGCCAGTGGCGATCGATACGCGGCACATTGTTCTATGCATTTTGGCATATGGGTAGCAATCGCCGAGCTGTCGTTGATGTAATAATTCAGCCAATTAAATATTTGAATCATTCTCAGAATTATAAGTTATATTTTTATTATGTTGGTTTATCTTTCTACGTATATTTGAAACAAAGTCCTTATAAGTTCAAAACAAAACAACCTAAATTACCGAGCACTTAAATTAACAAATACAAATTTTCTTGCAGCACTAACTCTGTATGAATTGAACACACACCATATTCGCGTCACACATGTGTCAAAGCTGGGGGTGGGACATTTATTACATGATATAGGATAATACCAGACCACATGTTGTGCGATATATGAGACACTATTAGTCATCCAGTCCAAGCTGATCGAGTGTACAAGAAAGTGAATTTGAAATAATTATGGCAAAGATTCATCTGCAATTGTGTTTTCCTTGGCCGCCATTGTCGGTCTCGATCATCAAGAAAACTCAACACATTACGGTTTACTAATATATGCACACAATCAACACATCGATGCAAACTGTATACCATATATGAGACGTATTCTGTCTGGCCTTCATATTCGTTTGTTCCGATTCCCGGCGATGGCATTATTTAGAATTTTATGACATTGGGAAGGGTTAAGTTTTTACTTTTTATGTCATCAATTGATAAGATAGATTAATGAGGAAACTACAGTTATTTATGTAGTATATATATATATATGGTCATAGCGTGACAAGCAAAATGTGATGTTTACACACTTAAGCTATGGACAAACAATACATCTCGCATCTACAGTGGAGTCTACTTCATTGTGAATTAAGTCACTCTGGGTTATTTGACCATAAACCTGTTACACCTTAGCCCTTAGTTTATTGTAATTTAATGAAAATTTTACACATCGTGATTGCTTTCAAAAATAGTACAACTTCCTGTTAGTAATACACGAATGAAGAGTGTTTCATTCATACAAAATTACTACACGAATGAACTGAAATTTATATTTCACATCTTCCCAACAACAGATACAGACATAGTCATAGTGTTATACTGTCTTACATGTACCCATGCTATGACATCATTATAAGGGGCAATACACTCAAGGAGTTAAAGTGACACGAAACAAGGGACGTGATGCAATATTGGTGTTTGAATATTAAAGGAACACAAGACACTCTAAAGGGACACAAGACACTCATTATGAATGAATGTTAACATTATACAAGCGCAGTGGTTGAAAGTTAAAATGACACAGAACAATATTTAAAGTTCAAATTTTCGGGCACTTAATGCGCCTTTTATCATTACGTATCGTTTCTCACTCTACAATTCCCAATAATCCACTCACTCTCTCCCCAGGGAGTTCTCTGTCATCGTATTTCATCGCATTCTGTTGGCCCTGGGTCTCTGTGTCTTTTGTATGTTTTTTCATCCCATTCTGTTCATCTGGGTGTTCTCTGTCATCGTATTTCATGCCATTCCATTCACCCATATGTTGGTTCGTGTCCTCTTTTAGTACATTCTGTCGCAGACGTAATGTGTCCGGTGTTGCGGCTTTTAAATCCACCAGTAGGTAACCGTACGGTTCACTCGTCGCTTCCGAAAACTCTCGAACCATACGCTGAGGACATTCAGGATACATCTGTCTTGATAATGTTGAAATTAATCCCTTGT
This sequence comes from Siphonodentalium dalli, assembly GCA_032622095.1. Lineage (NCBI taxonomy): Eukaryota > Metazoa > Mollusca > Scaphopoda > Gadilida > Siphonodentaliidae > Siphonodentalium > Siphonodentalium dalli. The sequence continues at coordinate 149,232,731 of CP136063.1, forward strand.
CGATTGGGTTATTGAACAATACCAAATATTGACAATTTCGTCGTTGCGTTGGATCTTTGTTGTAGTAGAAATTCTGGTTCAAACTTATCAAAGATAAGTTCAAATGGTGACTTCCTTCGGCAACAAATCATTAACTCTCTGGTCTTTTGATGAAGTTTGCATCAAGTCATCGAGTATAACTAGATTTTTATACCGGGGGTTGATAAGAGAATCCAAGTTTGCTGGTATTCCTCGTATAAAGTTGACATGAGGGGTGACGGTATACTTTATTTCGTCATATAGGGGCTGCCAATATTTATAAAACCATATTATTCTGTCAGGTGCGGGTGATATTTTTGAGGCAGACTTTGGTAGCAAGGTTTTCACGAAGTACGTCTTCCCACTAGATGTCGGTCCACTTACACATGCCGTGAATGGATGATTGAAAATAAAATCTTCCTGGATTTTGGCCATTGGATCATCAAAGCAGGATGTTATGTCGCTTGGTTGCTGTTGTTGTTGGTGTTGTTGTGGCTGTTGTTGTTGTTGTGGCGGCGGCGGATGATGATGATGTTGTTGTTGTTGTTGTTGTTGGTGGTGTTGTTGTTGTTGGTGTTGTTGATGTTGTTGTTGTTGTTGTGGCGGCTGATGATGCTGTTGTTGTTCTTGTTGCTGTTGTTGTGGCTGATGATGCTGCTGTTGTTGTTGGTGTTGTTGTTGCTGTTGCTGTTGTTGGTGTTATTGTTGTTGTTGCTGTTCTGAAGGCGTGTGTTTAACTTTGATATGACGTTTCAAACTATCTTGCCAAGCATAGACACTTAAGCACTCTTCACATTGATACTTCATTTTCCTATATAATCAGTGAAATCGAGCGTTCTTCTATGCACCTATATTTATATAGAACAGAAACAATGGAAACGTGGTGGACTAGAAGAAGTCCGTATGTTTGATAACTTTATGTGGGTGAAATAGTCTGCCGGAGAAGCACTGTGTAGACAGGGAATCAACATGTCTTGTCGGTAAGAGAGTCAGACGAGAAGTGAAGTCTCGGCTATTAAAACATAGTAATGCGATAGCGAACATCAAACGAGTCTGCACACGCATATCTGTCAAAAGATATAATAGCAGTCATTGGTCAATTTATCCACGGAATCAGCTCAGTACACAATCGGTACGAAGCCGGAGGTCAACTAAGTACACAATCGATTTCATCATGTCACCAGGTGCGGGTAAGTGATGTGAAGGTGGTTGGGGTAGGGGTGGAGGGGAGGGGGACGTAGGTCTGTGACAAACATTGAGTGGAAAATCTCTTGTCAAACAAAAGATTTTTACCACGATAGAACCCAGCGAGATATTATTATTGAAAAGATAATCGATTATACATGTATTTATTGGTGATGACATAATTCACATATGGTAGGATATACAATATTTAAAGTGTTCATTTTTAATCCCAGTTGACAGAATCGTCAGACATTTCTTCGGATGAATAGGCACTGTCCAACAGATATGTGTACTCCTCGGAGTCTCCTCCATAAGTTCAATTTCCAGGTCCCAATCCTCGAGCTGGTGTTGGTAACTGTGACATTCTGAACAGGTAAAAGATGATTGTGAGCTAGTACTCCAAAAATCGGCTTCTATGTCCCGATATGAACTTTCAGAAGACCAATTGTCTGATCCGCTCTCTGATCCGCTCTCTGATCCGCTGTCGTTATTCATTCCATAACGTAATGCCTCAGGCCAGTCGGAAATTGGTTGCTCGTCATCTTCATTATATTGTTCTCCACATACGTGTTGGTCATTTCCAACCATAAATTGCCACAACCATGTTATGCCTAAGCATAAATATTTGAATATATTTTCCATCATCATGTGTATCGTGTGGTACAAATTTTGACAATATATATTTTTTGTCGAGAATATATACCTAAAAGTGAACCGCATGTGGCTGAAATTTAACTTCGCATTGACTACATCACCTATTTTCTCTTTAAATCACCGCAACGGCAAGTTTCATTTTCGAAGCGTTGGCTGCCCTCGGTGACACGCTGCTTGGTACAGTGTCCTGTAAAACTTGATCCACTCTTGGACGAATTCGTTTGCAGCAATGGTCCGAATATTTCGACCTAAATCTTTTAAATGTTACATCGTTACATGCCCCGGAAATATTCGGACAGCATGATGCAAACGGCACAGATTCCTCGGCCCTTTTATTATATGTGTACATTTTTGCCCGACACCCGCCAACTAATTACAACGGAAGTACATGGTCGCGTGTCAACGAAATCAGCGGACGGTTTGAAAATGAAACTTGGCGTTGCGGTGATATAAAGAGAACCTAAGGTGATATTGCCAATGCCATGCTAAATGTAAATCACAGCGATCACGTTGATGTATAACAGTCATAATAGCAATGAATATGGAGAGCGCCACGAGCGAAACGTTTTTTTCATGTTTCTGATTTTCGTGATACAAAAAATGAAAAAAAATGACGTAAATCGCTAATCCCCTAGTTGCAATCCTATTCTTTATTTATTACTTATATATCTATATATATCTATATATCTCTTATATTTTTTATTTACTATCATTCTGACAAACTCCTGTGATAGTACTAACATACTCAAAATACACTTACTAGCAACATTACAAACTTTTTTGTATTTGAGATTTTGTTGAAATATTTTGGGTATTGTAGTAATTTAGAACATAAACATAACCATTTGATTGAGTTTCATTACTTAGAATTGGTCTAAGTTAGAAAAATTGACTTTGAAAAAATTTCAGTTTTAAGACATGACAAATTCATATTTCGAGAAATGCTCCAAAGTCGAACCCATGACATAGAACACACCAGGATTCACTCAGTTAGGTAATATTGTGTCCTTGTCTTACTTAAGGTTATATTCTGTTGAAATATGATGGAATTGATGGAATTAATTGTCAGCAATGAATGTGCCATGAGCGGCAAGTGGCGGACAACATGGAAAAAGGGAACAAAATTGCAACATTTTGCCAGAATGTATATATATCTGGAAAGCAGCCTATAGAATGACACAGCATGCTGCAGCTAAGTTATGTGAATGACAATCCGGCTCACTTTATCGAATGTACTTGATTTGATCTTGATAATATTGCCTTTCACTTCTTTAGAACTCCAAGAATGTGAAGTTCAAAAAGTATAACTTGCCTCTCCCTTATAATTACAGTAACTAAAAACTGTGTCCCCCTGAGCACCATATATTGGAAATAAATGGGCATTGGACTTGTTATTATGTTAACCTGATAGCATTCAGTCATACACTGTATGACAGTCCAGTGAGTGCAACCAACTGATTTTCAATAATATGTACTGTCACCGCAGGCCTTCTAAACAGTGATTGAGATCTTAATAAATATAAATATAATGCATCTATTCTCCATTTATAGTAAGGTATGTGGGTGGTATCTAGAGAAGTCGCCCCCCCCCCCCCCAACGGAGTCGGGCCCATACGAAGACATCCCTACGCGAAGTCGGCCCCATTAATTAGAAGGGATTAAATCGGCTTAATTTGATTGAGGTAGTGTTAATGTTTGCTAATTGTGAGGTCCTCAATTTTTGCAAAAATATATAATATGATATCACTCAATTATGGAATGCGTTCCGTTTAGCACGAGTACAGTATCAAATAACTGCATGATGAAGACTTTTATTTTAAATGTAGGCTCAGTTTAATATAGACCCTGCCTGACCAAGACTCAGAGCCCCATAAATGTTTGTGTTATAGCGACTGATGGTTCACTAAAGACCCACTCCTGTGCTCTACCACAACTGTTTAGAATGCCTGTGACTGTCACTACAATACTTTACACATCACAGCTTTCAATGAGATTATTACATATATTATACATCCGAGCCTTGAAATAGTGTCTGTCATTTGCAGAATGAGGTCCCCAGAGGGCAAATTTAGTGATGCTAAACAGCAAAGTGTGTTGGCATCACCAAATTCACCCTCTGGGGACCTCATTCTGCAAATGACAGGCACACGATTTCAAGGCTTGAATGCACACAGTATAATATATATAAACCACTTTTACTTATGTTATACATACAGTTTATATTCACATAATGTTATACTTTCAACGTGTTTATTGCTGCTAACAAAATCAAATATAATCTAACACCTGTAGGGATCAGCTGTTTTGACCAGGTACTCAGGTGTGAAACTGATATAACGGTAATCACAACAATTGATAAGTTGTGTCGGAGACAATTGGAACAAGGCCATGGGACTCAGAATATACGTATTCAATGTTTAGCTTCACCTACCACAAAATAAACAAGGGAAATATATTCTTCTTATAGCTTTTGCTTCGTAAAAAGCGTCCCGTTCGCGAAAACGTGCACGCTTCAGATCTGGATCTAAAGCGGAAGTGAGAACTATTCAAAACGAACTATTCAGTGAAACGCACCCTTGTCTATTTATAGCTACTATAAAATTTGGTTCGCCATTAACTTTTACCGGGCATACTAGCGGTTGGCCGATGAGAGCGCAGCAGGTAAATCATTTTTTTTTCTGTCTCAAACATTACTTGTTATCCACGTTCACTGCATTGAACCCCAATTACTGTGTCCGCGTAATTTTCGAATAATTCTTTTATCATGTTCTAATTGATCCCGGTTATTTATTTGAGCACTAAATGATAGCTTATTTATTCGGATTTCGTTTTAGCGCGAAATCCACAAATATCTATACAGATCGAGTGTCATGTGATTCCATAGATTGCAACACCCCGCTCCGGTTCCATGGTCGGGACGCCTTTTTTTTAATACCGGAAGTCAGCTTACGAGCGACATCTCGAGGGAGGTAATGTCTCTACACTTACGCCCAATTTGAAAGTTGAACCCAACGAGTCGCACATACTACTTGCCTGTAATCAATCGTTTCACAGTCTTCACTCCAACCTCGGCACGACAGTTACTGTGTGGGAAGGCAACAGATGATAGACGGTGATGAACACCCCATGTTGTCAGAAATTCGCGAGTGCTAGCAGCAGTAAACTCGGGGCCGCCATCGGATGAGAGTTCATCAGGTATGCCATAGGTGACGAATGATCTCCGGAGACTGTCGATAAGCCCGGTGGCTCCTCCCGTGGTCCTTTCAACAATTGGCCAATTAGAATATCTGTCAATAATTGTCAAGTAGTTTGTCCCTTTGTATGTGAAAAAGTCGGCACATACGTACTGGAATGGATATGCTGGTTGTGTTGGTGGGGCAGGCGGCGCACTGGGTTGTGATGGTGCCATTCTGTTGCAGTGGTTGCAGCTGTTACGGATAGCAATGATAGCAGGAGTGATTCCAGGCCAGAACACGGATACTTCAGCTCTAGAGATCATTGATGAAGTACTCTGGTGAGCGGCATGAAGTGCTGCCAAGCAGTCTTTTCTGAGTTAAGGTGGCATAAGAACACGGTCTTTGTAGACAACGACTCCGTCTACTGTGTACATGTGGTCACGTAGCTTGTGGTATTCCTGGAGTGCCTCTGGGAGGTCGTGACGGAATTCTGGCATGCCCGATTCGATTATGTCGACCAACATGTTTTTATCGCTGCTGGTAGCTGTTCGGACCTTGTCCCAAGTAATGGACTGTAGCGAATTTAGTGACGAAACTGCAGCTAGACGGACTGTGTCATCAATGTCATCATGGGTAGGTTCAGTGCGACAAAAGCCTGCGAGGAGTGTGTTGCGTGTGTCTGGACAAGAGAGCAAACTGATCAATGTCGAGTCGTTTGTGGTCAGGTCGGTGATCCCAGATATGTCATCTGGGAGGTGCATCTTTGTTGGGTGACCAGTCGGGTGACGAGAGACGGTGTCTGCAGCACGGTGCTTCACTCCTGGTACATGGCTCATGCGGAATCTGTACCGTAGGGTTTTTTCTTTTAGGTTTCTGAGTCGGGTGTTTGGTATGTCAATTAATGATCTGTCCCCGAATAATTTCAGTAGTGGCTTTGTGGTCTACAGCTATTATGAGGTCTTCACAGCCTAGGACGAAATAGCGGGCTTTGTCGAGGGCATCCGCGACGGCTAGAGCTTCGCCTTCCACCGGGGCATAGCGTTATTCGGCAGAATGTGTGATGCGGCTTCCGGAAAGTGTTATTCTCCAACCAGTCGTGCAGCAGAACAGTTCTATCTTTTCGCAGTCACAGTGTTTCTGGAAGAGCCAGAAGCCTATCCCAACCTTAGACCAGTCTGTAGCGAGACAGGTGGGTTTGGATTTGTCGAAGATTCGAACTCCTTCTTGGATCTCGGTAACTATCGCTCGTTTTGATTCCATCATTAGCTCGTCGAGATTCTCGTCCCAGTGGAATGGCGTTCCCGGCTTGAGGAAAGCTCGAAAAGGTAGCATCCTCTCAGTCATGCTGAAGGCGTATGAGACCTGATTTATGAGTCCGAACCAGGAGCGAACATCTGTAATGTTTTTTGGAGTCGGAAAGTCCATAACTGCTTGGAGGAAAGTCTGGCACGGTGTGAAGCCCGCAAACGTAACGACATGTGTCCTGACCGACTATAAATTTGTCTGGGTTAAGTGTTATCCCGTTTCTGCCACAGATGTCAAGCCACTGACATGCCTGGAAGAAATTTTCCTCAAGAGTGGCGCCCCACAGTAGTGTGTCGTCAATGCATTTAGTTTTGTTTGAGACATCTGAAACTATCTCGTCGAATCGCCGGGAGTAGCCATCTCCAGATGCAATGTAACCATGTGGTGCGACGCGGTAACGGTATCGTCCCCATGGAGTGATAAAAGTGGTAAAATGTTTGTCTTCGTCTCGAAGTGGGATGCTGTGGTAGCCATTCCATGCATCAAACACTGTTTTCTTAGTCCCGTGTGGCACAGATCTTGCCTGGTGGAAGGGTGACTGAGTGTGGTGCACGGGTTTCTCGTATACAGCATGTGTGTTTAGTGGCTGCATGTCAATTGTACGCCTTGGTTTGCCATTTTTCTTTGCACAGATGACCATACGGTGACACCATGTGACGGGTTCACCCACAGGCACTGCATGGTTCGAGTACACCTAGTCTCACGTCTCTGTCCAGACATGCCTTCACGTCGATTTGCCAGTGGATAGGAACCGGTACCGGAGTGTGTGTTGCAACTGGTTTGGCGTCTGGGTCGATCATAAGTCGTAACGGGGGACCCTCCATCATTGGTAGCAATTGGTGTTCACATGTATTGAAGGTGCTCGCCTCTGCGGTCAAGCTGGGATATGCAAATTCATAATTAAGTGTCCCAATTGCACACAGGACGTGAATTATACAGACTATACATTATTTTCAGGCTATATATCAGTTGGTTGAATACTATTTCCCTTTTTACTAAAGTAAACAAGTAAATATCGAATGACGATACATATATATTTGTAAACAAGCATTGCAAATAATATTATGGGACGAAAAATCGCAAGACTTGTTCCGTATTATGATGATGATGATATGATTGATAGAACAAACCACTATTATGATGATCGTGTCCTTATTTGTTTACAATACGTATGAATTGACATATACGCACCCGTTCCCTCATTAAAATCAACATATTTCGACAATTTTAGGGGAACTCCGAGAATTCGCAGAACTCCGCAAATAGGGACCTACTGCGAATTGTCAAAACCGATTATCTATTTATAAAACGTCCACAGACACATCGATCTAAATTTGCCCACCAGTATACACCCGATGGGCGTTAATAACTGTATATTATAGAGAGCTAAGTGCCGACAAATACCAAAAATAGCCACTAAAGTTTTATTCCCATTGCAAAATTTGGAGAAACTTACATATGGATATTAAAAATGTCATTTATATACAATGCTGTGTGCAGTATGAGTTTTTCTTGTACTCGTCCAGGTTGTGGTGAAGAGTCACATTGGACTCGACACTGCGTGTCTCGATCGTCCAATATGACTTTTCACCACAACCTGGACTCGTACAAGAAAAACACATACTGTACACAACATTGTAAAAGAAAACCATAGTCAGAAATGGTAACACCACCAAGATCATATTATTACCCATTAATATAAATTATAATATAAAATATATTGCTTACATGAATGCACCGTCTCAGAATTCCGTTAAAACAACAAATCCTTCAAATTATTACAAAAAACTATATTACTGCAGGTTCCTCATTCACCACACCAGAAAGCTTCTAAATGCGGATAAAAAATCGGAGGTATTGTGTTCCCGCCAAGAGTGCATGGCCCAGCCATTGTTCCGTATACCCAAACATCGAAAGCAATTAACGCGGTCATAATGGTTACATACTGCAACTTTAAAACATCCATGGATATAATGCTAGAAGCTGCCTCGATAATTTGAACATAAAAATTGGGTTTAAATGACAACTTTATCTATGATATTTGCCCATGAAATCTTCAATAAATAGATTAACGCATAGCTAACTGGAATTTCATTGAATTAACCAACCTTTGAGTGAGAAAATCGTAGTGAAAGGTTACCGGTCAATGTGACACATCTACCCGTTCCAAATCGGTATCGCTTTATGCGCTGCATCGAACGTACCCAAGTTAACCTATCTACCCGTACCCGTTCCCGTCCAACGGGTATCGCAAACTCGCTAATAATGTAAAGGACAATAAACGAAATTGAAATTCCCAACTACATCGTTTACCGGTGACCGGTCTCCTGGTCGCGTAGTACGACTTTTAAACTAATAAACCGGTGACCGGCCTCCTATTCGCGAAGTTCGACTTTCAAACTAATAAACTGGAAAAACCATAAAACCTGCATGAGACCATGGATTTTTATAATTTGGCCCACAGATTACACCTGGTGGTGTTAATAACAAGAAAACCATAGTCAGAAATGGTAACGCCACCAAGATTATAGTATTACATATAAATAGAAATTATAAAAAATACATAAAATATTTTGATAACAATTGCGTTTAAACAAGTAATCCTTCAAATTATTACTAACAAAGTAAACGACTGTGGGGTCACTCAACAGATTATAAAGATTTGGGCATAGTATACTGTAAATACTAAAATTTAAATGAAATAATTAAAAGATAAAATTTAGCAAGTAGTAAAAGTTAATTTTCTCATTTAATTTTTTGTTTTTGTTTAAATAAAGCAACAATTAAAGGTACTCAACCCGATAAAACTCCTCTCAATTACTATTTCAATGGCTTCGGGGGTCAAAAATATTTGATTCGAGTCGAGGAAGTCACCCATCAAAGCTCAGATTTGTTAGATATCGATTTTAGAAATCTATTATTTTTCATTATCGGGAATACTATCTGGCCCAGAACTCAGTCAAAATTGCGTTAAAATTACCACTTGATTTTAGAGTTATTCATCCTTGTCTGTTTGAATAGATTTGGAGTACACATCCAGAGCAGATTACGGCAGTTATTGGTACTCATCTCGAGAACATAACAAATTTGAAAAATCAATATCTAATAACTCTGAGCTTTGTTTGATGGGTTCCTCGACTCGAATCAAATATTTTTTACCCCCAAAGCCAAAGAAATAGTAATATAGGACCCTCTGATCGGATTGTTGTTGTTGGAATCTGTTGAGATGGGGACCCTCTTTACGGGTTGAGTACCTTTAAATGTAACATTTGGTTTTAAAAAAAATGATTGACCGTGGCTCTTCCAAAAATTGCGCGACTGACCTGGTCAATTGTTCTTAAGAAGTTGTTTTGAGAATTACTATGGAGGGAAATAGTTATGGCTGTGGCTTCGCAAGTAATTGGGGAACCTCGTTTACGATTTAACCACGCCTCCGTAATTACTTCCTAGATACTGTCGCTAAGCCTTACAAGCGCTGGCGGCTGGGCGATTTATGAGGCTGTGAGCTACAGCGAGTACATGGTGCTAATTGCCAGAATTGTTTGGGCATAAAATAAAAAACGATATATAAAGGAGGGAAACAATATAATGTTTTGATATGATTTAAGACTGACTCAATGCATGTTCCAGGACACGTCTGCACACAATAAAAATTAATAATGTGCCAGACAAATATTATGCGAAACACCAGCCAGACATGTCAGTTTCTCAAAAGCAATCATAACATAAATGACGTCCGAAAGCAGTGCACGTGCTAATAAGATTTTGCCATAAAGTGACAACCATTCAATTGAGTTAAGCGTCGGCTCTTTTCTTTGATGTACCGATGTGACGTCACACAAATGAAGCCAAACAAACTGTTCTTAGGGTATAATGGTGTATGGTTTTGAGTGTTACATTAAACCGATGGCCATTTCGATTAGCCGGGACAAGCGCCCGTGTTATTCAAGCTGATATGTTTGTCTTAAGGAAGTCATAAACTAATGGATGTCACAACCTATAATGGATGTGTCGGATTAACACACAGGAAACGAGGCTGCATTTCATTTGATTTTTTCACACGTTTGATCCGCGAAGGCAATGGTAATCGACACTAGAGAAATAATATAAATAATATAAAATGAGCTTTAAAGGGGTACTGTACCCAAGATGTTGTTGTTGGTTTCTATAATCCCCGAGTCGGAGAATAATGTAACAACTTTTCCATTTTTTGAAAGTTTGTTGAGTACGAAGTATTGTTACGGATGGCAAATTTACCGGAATGCAAAAATACAAATTGTCGTTGTCGAGTAATTTTTGTAAAGTTTTCAACCAAATGAATCAAATAAACATTATATTATATGGTTAGTAGTCCCATATACTCATTTAAGTTAGTGTACCGTCACTAGTCAATGAGTGGCTTGGGTTTTCTCCCCGTATAAGCATAATGTTTCAAACGATCGTGTGTGCAATTGTTTTCCTAATCCAATATCCCTCAATTATAATTTGATTACGTTTTGTACACGGAAATTCGAATTTTAAGAGACGCCATTTTATGGCTGGAGCCATAAAATCAATTTATATTAAATTATTAACTTTTAAATTATTAAATTTTAAGATAGCCTATTAACCTGAGCGTTTACAGAATACATCTTCGACTCAAATTACTTATATTTCTATATAGTATCGATAATAGATCGTTGTTACCACCGGGAATTTATTGAAAATGGCGTACAGTACCCCTTTAATAACACGGAAGTGATAAACTTATATGCCTTTGGGAAGAAATAGATATTGTTTAAACTGTTAGTACTTCCAACCACAGGAGCTTGGAATTTGGTCAAAACCCCTCTTTTATTGGCAGAACCACCACCCGGGACCATAGGTCACGGAAGGAACGAAACACGAATTTATTGCCACCCATTTTGAACTCAACTGTGTTCCTACAAAAAATATATTTTCACTAAAAACTTTTGGTACCTCTTACACCTTAGATGCCAATCTACAACATTCCATAGGTATATTTTTCCAGTTCTTCGAAAACCTCACTTTATTTCGGTAATGTATTGTAAATTCACCAACGAAGACAAATCGGCGTATTCTCCATCACCCGTTCTAGAATCTGAGTAGCGGAACTGGTACCAAAATATGCGGAAACTTTAAAACTATGATCCGGAGACGGATAGCATGAAAGTACCGTTTATAATTTCGAACATAGCTGCTGATTACATGTTTATTACATGACCGTACCGAGATCATCATGAACTTTTTGATGGATGATAACATTGGCGTCTAGATGGGAACGAATCATTTTGGGCTCATTTGCATAAAAACATGACCGCTGACAGTTTGCCGACAGAGAAAACAATAACTTTGAAATAAAGGGATATAATCATATAAGAAGGCCCACGTGCATTTTCGCATAATTTTTTAGAGTTATATCCCTTCGACCATAGCGCTCAATACCACACATTAAGGACCACATTCGGTTTCAAATTTCCATTTTATTTATTCATGAGGAATTGGTCATTTGTGAGACTATTTATTAGTGGTAATTGGTAGTTGGTAGCACCGTGAGACTTCAATGCACATAGTATACGGCAGCCCTGGGAATTAGCATCGACAATGGGCAGTGCCGAGGCAAAAGCCGACGCGAAATGAATTTGCGTCAGCATTTTTTTAGCCGAGGAAAATAAATATAGACATGTTCAATTAGTTTGTGAATTTGACGTTCGTTGAAGTGATAGTGATGCCATGATCCGTACGGCACATGTCCACAAAATAATTTTACTCGCAATTTGCACACATTGACACGATCAGCTAGTTTGGTCAATAAAAATCTGACATCGTTATCCGCCTCCAAGCAACCGGTTACGGTTGATAGAGCAAGCTGCACCAACTTGAAAGGAGGTCATTGTGCCAGTCGCATGCGCGCGACATACCAATCATCTCACAACGTCGCCAACTAATGCTAGCGCTTTGATGTTTCCGACGAAGCATATCCAACTTCACAAGCACGTGCTCCGATGTTTTTTTTTTACTTTTTCGACTGCGCATTTTCGGGAAGTTTGGGACTATTATACATTTATACTTGCTCTAACTTCCCTGTTTGTTGCATATGATGGGTTTCAACCTACATGGAGAATATTATAACTTGGGACGGTATTACGATATTTTTATTTCAGACGATATTATTGACGATATCAAAATTAAAACCGGCTATACCCGATATATCGTCATATCGCCCAGCACTATTCATTTGGGGGCTCGCCTGAATATGAAAAGCTGGCTACGAATGTGATCGCCATAGAAAAGCTGGCTACATTTGTGATCGATTAAAAAACCTGGCTACGAATGTGATCGGATCGCGGAGCCTTGTGACAATGACCCCATCAGCGAAAGTTACATTAAGTAATGTTTTTAATATTTTTTTGGTATTTTTGATTTTGAGAAAATCAATGCCGATGGTGGCTAGCTGTCTTGAATTTAAAAATTGAATTTCCAATTCATGAGCACAGGCTATATAATCATATGCATAAAGCCATTCTTTTAAGAGTTTTGGTGCTGATTAGTTACGACACACGAGTCACGAGTGACGTATACTATTTATAGATCCTGGTACCGGTGCAGTTAACAATACTTATAGTTGCTTATTACATAAAATTTATGTTAGCGAGTTTATCACTAACACAAATTTATAAACTAGTTATTCAGATAGAGAGAGAGAGAGAGAGGGGGGAGAGAGAGAGAGAGAGAGAGAGTTTTGGTCCCCTTATGACCAATAATTGCAACCAGTATCATTACAAAGTCAAGTAGTACATATAGGCCTACCGGTACATAACGAACATAAAACAAGAAGAAAAAAACAATACCACGTGGTCGTGCCATAAATAGAAATAAATTATATATGAAATATTTGTACAAATTACCATTCAGTCAAATGAAGAATATCTTCTTGGACAGTCGTCATTTTCATCAGATGATAACAGCAGACAGACAAATACAAAAAATTTCAAGAAAATACACAAAACATCAGGATAAGATCATCAAAAACGCGCATAGTATGACGCAAACATAAACTGATTTAAGTTGTCTGGCGCCTAAGTTCGAAAACCGCACGCACTTTCAAATATTTTTGAATTTCGCGGGCTTTAAATTTAGGTTTCGATTTTATTTCGTTCCGACTTTGTTATTCCGGAAAAATGGTTTTGTGCCATTTGTCATTCAGATTCTAGAACGGGTGATGGAGAATACGCAGATTTGTCTTCGTTGGTGAATTTACAATACATTACCGAAATAAAGTGAGGTTTTCGAAGAACTGGAAAAATATACCTATGGAATGTTGTAGATTGGCATCTAAGGTGTAAGAGGTACCAAAAGTTTTTAGTGAAAATATATTTTTTGTAGGAATACAGTTGAGTTCAAAATGGGTGGCAACAAATTCGTGTTTCGTTCCTTCCGTGACCTATGGTCCCGGGTGGTGGTTCTGCCAATAAAAGAGGGGTTTTGACCAAATTCCAAGCTCCTGTGTTCCAACCAACTATCTGCATGGATCCATGCATCGACTAATAGCAATATATTTTGCTCTAAATTCAATTGTGTATTTTAAGTCACTATTATGTTTGACTTTGTACATTCAACGATGCCGGTTTATGTAGTCGAATCTCGGCGGAGTCTATATATAATACACATGTCAGACAGAACTGCTCCTTCAAATCTAACTTCCCCATGTCTGATTTCTTGACACCTTGTACATAATTATGGTAAAGGATGAGTAGAATCGGTTGTGACTTGTTTGCATCATTGTTCTGTTTTCTTGTCCCTCTTGGAAACGAACGTTATTTTAGCTTCCGAAATATATGTAAGCTATATTAACCTACCTTTGTTTGAACAAACATGTGTTCCTTGTAATCCTGTCGATATTGAAGTTTTAGTGACTTTTGTTGCACGGTCTGATCCAACATAAACATCGTTCATTGTTAGTTTTCGGCTCGGAAAAGGGCCAAATATCACTGTTGATTTATCGTTAGAATCCGACTCAAATTTTCTTTATATAACTACAGTCACTATTACAAGATACATACGCACACCTAGGCATCTTTAAAATCTCGGAAAGAAGTTATATTATCGTGTTAAACAGCGTTTTATAACGAGTGAAAATGCATCACCGAGAGGTTCTTTTGTTTGGTAAGGGGACGTCCTTGAACTTCGTTCGCTGCAACGCGATTGGTCAGTTAATTACCGCTGTCTGTCAATAGAGATTCGTCAATTAACTTGGTGACGTGATGTTAACAAATCTGAACTCCAGTTAACCAAGGACGCTTCATACCAAATATAAGAAGAATTAATAATTCTTTAGAAGTTGTTTTAAGATTTACTATGGAGGGAAAGAATTGTGGTGCTGGCTTCGCAACTATTTGACCTCATTGTAACAAATATAAATATTAGTCACTCAGGCAATAGATGTATCTATTCTGTATATTAAGTTATTGGGTCTTACGTGTCTTGAGATGTCTAAATAGTTTTCGATGGACAGATCGCGCAAGGGACCCACGCCAATCTTCTCTGTTGGGATTCCAATTGTTGGCTCATTAAATATGCACATATGCTTAAGATACAGTCGCACGATCCCGTAAGTCGGGTTTTGGATCCAAGTTAATGAAAATATCATTGAAATAATCGGTTTCCCCCAATAAACATCCATATATTCAATATACATGTTTTGGAGCATAATTATATAGGCAGTCCATATTGGACGCCATCATGGAATTTATTTTGTTTTGTTTTAATTTTCACACATAATTATTAGTTATGTGGATGGAGTTCTCATTAAACCTCACATCCTTGTATTGGTTACAGTAATGCCCAAAGTAATTGACCACTTAACCACAGCAGAATTATGGGTATTTTTTCAGCATTTACAATCCTGACAAATTACCCATTATTCTGCTGTGGTCAAGTGGTCAATTGTTTTGAACATTACTGTATGATGATTGAGTTATCATTAAGCCTCAAATCCTTATATTGGTTACAGTAATGCCCAAAGTAATTGACCCTTTAACCACAGCATAATTATGGGTAATTTTTCAGGATTTAGAATCATGAAAAAATACACACAAATTTGCTGTGATTAAGTGATCAATTACTTTGGACATTACTGTATGTAGATGGAGTTAAACCTCACATCAGTGTGTTGGGGATTTGGACCTTGACTTGGGACCTTTGGTTTTTAACGCAACAAATGCGCGTACACCTTATACACAAATTTCTTATGTAACCAGAGTTTTTCTTGGATAAGATGAGTTTGAAGCCTGCTTACATTTCAAAATGTTGTCAGTTTTGTATTGTCTGCAGCGAACTCGAGGCGTTGAAGCAAAAGTTACAAAAGATAAAATGTGTATGCGACGAGACTATAATACAAATGAAAAAATAAATTGAGGGAGGGGTGGGCGATACAGGGAACCAAGGGTTGAACCGATATAAATTTGTAGAGCGATAACGACCAATGTTGACATATTATGCATATCAACTCTACTGTTGCAACAAGGCTATAAAATAGGGGGGTGTCAGAATCTTAGTCATCTCTATATAGTGTCAGAATAGTCATTTATGGAGTTCTATAAGATGTTGGGTTGGTTATATGGACTCGGAGAAAAGGGGTTTGTACCGATAACTGACATAAATTAGTGGATCAATGTTGCCATGTAATGCATCGCGACTGTACTAAAGCAGCAATGATATAAAATTGAGGGGGGGGGGGGTCTGAAATTATCTCAATAGATGGCACCAGGATTATATAGAAAGGAAAAGCAATTGATATATGTATATAGTATACTATAGTAATACCATAGACATATATCAAGTATCACGAAATAAAATATTACGTAACATGACTATATACCGATGAAAGAAATAAATAAATTGGACCGGGATTAGAGGTTGGGTTGGTTATATGTGGATAATTGGATATGGAATTCATACCGATGAAACGATACAAACTAGTGGAGCGATAAAGACCAATGTTGACACTTAGTCAGGCTACGCGGGGTAAATAGGGGTTGATACGATAGACCAAAATAAATTTGTCGAGTGATAATGACCAATGTTGACGTATAAAGTAACGCGACTGTACTGCCACACAATTATCAGGGTGAACCGGTCAAATATGGACTCTAGTGCCCAATATCGAACAGCTCAGAAAACATTTGGCGGGCCATAAAATTTATTTAACATATGGCATCTGCCATATACAAATCCATTTATGTCGATAAATCTCTTATTTTTCAAAAATTTAAGCTCAGACTTGGTGTCTGTGTTTGGGATACTTATATATTCCTAAAATGACAGGGTACAGCACGTAATTATTTTTTAGATCGAAGAAATAGTTTTTTTTTCGATGATAAAATTTAACAAAGGATTTCCCATTAAAATCGATTTATGTCTATAAAACTGTCATTTTTCAAAATTTTGAGCTGAAACTTGGTGTATATGTGTGTAATACTACTATATTCTTAAAATGACAGAGTTCAGCACGTAATTATGTTTTAGATGGAAGAAATTGAATATGTTTTCGATAATAAATTTGTAGCGTGGACGGGTCATCGACACTGATCGAGTGCGCTCAATTTGTAAACAAAGTTTTGTCAATAGTCGTTTTGGTCAAACTATCCATTTTTAGACCGGGACAGCAGATCCGAATAGTAGCTAAGATGTATTTAGATAGAATTATCAAAAGAATTTGACCGATCAGGGTAGATTTTAAGAGAATCGAGTGGAGAAATCTTGGTGATAATTCCAGAAAATAAAAATGGAGGAGAAACACAATTAAACTACCACAATGCACTTCACTAAACTAGGGGTTCCCAATGGGTTACACATTATTTTCAGTCTATCAGATTATTTATATTTTCAACAACAAGTGACTTTAAGTTTACAATTTCAGCCTGTCCTGACTCTATCGATACGATTTATCACATTTTCAAAAACATATTGTACACCGGTGGCGTTAACTTTACAATTTAAGCATCTACGTGATTCTATCGGTACGATTGAGTAAGGTACAAATAAAAATATATAAAAATACACCAGGGGCTCCCAATAGGTGATATCTTATTTTCAGGCTATCAGAGTATTTATATTTTCAACAACATATTATTACACCGGTGACTTTAAGTTTACAATTTCAGCCTGTCCTGACCCTATGGATACGATTTATCATATTTCAAAAACGTATTATACACCCGGTGCCATTAACTTTACAATTTCAGCATATACGTGATTCTATATTGGGTACGATTGAGTAAGGTACAAAAAAATCTCAAAGAATACATTCGCCCTGTCCGCCACACAATATCAAAATCACAGAAACTAGATACACCACATGTGGCGTAATAACTTTATAATATTGTACAGGAACAGCATGACCATGGTAGGTCGTCTTCCTGTTGCCCCTAATATATATATATATTTATATATATATATATATATATATAATTATAATTATAATTATATAGATGGCGGTTGAATGTATCTGCTCGAAAGCAGTATAAAATCCGTTCCAGATTTGGGCAAACGACAGCAGTTAGGAAACAAATAACCAATTTCGGGCAATGTATCGTGTGTATCTGTTTTCATCTCCCTATCATATACACAAGATAATTAATATAAAGCAAGATCAAGCGACTAAAAAGGCGATACATCCGGGGAGAATAATGCAGGCAAAGAGCATCGAATGACGTACTATATGCAATTATACTATGGTGCGGTTGCAACTATCACCATAACTACATGCATGAAATGTCTTATTTGGCGAATTTGACACTTTGTGAATACGTTAGTAATACATCACATGTATATGATTTGTTAATTGTTTTTTATATTATGTCTATATTTGCAGTCTTTAAAGGTACTCAATCCGATCAGACGCTCCTATATAAATTACTATTTATTTGGCCTTCGGGGGTAACAAAATTTGATTCGAGTCAAGGAACCCACCCATCAAAGCTCAGAGTGATCAGTTATCGATTGCTGAAGTTTGTTATTTCTCGAGATGTGTAATAAATATGTGGTCCAGAAAGACGTGCTAAAACCTTAGGATCTCGGACAAAATTCCGGATGAAGATGGAGAACTCTAAAATCAAGTGGTAATTAATTACGGTCAAATTTCGTGATACCTTAGTGATAATGGGCCATATTTTGTTGAACAAAATGTTGATAAATAACAAGTTTTGCGAAATTTTATACCACAGTTGACAGTGGTTAGCATTATTTTGAATAAATCGATTCTGATAACTAAAACGATTTTGAAGAAATGTTGATGTTGTTGTATATTGATGGTATGGGGACTGTCTGGTCGGATTGAGTACTTTTAAGGGGTCAGACGGTCCCCATATCATCAGATTACAACAACAACGACAATCTTTCAGATCGATTAAATATGCACTACCCGAATTAAACGCTCCCTAAATTACTATTTCTTTGGCTTCAGGGGTAAAACATATTTTATTCGAGTCGATGAATCCACCCATCATATGGCAAGCCAAACCACTATTTAATATTTATTTTACTTAAGTAAAATAAAATGACACTTTATTTACTTAAGTGAAATAAAATCATATTTCATTTTACTTAAGTAAAATAACGATCATTTTTATTTCACTTAAGTAAAAAACAATTTTACTTAAAGGTACTCAATCCGAACAGAGGGTCCCATCTCAACAGATTCCAACAAACAACAATCCGATCAGAGGGTCCTATATTACTATTTCTTTGGCTTTGGGGGTAAAAATATTTGATTCGAGTCGAGGAACCCATCAAACAAAGCTCAGAGTTATTAGATATTGATTTTTGAAATTTGTTATTTACTCGAGATGAGTACTAATAATTGCCTTTCAACTGCCGTAATCTGCTCGGGATGTGTACACCAAAATCTATTCAAACAGACAAGGATGGATAACTCTAAAATCAAGTGGTAATAATAACGCAATTTTGACTGAGTTCTGGGCCAGACAGGGGGGGGGTGAAAAAAAAATTCCGGCACGTATGCCGGGGTGGGTGGGTGATCAAAGCCACCAACAAGCATTTTTTTTCCGCAACTAAAAAAAAATGTCCTGCTTGTTTTTGTAGTGTTTTGCAATGGGGCTTCAAAACCATTTTGAATGAGAGAAATAATGTAAATCTAACTGGTAAACTGACTGCAGGCAGTTATCGTGTTGTATTTTGTTGCAAATTTTGAAATCCAAGATGGCCGCTGGCAGCCATGTTTTTTTGGCCGAATGACCTCAAAATGACTCATTCCTATTTACATGTCCATGTTAACATCCATGATAAATAGTATGCACAGAAATCATATACAGCTGTTTACAGTGAATTTCCCCCCGCAAATCTCTGTTTTAGTGTTAAAAGGGGGGTGGGTGTCAAAAAATGGTCGGAAAAAAACTGCGAAAAACGGAAAAAAATTGGCGGTGGGGGTGGGTGGGTACAAAAAATGGTCGAAAGGGAAAAAATGCATTACGTGCGTGAAAAAATTTCCGACCCCCCCCCCCCCCCCAGGGCCAGAAAGTATTCCCGATAATGAAAAATAATAGATTTCTAAAATCGATATCTAACAAATCTGAACTTTGATGGGTGACTTCCTCGACTCGAATAAAATATTTTTGACCCCCGAACCCATTGAAATAGTAATTGAGAGGAGTTTTATCGGATTGAGTACCTTTAAGTAAAAATAACCATGTTTTAACTTAAAGGTACTCAATCCGTAAAGAGGGTCCCCATCTCAACAGATTCCAACAACAACAATCCGATCAAGAGGGTCCTATATTACTATTTCTTTGGCTTTGGGGGTAAAAAATATTCGATTCGAGTCGAGGAACCCATCAAACAAAGCTCAGAGTTATTAGATATTGATTTTTGAAATTTGTTAATTGCTCGAGATGAGTACTGATGAAAGCTTATGGGTTTGTAATAACTGCCGTCAATTTGGTAACCTGCTCGAGATTTTACGCCAAAACTCTATTCAAACAGACAAGGATGGATAACTCTATAATCAAGTGGGGTAATAATAACGAAATTTTGACTGTCTTCTGGGCCAGAAAGAATTCCCGATAATGAAAAATAATAGATTTCTAAAATCGATATCTAACAAATCTGAGCTTTGATGGGTGACTTCCTCGACTCGAATAAAATATTTTTGACCCCCGAAGCCATTGAAATAGTAATTGAGAGGAGTTTTATCGGATTGAGTACTGTTTTACTTAGGCCTAAGTAAATAAAAAAAGGGGCGTAACATAATGGTAATTTTATTTCACTTAGGCCTAAGTAAAATTAGTGTGCTTTTTAATTGTACTTAAAGGGATACTGTACCCAAAATGTTGTTGTTGGTTTCTATAGTCTCCGAGTCGGAGAATAAGGTAACAATTTTTCCATTATTTGAAAGTCTGTTGAGTACGAAGTAGTGTTACGGATGGCAAATTTACCGGAATGCAAAAATACAAATTGTCGTTGTCGAGTAATTTTTGTACAGTTTTTAACCAAATAAACCAAATAAAAGTTATATTATATGCATACTAGTCCCATATTCTCATTTGAGTTATTGTATCGTCACTAGTCAGTTAGTGGCTTGAGTTTTCTCCCCGTATCATCATAATGTTTAAACGATCGTGTGTGCGATCGGTTTAACAATCCAGTATCCCTCAATTACTTTATTTGATTACGTCGTGTACACGGAAATTCTTAATTTAGTTGACGCCATTTTATGGCTCCAGTCATAAATTCAATTTATATCAAATTATTATCTTTTAAATTATTAAATTTTAAGATAGCCTATATTAACCTGAGCGTTTACACAATACATCTTCGACTCAAATTAAATGTTTCAATATATTATCGATATTAGATCGTTGTTATCACAGGAAATTTAATGAAAATGGCGTACAGTACCCCTTTAAGTAAAATAAAACCATGTAGGCCTAGGTGGCGCTTTATTTCACTTAAGAAAAATAAAATGACACTTTTACTTGACTTAAATAAAATTAATATTAAATAGCGGTTTGGCTTGCCATACCATCAAAGCCCAGAGTGATCATATCGAATTTTGACGTTTTTTATTTCTCGAGATGTGCAATTATTTGTGGCCCAGAAAAACGTCAAACGGATGGTCTCGGACAAAATTGCGGATGAAGATGGATAACTCTAAAATCAAGTGGTAATACGGCCAAATTTCGTGCTAATCAAGTGATAATAGGGCCATATATTTCGTTCAACAAAATAACACGTTTTGGGAAATCTTATACCATATAGGCCCAGTTGACAGTCACTGTGGTTGGCTTTATTACTCGATTCTGATTTAACTAAAGCGTATTATGAAGAAATATTGTTGTATCATGACGATATGGGGACCGTCTGATCGGTTGAGTACCTTTAAATTCTTAAATTGGATCCCCGAATGCCATGTCTGATTCCGGATTTCAAGGGTAGCGCCGCTACCTTACGACTACACGTAGGGTAATGTGAGGCATTATAATATGCGACGCGGTGCATAATGCGACAGACGGTCGTTATCATGAATTCCACGAAAAGGCGGCCATGGATACCGATAATGGGTATTTGCATCATTGTCATGTCATCGGGGAATGTTGTTGCTTCTTCTGTATTTCATTATTACTATCCAATGAATATATTTTGGAATGGTCATTGCCCTCACTATACAATCTCTTTAACACCAGATGTTGTGTGACTGGGGATCAATGATGCGCGCATGCGCAGTCAACGCATATTTTCATGTTTTGCCAAATAAGGTAAAATGAACCAAAATATCATTTTCAAGTAGCTCAATGGTCATTCTAGGTTAATAGTGGGGCATGTGTGGAAATGTTATTTTTGTCACATTTCCCATATCACAATCTGCCTCAATTACCATAGTATCCCGTTTTTGCACATATATTTTAGTAAAATGACGGTTTAACCCCTACCAACAACCCGTTTCTAAGGTAAAAACAGTCGCATAGCAACCGTTGCCATGGAAAGTATTTTCGTGATTGCACCCATATCTGAAAATAATACGTGGGACCTAATATACAAATGTGCCAAGTTTTATGCTTTTATGACAATGTCCGCTTTTGTTACACAAAAAACTATACCTAAAAAAATCGCACGGTGATTCCGTCACGCCCGTTGTGTGATTCCGTCACGGCGAACAAACCGAGTTAACTAGCAATATACACATAAGTGTGTGACAATGCGGCTTTTTTCTGCAAGTATAATGTATCTACTTTACTAATTGGGAACTTTTTCCAGGTCAGCTTGGCTGAATGAGCAGGGTTCTTCAATAGTATACGGACCTACCCTCATATTGATGGCACTTTTTTGGTGATTCCGTCACGGACACAATTTGACCCAGAGTGAGATGATACTTAAATACACATATAGTTGTATATAATCAAACAACTTTGTATAGTATGTACAATGTTTTTTATTTTAAGCGGTACCCTACTGGTCATAATTTTAGATTTTATAGGCCACAGAAAAGTGAAATTCCGTAAAATTTGGTGATTCCGTCACGCTGGAATTCATGTTATCAGGCCATATGATTTTTCAATGACTGAAGTTGAATCGCACATTTATTATTTTAGTAAGACCAATCATAGAAGTGGACATCCCAATTGGACCGACATCATTATGACTGTTTAATCTCACATGCGAAACGCCGAGTTGGGGTACCCACATTTGGTGACCCCCTTTTTGAATGGTTTATAACTTTAGGTAGGTCTTATACATGTTAAAACGAGAACACCTTACCACTACCACCAAAGCTAGGCCTACATGTGTATTTTAATTGGTAAACTAAGACGAGTTATATACTAAGTTGATCATTCCTACGGTACGGTACCGGTACCGGTACATCGGTTATTCACATTCACTCATATTGGGGGAGAGGCAGGTTGTCTCGTTGTGGGGCATAATGCGACACTCGGGTACAACCAGTACGGGAACAAATATGATTAGGCATATATATATCGGAAATCAAACCTGGAAAAATAAATCTTATCGTAACCTTAGTTAAAAAGAAAAGAAATAAAAAAACATATTCGATCATTCCCAAACATATAAATAAATAAAATGTCTCGAATTGGTCTGCTGCTATATATTATGACTTTAAATAACGCTTATACATTGTTTCAATCCACAAAAGAAAAGAAACTGCAGTCCGTCTTGCATTTATTAAGTTCGGTATATGCTGATGTTGTAATGCCAAATGTCGCATTGTACCCCGTAGGCCTATATGGGGCATAATGCGACGGATTGGGTACGTCGACGGGGAGTAATGGTGTTCAGAAATTGGTGCTTCCCAGGCAAGTGTGAGTATTAATATGTATAGTGGAAATATTTATCTAACTTTTAGTTTAATAATGTGTGCCCTTCCATCGTTTTTAGTGGCATGATGGGGTCTAGTGTGCTTATGTGTCGCATTATGCCACACATTAATTACCCTACACACGTGCGTGACCCCTCAGCTCTAGATATGTGGGCCTATAGTCTAGGCGGATGTGTCAGGGGGTCGAAGAAAATCTATATCAGCGCCTATTGACGGCCAAATAGTCGAGTGTCGATTTGGATAATTGCTCACCAAATATATATTTTTTTTATTCAGTTACTTATTTCTCTTTACGATTTTATGAAAAGGTAAATTACGATCTCTACCTGAATGGGCGCGGCTGAGGTTCGTTGTTTGGATTGACAGCACAGGTACTTGAGCTCCCACAATGCTCGGGAATTCGCGCATGCGCCAATTGTAGATTGCAAATGGCCGCACTGTTATTGTTCCATGGCGTTCGTGAAACAAGGACATTTCTAGGACAGATTTAACACCTTCACAGGTAGCTTGCGAAAACTACCACTCAAAAATAAAAATTACAATGAACACTTTATATCATGCAGGCAGCAGCAGCTGTCACGGAGTGTATATTATCATAAGCGAGCATACTTTTTGGAGGATGTATCGAGACATCATGCAATTTTCTGCCTGCAGGGTTTTGATATCTGGCTCCAGATTTATCGGTCAGCGGGCTTATTTCAGTTCCAAAATTTACTTCCGTTGTGGGATATTGTGCATAATCCACAAAATAATACCCATACTCGTAATGAAACAGTTTAGTGACCTGCGACATACTATTTTAGGAAAAACTAATCGATCACCCCGGTGTCCTAATTACGCTTCGCGTTCCAAGGAAACGTATCCGATTTCCCCCATTCACAAACTGAGAAAATAGGTCGTTCTCACAAATTATATAGTATATACTCCCACCACACCTTGTATGTATTTATATTTCCAACCATGTACTAACAATTTACATATTTATTTTCTGTTCCTTTTCATGGCAGTGGATATAAGTTATAACATTGATAAAAATTTACAAATACAAGAAATTGAATTTCATTGCTCAGTAATAGTAGGTCAGACTCAGTCTCACACTCAGTAATTTGGAAGTTTCTGGTCATTACCATACCATGTCCAGTAGATTTAAATTTGCAGTTCAGTCAATTGCTGGTGGTGGTATCTTGCTGTATTTTTTTTTCACGTGTCACATGTGACCAAAATCTGTGTCTCTGACAGAGCCTCAGAGTCAGAGGTCGAAGACTGTGTCTGTCAGTGTGTGAAATAGCAGAACCATGTCATACTGCCCTTGCAATTGGCATTTTTCTTCTACAGCATTTCTTCAGAACTGTATGCAATTCTATATTGGCTTCTATATGTATTGTTTTTTTTTTCTAGGTTTTTTGGTTTTTCTATGCATTGCCATTAGCCTAGGCGTAGCTAATTTTGAGGTCTGTGTTATAATAATAAAACTTATATATTGACATATCAAATACTAGTAAAAGAGGTACCGTAAAAGAGTTCATAAACAATTTGTGTAAATATAGAAGAGTGATGACTTATTAACACGAGAGCAAGATAGATCTCTTGGTCAGTCTTAAGCTCTAATTTTGATGAACTTTCGTGACTATCACACATCTGTTTCTCTCATTCTGTTACACATGACATATACTCGCTCAGGTCTCATACTTATTCTTGAAATGACAATCTCCCAGCTTCAAATTGAACCTCTATAATTAACCACTGTTGGAAATAAGCATCCAGGCATTGTCAAATGACTGGCTGAAAATCCCAAGATTACTGCTGGGCAGTACTGCAGTAATTCTAAAATCACACAGCGACTTGCCTTAATCTTACCGATTATTATCACAAATAGAACCCTATTAAACCAAAGGCAGCTTGATAAAAGGAACCAGATATAATCTCACTAACAAGATAGTCCTAGTACTTATTTTAATTTGGAAATTAATTATTCAAGTACAGTCAAACTTCGTTAAGTCGAATGTCGGTAACTCGAATACCCCACTTAAGTCGAAGCCATTGCCTGGTCCCGGCTGAGCGTGTGTGCAAAGCTATTAGAATAATCACGGTTAAGTCGAAATTCCGCTTAGGTCGAAACGAAATTTTTTCCCACCAGCCAGCTTATAACACGAATTACAATGGTTATGTCGAAGCGCCGTCGGCGATGCAGCGCTGTCGGTGATGCATCACCGTGTGATTATAACTCAGTGTGCTTCTATTCAATTGCCAAAAAAGCTGTGAAGTTTCCTGGAGTCTTTATATGTCCTAATGCATTGTTTATTTAACATATTAACGAGGTGTGTGGGTCAATTTCCCCCCGTATGAGGATTAGAAGTGTTGACAGACGAAATGAAAATCATACTAGTATTTAAACCGCCTGATACAGAGAATAATTTCATGAGGGGTGAAGGAATAGACCTCTCAGTCTATTCGACCATCCCGGGGTTAGCCCCCCAAATCACATACCTCAAGAATAATTTCATTCAGTCATGTTTTACCAAAACTATCGATGACGCAATGCATAGCTGCGACATTGTAATGTGTTATCTCACGGCCGACGACCTTATGAAAATGCTGGGAATCGGCGATAAACTATAGAAAGAATCAACGACTAGATACATGCAGAAACCACAGTCCCTGATCACCAGTCACTTCCAATCCTGAATCCCAATTTTTGTAAATACTATTGTAACCACTTTCGGGTCAAATGTACTTTTGTTATTTCTACCGCGAATTTGTTGATGTTTTCTTATCATATTCTGTGTTTTTATTATATTATTCAATACCGTACATAATCTGAACAAATATCATCTCGTCTGCTGTACGTGATCGGCATAGTTACTGCCTATTGATTTAGCGTGGGTATATAGCGTGCACACGGTTGAAAACAATTATTTTCGGATAGAAATTAATTCAACTAGTTGGAATTTGTGGTCACCAAATGGTCGAAATGGTTAAGTTGAACACACGGATAACTCTAAGTAATCCAACGGTCCCTTGCAATTCGACTTAACAAAGTTTAACTGTACTGGTATCTAAGCCAATGGCTGTCATACGCCATGTAAAATTCCCCACAGAATGTACTGCCATGTTTAGGAATTGTCATTCGTGCATTGTGATAATCTGGGATTTATTAAAGGGGAAGGAAACTCAACAAATCAGGCCATTAATATATTTACTAAATTAGTATATCAACCATGGTGCAGTAAAACACCTCTCATATCTCAGTTATACTCAAAATTTCCCTGCTTCAGAGGTGACACCTGCCAATGTCGCCCAATTACAGCGACAATCGTTTCACTGGCTCTGTCTATTCTGCGAGCATTATTGTTACGCAGGTAGAGCTTGACCCGTTTTCGTGAACTGAAACCGTAGTAAACCGTAGTAAGATCGTCGACCAATCAGAATTGCTTCCGTGTTGGCCGCTTACGATCTAATCTGCAGACTTTGGGTGACAGGTGAAGAAAATAAATATTTATCACTGAAACGGGTCTCAAAAGTCAAGTAAATTATGTAATCTGGAGCTGGGACCTTCGCGTACCGATGCATAAATTATTAAGCTATGTAGGTATTAACAAAGAAATACATTTCCCGCGTTATTTTTTCGACTTTATAAGGTTCCCTGTCAAAACTTTAAAAAGTTCCCGGGTTTTGTACTGGTGGAATATGATCTCTACGGGCATCAGGCAGAGTAGAGATTCATGGCATGATCTATATAAGATCATGACGTCACGGTCTCACTTCGCATTTACTCATCCTTAAGTACTGGTACAGATATGTGCAAAGACTATCACACTAAAACCATTTTGGCATGTTTGTTTGTTATTCTGCGCAAAAGCAAAGCAATCAGAGCCTATCGAAGACTACATACATGTCAGTCTGATAAATATCCAGACTCCGCCTCATTAATTTCAACTCCGTCTGATGACACTGGCATTCTATCTGATTTCAGAGATGAAAGGGAATTCCCTATTTTGTGAAAACTCATTAATATTCATAAGGCAATGTTTATCATTGCGATACATGTGAAGTCATGTAAACATACAAGAGTAGCGACTCTTCCACTAACCAATTTCCGTCCAATGAAATGCTTGTTTCAAAGTTTGTTCCACTATACATGTATGCAGAATACAAATTTCACTATTCAGATGCTATATAATAAAGAACAATGTAATGTAAATATAGCGATATTAAAGCATGCTATAATAAATCAGGGTTTCCGCTAGGGGTTGGGGGAATGTGGCCGTATTTGGGAAGCACATACCAGGCGCCCTGTCGGGAGACAATTTGGATGTTTATCACTGGCAAGTAGCCATTTCCTTGCACTTGAGACAACAATCAGGAACATTCAAGCTTCGTATAGAAACCAAATTAAAACAGATCATCTTTCTTTGCTTTCAAGTAAATGAACGAAAAGCATGTAAGCACAACAGTACACAATGGATACAACAACTTTTATTTAAACAGTAGCCGACTTCAAAAACTACCGCGGTTGGCAAAAGACACATTCTAATTTGTCACACTGTCTAGCAGTAACAGGTGTTACGTCATGAGATGAGCACGTGCTATACACATGTTCTGCATGCCTGGTTTCTTTGTATTTTGTTCACAGTACCGATCAAAACAAATTATTGTAGAATTTAAATCCTTTCCTCAGACGGAGATGAGCTCATGCTGGATTCGTATGATGGTTAATTTTATATTCATTGGATAGGGAATAAATACATGATAATAACTATTAATAATTTAATTGTTTTATTTTTAATTAAACATTTCTTTGACACAGACCTTGTTTTGGGGAAAAAGTTCTGCACTTTTCATCGAAGCGACTGCCAAAACTCACCTGTGTTCATGGTTGCAGCTCAGAAACCCCCACCCAAATGACTTAACGATGTATATTGCACATTCATTTTAAGGGGAAATAGTGGGTCAGAAAGTTGGGACTTATTGACAGTAATCTACAGTAAATTAAAATGCGCGAGGCTGATTACTACTAAATATTCGCCCGACAAAGCGTTACACAGGATGCTGTAGACAACTGTACAAGTGGTCCGCTCTACTGATCATGTCTTATTCAGGCACCAAGTGTAGGATTCCTTGCAATCTGTTAATAATCAGTGTCGGTGATCGCTCGTCTTGTGTAAAAAGGGGACTGAGCTAGGTCTGTGGCTATTGTGTGACCAATATTAAGTCAAGGTTGGTGAGGGGAATGAGGCCGCTGAACGGCCGGCCTGCCGTAGTAGCGGAAACCCTGAATAAATGTTATTGAGCTGTACCAAGGTCAAGTTGCATCATCTTATTTAGAATACGCGCTTGACATTTACTATTATGATTACTCAGAAGTTGTAATGATCCTTATTGGCACGTGACGTAATATCCATATGTTAGGAGAAAATACTATTTTTACGAATATCTTTGCGAATACAATTCTATTATGTATACTTGTTCTGTCTGATCATTCCACAATTATCACAATCCATCAATGGTTGTTTCCTTTTCCAATTTTGCAAGCCAAGTTGTATTACTAGTATGTACAGCAATGCCCTAATGAATTGACTCCTTTAACCACAGCAGAATTATGGGTAACTTTTCAGGATTTAGTCGGAAATATGGCTTGTTGCCATTCATCGGAAAGCTCTCCCACTTTTCAGGATTTAGTCAGAAATATGGCTTGTTGCCATTCATCGGAAAGCTCTTGGGGAGGGCTGTCCGATGAATGGCAACAAGCCATATTTCCGACTAAATCCTGAAAAGTTACCCATAATTCTGCTGTGGTTAAAGGAGTCGATTAATTAGGGCATTACAGTACTGTACCTGTAGATAAAAAAGCTGTATTTTGTTTATTTTATGCATTACATGTACCGGTATGTGTAGCATAACATAATAAATTTGTTACATAGTACCGGTATGTCAAATTGACAATGTACTCTAGAGTGCTTGCTTCTGTGCCTAATAGTACAGCCTGGAAGGGGAAATTTCTAAGATTTTAATAATAGTACAGGGACTACAGGCAGGGTTTCTGTTACAACAGCCGTGGAACTGCCTCATTCCCCTCACTGATGATCTGTTTGAGACATGCATGTACCTAAAGTCAATAGCAATCTATTGTAAAAAAAAAATGACTGCAACGGGAGTTCGAGGGTTAAACAGAATACTGGTGAAAAGGTGGGTCAATTGAGCAGTTTACTATAGATATATAATCCAGTCTGGATACTACTGGTATAAGATGATGCAATTTTACCTTAGTAGTAGATGTCACACATGAATAGTCTCAGCATTCTCAAAAAGGCGGTATAATGACCTTAGACATTATTTGTCTGAATTTATTCAGACTATACATGTGCCGTACTTGGTTCTACTGTATTGATTGTCAATTTTCAATAAGCTTGGATATTTATTTTTCTGTTTAATCTAATAAAACTGTTTTATTCTTGCAGGTGCGGGTGATCTGTGAAGATGGGTCCTCAAGAGGACTACATCGAAACAGTATTTACTTGTGAAGGCGACTTTGATGACCCAAAACTCCATGCACGGCTGGAGGAATTTCAGAAAGGTCTCAATGATTTGCTCTCACCAGGTAAGACATAGCTACATGTGTCTGAAAATACAGTAGGCCAAAATAACATTATACAGTTGTCGCCCGTTGTCGAGGGAGACATTGAGATTTGTCACCCGCTCGAGAACGGAATGTCTCCCGAGGAGCGAACATTCCATTCTCGAGCAGGTGACAAATCTCAATGTCTCCCGAGACGAAGGGCAACAACTGTTTTGTTATCCGATTACTCCACAGAAAACACCCTTGCCATCAACACGCACGATGTTGCACTGAGTCACGAGTGTTTTCTTTCCCGATTATGTATATTTTCAGTAACTACTTATCGTCCCATAGGATTTCTGTTCCATAAGCGATAGTCAAACCGTTAAGTGTTTGATAACCCGCGTTTATTTACGATCATAGTGGTGGTTAAATCGTCAATATCGGTACATGCAATGTAAACCAATAAGCCATATACCTGTAGGTATGTTCTCGTCTTGTGCAATGTGGCAATGTCGTCTTGTGCGCGCAATTTACTCGCGATGTTCATTACACAACGCTCTTCACGGAAAGGTATTGGGAAGTTGTCAATTTCATTAATGTACATTCATATGTGTCAGTGCTCATAGCTATCCTCATATAAAATACTTCTATGATCACATTGCAGAGATCGCAGAGGATAAGCGTACAGTACCATTCATTCGCGAAAAACGTATGCATTACGTTGTCTACCAGCAAACATTTATAACCAACCAACCTTAAGGGATCTCCTCTTTCAATCTTGCATCATAATGTCGACATGAACAAATTGAATCGCCGAGATATTTCGATGTAAAAAGTAAATAATAACGCTTGTCCGATAAAAGTATCAACTTAAAAGTTCGAATATTAGTGTTCACTAAATATATGCAAATTAGCAAACACCACAAGTTGACAACTGGTGTGTTTTGCGAATCCGTGGGGTATATAAGATCTATGATTTTTAATTAAGTCGTTGTGATGTGAAATAGATGACTTAATGCAGTGTGTTCAGGGATATTCTTGCAATATAACATCAGGCGGTGAGGCGGGCGACAAAAACAATGTCTCCCGGGGTCAGTGGGCGACAGCGTGATTTGTCGCCCGGCATGTGACAGGACATGGGCCTATCAAAACTGTGGAAAATAGGGAGGAGGATAAGAAGAATCAATGTTTCTATTAATGGAGAGACAGATTTTCATTTTATTTTTATGTTATTGGTCTATCCGTCCATCTGTTGGTCATCCGTTCATTCACATTTGTTTTCTGGATTATAACTTAAGATAGTCTCAACTGAATGGAATTAAATTTGGTATGTTGGTTTACTAGCACAAAATACAGCGTCAGGATCAAATTTGGGTTCTACCTGCCAATTTCCACCTGAGTTATGGCCCTTTTTTGTTGGAATTTGCACTAAATTTTTCTTTTCTCTATAATAACTTCAGTAAGCTTGAACTGAATGAAATGAATTTTGGTATGTAAGTTTACTAGCCCAAAATACAGATCAACTTCGAATTTAGGTTCCGTCTACCAATTTTCACCTGAGAGTTAAAGGGGTACTGTACACTAAATCCGGCCACTTATGGGACCATCTCCTTTTATACTCAACATAATATAAAAAAAAAAAATTCATAATAATAACCATGTTGTTTTCATCGTTCATTGAGCACATGAGTGTATTTTGCACTCACCCATGGCTCAAATTCATTCATTTGTTTCATATATTCTGTTTAGTAAAATATGCTACCAATGAATTAATTTGTCGAGTCAAGGATGCATGCTGAATACACTCGCATACCGAAAAGAACCACAGCTATTAACATGAAAATTTTATTAAATAGAGATTATGATTTGAGCCATAAACTCTATTGCCATATATTAGAACAAAGAAGTTTCAGGGTTTTGCTACGTAACCACAATTACATAACGGATGGTAGATTGGAACAATTATAAATTAGCGCACATCATTGCAGAAAAAGCAATCACGAAATATGACATCAAAGTCGAGACATTCGTTGATGATTTATTAAAAAATTATTAATACCTGGATGTGGTGACATAAATCATAACATTTTATTTGACACATTCGTCTGGATTAAATGGTATTAGAAGATCTATTTGGATCATATTCTGGTTTTTAGCTCACCTGAGGCGAAGTCTCCGGTAGAGCTGTAGTCATCATTCCTCATCTGATCTTCCATCCATCAACAATTCTTCAAACATCTTCTCCAGAAACATAAGACCGAAGGGGTTCATATTTGGATGGATGTTCCCATGGTGACTCACATTCAGATATGTTAAAATGAGGTCAATAAGTCAAATAGTTGCGAAGCCAGGGCCACAGCTATTTCCCTCCATAGTAATTCTTAAAACGACTTCTTCTCAAGAACTGTTGGGCCTATTGCGCTTATATTTGGTATGGAGGGTCTTTGTGTTACTGGGGTTCAGATTTGGAAAAATGGGGTCACTGAGGCAAACATGGTAAAAAAAAAAATAAAAATAAAATTAAATTATTTTTTATTTTATATTTAAATTTTGAAAAACTAAGCATGCTATAACATCTGCCAGGGTACACCGACTCACCCCAGCAAATTTAGTTGAAATCGGCCCAGGGGTCTTGGAGCAAAATCAAGAACAAACAGATTGTTACCCTTGCCAATTGAAGGGTCAACTAAGTACATGCACCCCTGTTACAAATGTTGTTCTTTCACATTCCTAATGCCACAATATTATATATTGACAAAAATATAAAGCTTATGCCACTCTCTCCCATGCCTGCCTGCTCAAAAAAATTTCCAGCCAATCGAAAAGTAGCATGCAGACTGACTAACTCTTTCAACTTAGTTTCATGTTCTTATCAAAGGCCGACAGCTGTCCAGTCTGATAAATATCCAGACTCTGTCTCATTGCTTTCATCTACGTCTGAGGACACCAGGATTCTATCTGATTTCAGAGATGAAGGGAGAATTCCCTTTTTAGCTCAACTTTACTTTGTAAAGTTTGAACTATTGCCATGGCTTTGTCGTCGGTCGTCCGTGTGTGCGTGTATGCATGTGTGCGTGATTCGTCAACTATTTCCTTTAGCACGGGCTACAGGTCATACCTTTTGTTGGATCATTATGAAATTTGTCATGGCTGTTGACATTGACATGTAGATGGGAACGAGTCATTTTGGGGTCATTCGGCAAAAAAACATGGCCGCCAGCGACCATCTTGGATTTCAAAATTCAATCCATTAGCACGGGCTACAGGTCGTACTGTTCGTCTCATCATCATGAAATTTGTCATGGATGTTAACAATGACATGTAGATGGGAACGAGTCATTTTGGGGTCATTCGGCGAAACAAAATTGACGCCAGCAGCCATCTTGGATTTTACTCTTTACATGACTAAATCCTTTGACACAGGCTACCGGTCGTAGCTTTGGTCCGATCATCATGAAATCTGTCATGGATGTTAACAATGACATGTAGATGGGAACGAGTCATTTTGGGGTCATTCGGCCAAAAAAAATTGACGCCAGCAGCCATCTTGGATTTTACTCTTTACATGACTAAATCCTTTGACACAGGCTACCGGTCGTATCTTTTGTCGGATCATCATGAAATTTGTGATGGATGTTAACAATGACATGTAAATGGGAACGAGTCTTTTTGGGGTCATTTGGCAAAAAAACATGGCTGCCAGTGGCCATCTTGGATTTTACTCTTTGCATGACTAGGCCTTTCAACTTTCCACATTCCTAATCACTCCATGACTGTAACACATGAAATTATTCCCTTTCCAAGTTGAGCTACAGTGTCATTGACACTTTCATTTGTGAAAATGCATTAATTTTCATAAGGCAGTGTTTATCATTGCGATACATTGCGATCTGCCAGCCTCCGAGCCTCATGGGGAAATCTTACATTTACCACTGGATAAATGTCTTCATTGTTTGACTGTAAATGTTCACCGTATTATTAGCTAAAAATAATAACTCAATATTAACTTATCATTAGCTTTACATTCAGTAACTTTGACTATACTGTGCAATTAAATCACAAAAAAATTAGTTTAATGAGTGTACTACGTGGCTAACTAGTTAGTGTTATTGTTAGTGTGTTTATAGAACAATCGTCATTGGCATTGGCTGATTAGTAAATTTTAATATCTGGGTATCAGCCGATGGTGGTTTCCCTTATCGGTTCATCACTATTCCCATGACCTGTGTTTTATGCAGTTTTACATGTGGCAGGTGATACAATATTATGTTTATATAGGATATTAACTCCATCTATGATAATGATGTGTCTAATTATTATGCTGATGATTTCAATGAATAATTATCAGAGGTGCCATGTTGATAACCCTTCCCTAAATTTTGTAACATATTTTAAGGAAAATGAACTCACTTCAACTTCTATAATATTCTCTTTGAAATTACTAGATCTATGGATCTCATAGATTGGAATTTAAAATTTGGTTCAAATAGGGGCAGAGATAGGAGATTTTTTACAATCCCACACCCTCCCTATCTATGCTGTGAATTCATGTTTACTACTTGTATATATATATTCCTAAATTACAATGTAATAATTTTGATATACCAGTATTATTAGTATATTAAAGGTTTTGATCAATTTCCAACAGTTGGGGAGCTTGAAGTACTAGTTGTAATTAAGTTTGGTCCAGTTGGGAGGTAATGGGCAATGATCTATTGGGGGAGTTGAGGGTTGGGCAGTTAGACATTTAAAGTTGGACACCCCACCATCTCCCACCGTTCAATGAAGACCCTCTACCTGGGTCCCTGTTTAGAACTACTTGTTTTAAAGTGATTTGACAAGTACTGATTATTGTAGTCTTCAGAGTCCCAGTCTTCTCTGTCTTTAAAGTCTGGCGATGACTCCACAGTCATTGACTGTCTTGTTTATTCCATCTGTAAATTGGTATCATTTGAGTGATTTGAATATTGTACTCAACTCAAATATATTTTGATCTACAAACACATTTTCTTGCAAAACGATATCTGTTCCATCGACACTCACACATAGCATATTGTAGACCAAATCTTCTCGGTCCACAACAGCTTGGGATATCGGTGGGGATGATGCTGTTTTGGACCGAGTCCCACAGGGCCACCCATTGCTCTTCTATAAAGGGAAACATACTACATGTACACATGGCACCCGGGTATTCTTGTAAACCCCCTAAATGTGATTAATCATCTGAAATGTCCGTGATTAATCTCTTCAATGATATTTCATTTACCGTGGTAGAAAAGGTATAGTTTGTTACGATCATTTAATATACTGTTTACATGCATTTTTAGCTCAACTTACTTTTGTAAGTTTGAGCTATTGCCATGGTTTGGCGTCCGTCGTCCGTGTGTCCGTCAACAATTTCCTTTGGCGCGGGCTACAGGTTGTACCTTTGGTCTGATCTTCATGAAATTTGTCATGAATGTTGACATTGACATGTAGATGGGAACGAGTGATTTTGGGGTTGTTCGGCCAAAAAAACATGGCCGCCAGCAGCCATCTTGGATTTTACTCTTTGCATGACTAAATCCTTTGGCGCGGGCTACAGGTCGTACCTATGGTCTGATCTTTATGAATTTTGTCATGAATGTTGACATTGACATGTAGATGGGAACGAGTCATTTTGGGGTCATTCGGCCAAAAAACATGGCCGCTGGTGACCATTTTGGATTTCAAAATTCAATCCATTGGCGCGGGCTACAGGTCGTACTGTTCGTCTGATCATTATGAAATTTGTCATGGATGTTAATATTGACATGTAGATGGGAACGAGTCATTTTGGGGTCGTTCGGCCAAAAAACATGGCCGCTGGCAGCCATCTTGGATTTTACTCTTTGCATGACTAAATCCTTTGGCGCAGGCTACAGGTCGTAGTTTTAATCAGAACTTCATGAAATTTGTCATGGATGTTAATATTGACATGTAGATGGGAACGAGTGATTTTGGGGTTGTTCGGCCAAAAAACATGGCCGCCAGCAGCCATCTTGGATTTTACTCTTTGCATGACTAAATCCTTTGGCGCGGGCTACAGGTCGTACCTATGGTCTGATCTTTATGAATTTTGTCATGAATGTTGACATTGTCATGTAGATGGGAACGAGTCATTTTGGGGTCATTCGGCCAAAAAACATGGCCGCTGGTGGCCATTTTGGATTTCAAAATTCAATCCATTGGCGCAGGCTACAGGTCGTACTGTTCGTCTGATCATTATGAAATTTGTAATGGATGTTAATATTGACATGTAGATGGGAACGAGTCATTTTGGGGTCGTTCGGCCAAAAAATATGGCCGCTGGCAGCCATCTTGGATTTTACTCTTTGCATGACTAAATCCTTTGGCGCAGGCTACAGGTCGTAGTTTTGATCAGAACTTCATGAAATTTGTCATGGATGTTAACAATGACATGTAGATGGGAACGAGTGATTTTGGGGTTGTTCGGCCAAAAAACATGGCCGCCAGCAGCCATCTTGGATTTTACTCTTTGCATGACTAAATCCTTTGGCGCGGGCTACAGGTCGTACCTATGGTCTGATCTTTATGAATTTTGTCATGAATGTTGACATTGACATGTAGATGGGAACGAGTGATTTTGGGGTCATTCGGCCAAAAAACATGGCCGCTGGCAGCCATCTTGGATTTCAAAATTCAATCCATTGGCGCGGGCTACAGGTCGTACTGTTCGTCTGATCATCATGAAATTTGTCATGGATGTTAATATTGACATGTAGATGGGAACGAGTGATTTTGGGGTCGTTCGGCCAAAAAACATGGCTGCCAGCAGCCATCTTGGATTTTACTCTTTGCATGACTAAATCCTTTGGCGCGGGCTACAGGTCGTACATGTACCTTTGATCCGATGTTTATGAAATTTGTCATGAATGTTGCCATTGACATGTAGATGGGAACGAGTGATTTTGGGGTCATTCGGCAAAAAAACATGGCTGCTGGTGGCCATCTTGGATTTCAAAATTCAATCCATTGCGCGGGCTACAGGTCGTACTGTTCGTCCGATCATCATGAAATATGTCATAGATGTTAATATTGACATGTAGATGGGAACGAGTGATTTTGGGGTCGTTCGGCCAAAAAACATGGCCACCACCAGCCATCTTGGATTTTACTCTTTGCATGACTAAATCCTTTGGCACGGGCAACAGGTCGTAGCTTTGGTCGGAACTTCATGAAATTTGTCATGGATGTTAACAATGACATGTAGATGGGAACGAGTCATTTTGGGGTCGTTCGGCCGAAAAACATGGCCGCTGGTGGCCATCTTGGATTTCAAAATTCAATCCATTGCGCGGGCTACAGGTCGTACTGTTCGTCTGATCATCATGAAATATGTCATAGATGTTAATATTGACATGTAGATGGGAACGAGTGATTTTGAGGTCGTTCGGCCAAAAAATATGGCCACCAGCAGCCATCTTGGATTTTACTCTTTGCATGACTAAATCCTTTGGCGCGGGCTACAGGTTGTAGCTTTGGTCGGAACTTCATGAAATTTTTCATGGATGTTAACAATGACATGTAGATGGGAACTAGTCATTTTGGTGTCGTTCGGTCGAAAAACATGGCTGTCAGCAGCCATCTTGGATTTTACTCTTTAGATGACTAAATCCTTTGGCGCGGGCTACAGGTCGTACCTTTTGTCTGATGTTTATGAAATTTGTCATGAACGTTGCCATTGACATGTAGATGGGAACGAGTCATTTTGGGGTCATTCGGCAACAAAAACATGGCTGCTGGCAGCCATCTTGGATTTCAAAATTCAATCCATTGGCTTGGGCTACAGGTCGTACTATTCGTCTGATCATCATGAAATTTGTCATGGATGTTAATATTGCCATTGACATGTAGATGGGAACGAGTGATTTTGGGGTCGTTCGGCCAAAAAACATGGCCGCCAGCAGCCATCTTGGATTTTACTCTTTGCATGACTAAATCCTTTGGCGCGGGCTACAGGTTGTAGCTTTGGTCAGAACTTCATGAAATTTTTCATGGATGTTAACAATGACATGTAGATGGGAACGAGTCCTTTGGGGTCAATTGGCCAAAAAACATGGCCGCCAGCAGCCATCTTGGATTTTACTCTTTGCATGACTAAATCCTTTGGCGCAGGTCAGACATTGCAATTAGCACCTTTCCTTTCCTATATACTGTCAACCATTAAATTATTCCCCTACCTAAGTTGAGCTACAGTGTCATTGACACTTTCATTTAGATTCTAGTGTATAAAATAACATTTAAAATAAGAAAAGCTAATGAAAGACAATATTCTGTTTTATACAGTTTTATATCAAATAAATTTTATATCCATTTATTTCATAACATTTTAATGTTCAAGCTTTTGAATGTTGTTGTCGTAATTTGATATCTGGAACCTTGAATACAACTTAATGTTCACGTGGCTATGTATGCAGATAATATGAAATGTACAAAACCGAATGATTCCACTTGAAAATGAAAAATACGTACCACTTTAGAATGGTAAACGGACGTGTACCAAAATTAAGATGCATCGATTTTGATCACAAATTCTAAACACAAACAAGGGGCTGAGATTCTGTGCTGGGCTCATCTGCCTTCCTTTAAAAATGTGGTTTTTGCCTTTTATATTCTAACCTAAGACTAAGTTATCAAAAATAATTACGAAGTAATGAACATTACAGATTGAAACTTAGGCCGAATGCGAAAATAGAACTATCGTCTTTGAGTAATTTTTGTACAGTTTTCAAGCAAATGTATCAAATAAATGTCATATTATATGCATACTAGTCCCATATGCTAATTTAAGTTATTGCATAGTTACAAGTCTGCGAGTGGCTTGAGTTTATGCATCGCATCATCATAATTGTTTACACAGTCATGTGACTCGCGTTGCCCAATCCACTTTCCGTCAATTAATTTGATTACATCTTGTACATGAAAATTTGTAATTTAAATTATGGCACGAGCCATAATTAAATTAAATTTATATCTAATTATAAACTTCGATTTTAAGATATACATGTATGTAACCTGACCATTTACAGAATACATCTTCAACTCAAATTACTTATTTTTCCATAAAATATCGATATCAACTTGTTGTTATTGCCAGGAATTTATTTGAATTGGTGTACAGTACTCCTTTAATCCTCCCCCATTAACTGCAATGCATATATATTAACATTTTCCAAAATGATCTCCAAGTTGAGCTACAGTGTCATTGACACTTTCATTCATGTACACATCACATTTGTTGACAATAGTTATTTTACAGACTTTTATGTTATTTCGCATGAACCAACTTCGAAGTTCTTCAGTCCCGTTAATAAAAATTAGATATCTTTAGTTTACGTACTGGTATTTAAACGTATGTTTATATTTATATACTATTTTCCAGGTGAACAAGAGCTGATACTTAAAAAGGTTGAACCCTGGAATAGTGT
Organism: Siphonodentalium dalli; assembly: GCA_032622095.1. Lineage (NCBI taxonomy): Eukaryota > Metazoa > Mollusca > Scaphopoda > Gadilida > Siphonodentaliidae > Siphonodentalium > Siphonodentalium dalli. Next base: position 149,272,448 of record CP136063.1, read on the forward strand.
GCGCATCACCTTCAATATACCCAAGGAAGCAGCACAGAGGCTCAAGCAGTTGGCCCAGCAGGGTAATGCTGCTCTCCGCCAGTTAGGCATATTAGCAGTTCAAATACAGGGAGACCAAGGGATATCTGTCACAATATCTAAAGGAAACAATGAAAGAACAGAACTTGTGTTCAAAACTGACGAGACAACATCAGGCAGATCTGTTTCTCACGATGATATTGCAGTACCTGGTAGTTCTGATGCCCCGCAGAAAAACATTGGCGACATCCAAAAGCCTGGCACTTCATTGTTTGACAGCTTCTTCGGCCAGTCTGGTGACAATCCTTTTCTCATGTCTGCAAATGAAAGCTTACCATTCCAGTCTGTTGCTTCGAATGTTCCTGTTAGCTCAATATCAGTGAACACTAATGTTGGGCCAATGGGACGGACAGTTTCTGGAGGACAGCTGCCTGTGTCCAAACATTCCCCTGGGAATATTTCATTAACTCAACCCAACGTAAAGTTTCCCTCACCAACAGGAATGCCTTCAGTGATTCCGAACTTCCCTGGTTTGCATGAGAATTTTCCAATACATGGATTACCTCCCCCTCCTCCATATCCAGAAGGCAGCTCATTGATCAACAATATTTCCAAGTCACGGGGATCGACGGCGACAAGTCCTTTGCTAGTCAACCTTCTCCAGAATGATCCTACCTCCTGCTTGTTAAATCACATGATCAGCGACAAAATGTTCGGCAACCCAGAGGATATTCCACCACCTGTTAAGCCAAGAAAGAGGCGACCTAGGAAACCCAAAGATAACAGTGCTAAATCGAAAACGGAGAAGCTTATGGATAGTGAGGTGTCTATTCATAGTGTACCAAATCCGGCACTTACACCGATGGGATTACCACAAAATCCGACTGATCCATCAGTTGGGAAATTTCCATCAGTGCAACCCTTAGCTGCTAGTGACCCTTTGAAAGCGGGCAGCACTCTAAAGCCTAACTCAAGTCATCCTAGTTCAGATTCTATGCAAGGTGGAATTTCTAGGACATCAGGAGTCGGTTTAATGGATATAGCTTCATCTTCATATTCCAATAGTGCTATTCATAATAATTCAAAAATATTGACAGCAGGTTCTAATATACAGCCTGACTCTGCTCAGTTTCTTCCGGAGAATACCGCCGGTAAAATAATAAATCCTTACACGGGTCAGTTAGAGCCTATGGAGTTATCGGACACAAGTCCCACGAAGTCAGAGGGAAGTGAGGAACATAAGATATCACCTATTTCTGTTATGGCTAAGAGCAAATATGTGACAAATTCAATTCAAGAACATCAAATGATTGATGCGCAGTTCAGATCTCATTATTCAGTCCAGCCCAATGCTCTTCACAAATTGAACTGGCGTGAACTGCAAAAAGAAGCTGGTCTTTCTCGGTTAGAGGGAGACCTGACTTTGCATAGTAGTGGAACTGTTTCTGCTATCAGCAGACAATGTGATGCATCCACAATCAAAAGATCTGTTCAGTCTAACCCTTCGTTGCAGGTGTCAGGATTGCCATTTGGAGGGTTGGCAAGTGACAATCAGTATTCTATTCAGAACAAGTTCTATGAACATCATGGTAAAGAGCGAATATACTCGGCGTCTCAACTAGGCAGTCTCAAATCATCAGATACTGAGTTGAAGCAGTTACATTTGCATAATAACATTTTGAATCTACACCGAAAAGATGGTGGCCTCTTACCGCCCGTTTCCCATTCGCTTACCCATTCTCAGGATCACAGCACTCAAAAAAGCAAGGATACGCATGCGAGTGCTAATTCAAAGACTGCAGGCATGGATAGCCATGCAAGTGAGACATGTGACAGAAACTCAGAGAGTTCTAAGGTAATGGGCATTATTCATAGTGGAATTGGTGATAGTTCTCAACCTTTGCAATCTTCGAGGCTTGTGAATCATGATTCAGGATTTGGAAGCAACTCGGACGATACGCCACCAGAGGCCATTGAAAGTGAGTTCAAAACTGTGCCAAAGAATGTCAAAGGAAATTCTCTTGATGTTCATGAAAAACTACTAGGGAGTATGCATAGAACTTCTGTTGATAAGGTGGACAATAAAATCATCACAGTTGGTTATGCATTTTCACCCATGCACGCCACAACTGTGAACCACAAGCAGTCAGTTGACATGCCATCTATATACAGCAAAGATGCAGAGTTAAAAGGGCATAAATCTAGTGCTGAGAGTCTCTGTAGTGGCAGGGAAAGCAGTCTGAACTCATCGTCAGGTTTCAAATTCTGGCCAGGTCATCACACAATGCCGAATGTGAAATCAGATTTGCCTCATCAAAAAGCAGAATCTAAATCTGGAAGGAACAGCCCACGAGGTAAGTTAATGAATATACAAATTATATGAATTACCTCAAGATTTGCCTGTCAGCCAAATGGCCGTTTTTAGCTCAACTTGACAAAGCTAAGTTTGATCTATTGCCATGGGTTGGTGTCCATCCGTTCGTTTGTCAACAATTGCCTTTGGCACGCCCTACAGGCCACATCCCTCATCCAATCGTCACAAAACTTCATTTCTAAAAACTAAAGTAAATCAAACTGTAATTGAATCCTCCTTAAAAGCACAAAACTGGAAAGTTAATATGATTATGTCAGCATGTATTTTCAACCCTCGACACAGGCCTGCAGGTTTCAAAATTATGTGTCACCTATTTTTCATTCGATTGGTTTGTGCTTAGGTAACCCATACCATAGGTTAGCAGGAAGTGTTACACAAACTGTTATAATCACTAAAACTGGTATTATTAACAACAGAGGGGCAACTCATTGAACTACCGTAATAAATTTGAATGTCTCATTTTGGGACTTGATTTCAAATTAAGGTGAGAATTAGTTATCGCGAGACCTTCATTTATAAAACTGGCATGACCTGTTTTTTGTTCGCGTTCACCTCAAATTTGCAGGCCTGCGACATGTACACATATTCTAAAAATAAGGTCCCTTTTAACACGGTCCTTAGCCATTAACAACGCTGTCGTAACATTAACTCAACATGGTCATAGCATTGATAATGTGTTGAGTATACGTTAGGACTGCGTTGAAGATTAAGATGTCACCGCTGAATTGCATTAGCCTCTTTTGTAGTATCTTTTAATTTTGTTTTATTCACGTTCACATTTGAATAATTCCGTGTTATTTTCCAACTCCTGGTCTCTGTTCGGATGCCGTTCAAAATGTTGGAAAAATATCAAAGACGACACAATAAATTTAGCCCTTTAAGGGAAATAAGTCGTTCTGTTCCCTGTTGATGATATACTTACTAGGAAGCATTGGAATGCCCAGACATGCCGAAGAATCGACAACATATTGGCATCACTGCCCTAATTAAATGTCTGATTTACTATCAAAGGAAGACACCTGTGCATTGTTAGGAAGAAATTAGAAACTTTACAAGTAGTACCTTTTAATTTTGTTTTATTTACTTTCACATTTGAATAATTGTGTGATATTTTCCAACTCCTGGTCTCCTTTCGGACGCCGTTCAAAATGATGTTGGAAAAATATCAAAGATGACACAATAAATAAGCCCTTTAAGGTAAATAAAAGGTCGGTAGACCTCATGTCCGCCTCTAAGTATCGGCTTGATATGACCGTTGTTTGCGCATAAAAACCTGTCTTTAGTGCTAGTAAACCTATATACCAAATTTAATTTCATTCAGTACACATTTACTAAAGTTATCATGCGGAAACCTCAAATTGGCAAAAATTATAAGTAAAAAATGGACATAACTCGAATTCGAACTTGACCTGTGTTTTGCTGGGAGAAATACACATACCAAATTTGGTTTAAATCTGATTAACTCTACTAAAGTTATCATCCTGACACCAACTTTTGGGGTTTTATACATGTATGTCAGGTCGGCGGACAAAAAAAGAGCCATAACTCTCGCAAAAATTATCGGATTAAACCGAAATTCGAACTTGAGCTGTATTTTAATACAAGTAATCCACACAAAAAAACGGGTTTTGCATATAAACAATCCAAAATCAAGTTATCATCCGGAAACCAAAAAACAGAAGAAAAACTGAATTTTCTATGTCGAAAAAGGGGCATAACTCTGCCAAAAATGGTCGGGCAGAACCCAAGTTCGAACTTGACCTGTGTTTTGCTGGGAGAAAGTAATATACCAAATTTGGTTTGAATCCGATTAACTCTATCATCCGGAAACCAACCTTCAGGGGTTTTCTAAGTAAAAAAAATGGGCATAACTCTGGTGAAAATTGGCGGACGGAACCAGAATTCGAACTTGACCTGTCTTTTCTGCTAGTAAACCCACATACCAAATTTAATTTAATTTGGTTCACTCTAACTAAAGTTATCCAGAAACTCGGACGCACGCACGGATGGACGTGCTGACCCGTTGGGTCGGCGGACAATAAGTCTACCTGTTCCCAGTTGATGAAATAGATACTTATGAGGAAGCATTGGAATGCCCAGGCATACAGAGAATCAACAAAATAATAGCATCACCACCCTAATTAATTGTCTGACACTATCAAAGGAAGACACACCTGTGCATTGTTATGAAGAAATTTGGAAAGTCAATCTACTTGAGAGACTCATGCCCACGTGTGCGCAACAGAGATTGAATATTTCAAACCAACACTCCAAAATTGTCGTACTGTCAATCAATACAGAAGACAAGCTGGTAGGAGGAGTCATCTCTCTTCATGCTACATGGTAATATCTTGCCCCAGAAAGCTGTGGATGCAGAACGGCCTTTGATCTAAATTTAATAATAACTTCAAAATACGAGACAATGTTCCAACACGAGCGCGTGGTCAAATAGAGGTTCACGATGGGGATGCAAAGTCAATAGGGCACCGATCTCTGAATAATGTTTTACGAACTTTATATGCATGTATATAATTATGCTGATGAAAGGCTAACTAAAGTCCGAATAATCAAGTCCTGTTATTCTTCAGCATAAACCACAAATCGTGTTATTTTATGATTAGTGTTGGTTTATTTAATATATGGTATTGTGGCATGAATAATGAGCATGTGTACTGGGAACGACTGGGAAATTTCTGGTTTTTATGTTTACCCCTACCATAGAATGGTAAACATAGCCTCAACGTCCGGATTGACCACTCGTCATTCGTCCGTCTGTCTGTTTGTCTGTCTGTCCGTAGACCCTTTACGCATAATGCGATAACTGAAACATTTTCTATCTGATCGGAACCAAATTTTGTATGAGTTTCTCAGCCCAAAATACAGATCGAGTTCAATTATGGGTTTGATCCGAGTTTTTTTTACAGAGTTATGGCTCTTTATGCCATGAACAAACGCCATGAAAAAACCCAGAAATTTTCCAGTCGTTTTAAAATTATTATATTATATAAACCAATAATTATAAAATAAACACGATTTGTGGTTTATGCTGAAGAATACCAGGACTTGATTATTTGGACTTTAATTAGCCTTTCGTCGTCAGTTCGTAAAATATTATTCAGAGATTAGTGCTGGGCGTTATTTAAGCATAAAAATACCGCGATAATTCTAAAACCATACAGCGATATACCATATTACTGATTATTTCAACTAATCCCTTAAGACCCCCATTGAGTAGTGATCGTTTGGTACACAAGTCAACTGTTTTGGAGGAAATCGAATGGCTACACAGCTTACAATAAATAAGGAAACGCACACACCAAACGCTCCGTTTTATACCATTATGGATTAACAAACAGTGGCAATGTATCATTTGTCTGCATGCATGGGTTGATGACAAGGTACGCTGATCTCAAATAAGGTAATAATTGCGAGTTATTTAAGCATCATTAACGGATACATCCAAGAGCTTTAAATAACCTCCGCTGACTCGCACAGAGCACATGCTTTTAAGTTGGATATTGGAATGTTCTGCCCGGTGTGAATAAGTATAATGCCGGGAAATAAGGTGTATTACTTTCAGAGTATTTAACTTGAGAACTATTATTCACTTCCGGGTTGAATTATTATAAATCATACATATAAATCCACTTTTATGAACATGATCAATCATTCCCACACGATAACACCCCGGGAAATAATGAGCTGTCCCAATCATTCAGTGGTTTAAAAATAACACGGAATGATGCAATCATAACTTGAAATATAATATTGGGCTGGATTTTTCCCTCTAGAGAAGGAATGCATTTTTTGGCAAATGACATCAGGAGAGAAGTGACATAAGTGAAGAAAGAACAGTTTCTTTCAACTGAAAGATAACTATGGTGTAAAGAAACCAAGTAGTTTCTTTGAATTCTGTTAAAGGTAAACCACAATGTACCCGGTAATGTGCCGGTATGACCTGTAACCACGATAATACCGTCTTCAAGGTTTACCGATTATGGAAAAAAATGACGGTAACCGTATTGAAAATCTTACCGATTATAATCGGTATACCGAAATACCACCCAGCACTATCGGAGATCGGTGCCCTTTTGCATGAAAAACCATAACTTCCCCATCGTGAACCTCTATGTGACCACGCGCTCGCGTGACATTGTCTCGTCTTTTGAAGTTATTATTAAATTTAGGTCAAAGGCCTTTCTGCATCCACATCTTTCTGGGGCAAGATATTATATTACTGTGTAACTCCTCCTCAGCTTGTCTTCTGTATTGATTGACAGTTCGGCAAATTTTGATATTCAATATCTGTCACACGCACATGGACGTCTCTCAAGTAGATTGACGTTCCGCATTTTTTCCAAACAATGCACAGGTGTGTCTTCCTTTGATAATAGCCAGACATTTAATTAAAAGGGCGGTGATGCTAATATGTTGTTGATTCTCTCTATGTCTGGATATGCCAATGCTTCCTCATAAGTATCTATTTCATCAACCGGGAACAGGACGACTTATTTCCCTTAAAGGGCTCATTTATTGTGTCGCCTTTGATATTTTTCCAACATCATTTTGAACGGCATCCGAACGGAGACCAGGAATTGGAAAATAACACCGAATTATTCAAATGTGAACGTAAATAAAACAAAATTAAAAGATACTACAAAGTTTCTAATTTCTTCCTAACAATTCACAGGTGTATCTTCCTTTGATAGTGTGCACGTCAGACATTTAATTAGGGCGGTGATGTTAATATGTTGTCGATTCTCTGTCATGTCTGGGCATTCCAATGCTTCCTCATAAGTATTTATATATTATCAACAGGGAACAGGATGACTTATTTCCCTTAAAGGGCTTATTTATTGTGCCGTCTTTGATATTTTTCCGACATCATTTTGAACGGCCTCCGAACGGAGTATTTGATTCGAAAATCAGTGGCAAATATCTGTCAAATACATGTACACATATTCTCTAAATAAGTTTCCCTTTTAACGCAGTCCTCAGCCATTAACAACACTCTCATTGCATTGATAACATGTTGAGTGTACGTTATGAGTGTGTTGAAATTCAGCGGACCGTGTTGAAGTTTAATGCAGACAATATTGAAGTTTAACGCAGACCGCATTTATGTTAAACAAGTTGCATTAAGGATCAACACATACACGTTAAAGATTATGATCACCACGCCGAAATATATATATACAGACAGTGAGTCGTATTAGTTGAATTTATACCGAGGGCTCAAATTACATTAATTTTGCTAGAATCAAATGCCGAATCAAGTTAGTCATAAAGCATTGAAAATTGAAAAGTTTCGCGAGAATCTATTCGGTGATTCTCATCGAATCTTTAGGCCTGATACCAGTAAATTTTGTTTTATTTACATTCACCTTTGACTAATTTCGTGTCATTTCCCCACTCTCGACAACCGAAAATCATATAACAATGCCATCGTTCATTCCAAATCGGACATTATATTGTAACTTTGAAGCTTAAAGATTTGAATCCTGTAAATATTTTTTTAATATATACCCCGCTGGACAAAAAAACAAGTGTCCATTGCCACCGCGGTGTACACTGTGGCCGAACGGCATGTACACCGGAGTTAGATTTCTGGTTTGTATCGTCTTTTTTTCAAGTTTAAAACAAGTATTTTATAGTAGAATATACGAAGGTTAGTATTTTTAATTAAAGGAAATTTAAATCAGTACATAATCTCGACTTTCCAGTCATTATGACGAACCACATTTATATTTAATCCCACTGTTTCAACAATAACGCAGATTTTAATGGCACTCTGTTGTGAAACATAAAAAAAATATAGTAATGCATCGATGCCGTGGTACGTGCATGTTATCACATCGACATACACCTGTCAATCATCAAGGATTAGTTTGAGATTTTATTCTCTGCTCTAATTGGTTGGCTGTGGGAGGAGCTTACCGATATTTTGTTCTAATGTGGTATACTTTGACACCATAACCGAGAATGAGTAAATTTAATTATTCCCATGTGTTTATTCAAGTGGCTATTATTTTTAAAAATATGGGCAAATGGGCATATTAAATAAAAGTGTAATATTCTCGATCCATATGTGGCAAATCCATTGCCGTGTTTATTAGGCATGTGCATACATCATAGTCAGAAAATTAACTCTGCAGTATACGCCAATTAAAAATCGGAGAACCACGTGCTCGCGTTTTGAAACACCAAACCCCTCTTCCGCTACTTTTGTTTTTGCAATGGAAGTACATTCTCAGTTATTCCTGTTCGTTGATCGAGCGAAAATAAGTGGGACATTTATTTGAGAGTTTGGATGGTCGCTTGGTTTATTATAAATTTTTTCCCTCAAAACCAATAAAATGGACATAGGTCGGGTGTAGCCCGGGTAGGGGCGGACTGGATAGGGGAAAGGCGCATATTATTCATTTTGGCCTAAAAGGGAAACGGTGCGCTCAGGCTGGTGTGGTGTTTACCGGAAAGCCGAAATTTTAATTTAGCACAATTCTAATCATCCCATGTCTGGTCTATTGCAAATCCACATAAACGAACCATGTGGTCGCTTATATTCAATGGATGTATAAACCATGCATCATTTTATTTTGTTATATATCCATAAAGTACTGTTTACATATATTGCCACAAAAAAGTGAGTGAAACCCTTGATTGGGAACTTGTTAATCGCCGTTATTTTTGCGCACATCTGTATCTCTTAAATGCCAGGTGCACGCGAATTACGTCAGCATTATCAGAAATTGGGTCGCAAAGAATTTATGAACCTAATTAATGTTCAAGTCTATTACATAGCCATGGCAGCATGGTCCTTTTATAGATCGAGCATGAAACTTGAAAGCGATTCTCGCGGAGAAAGTGACAATATATAATCAATATTCACTTAGGGATCTGCGAATCGGGGATTTTGCATCGAATCTCGAATCGAATCAGTTAGAGATTGACATTGTTTACCAGTGTGTATTTCGATGTCTCATGACAAAAAACTGCAAAATTCACTAGATAATATATAACAATGTTAATCTCCTTAAAGGTACGGTTGGCCTTGGCGGTGGGTAACCTGTGAAAATATTTCCACCCGTCAAAAACCGCCACAAACAGAAAGAACAACAAAATGTAGACAGACTTTGTCCGTATACAAATAAGAAATATCGCATAAACAGTATGTTATTGTCATATATTTGACCATTGTTATGTAAACAAAAGCATAAAAAGTTACTTTTCTGGTGTTTGTTTATATTATGATGGCAAACATAAAGAGCGTTCTTTGTTGGTGAATTCCTGATATGGAACGAATAAAGAGCGTTTATGCCATTTGTGTGCGATTAGCCAGCAGCATTGTGCTGTCTTCTGTAACAAAATCAGGCACTTGCTTATGTAAAATATAGTAAATCTTTATGATAACATGCTGTTTACGCGATGGTCATGGTATATATGAACGAAACTGTATGCGTTTTAATGTTTTTCTGTTTACGGTGATTGGAACAAATATGAATATTTTCGACAACTAAGGCCTCACGTGCCTTTAAACAATCGTCGGAACTTGTGGGGTTTTTTTTTAGCTCACCTGAGACGAAGTCTCCGGTGGAGCTATAGTCATTACTCCTCGTCCGTCGTCCGTCTGTCCATCAAGAATCATCTTCTCCGCCAAAACTGTAAGACGGAACGGGTTCATATTTGGTGTGGATGTTCCCTAGGTGAATCACATTCAGATTTGTTCAAATGAGGTCATCAGGTCAATTAGTTGAGAAAGCAGGGCCACAACTCTATTCCTTCATAGTAATTCTTAGAACGACTTCTTTTCCAGAACTATAAGGCCGAATGGGTTCATATTTGGTGTGGATATTCCTTAGGTGACTCACATTCAGATTTGTTCAAATGAGGTCACCAGGTTGATTAGTTGAGAAACCAGGGCCATAACTCTTTCCCTCCATAGTTATTCTTTTAAACATCTTCTCAAATACCATCAGGCCAAATGGGTTCATATTTGGTATGAAGGATCCTTGGGTGACTGGGGTTCAGATTTGTTCAAATGAGGTGACTGGGTCAAATGTGGGTGGGGTCAGGGACATAACTGCAAAAAAAAAAATTTGGATTCAACTCTTTAACCCTTTAGCGTTCAGAGAGCCCCAGAGCACGCGGCCGCGTAGCGTCCAGAGCGCCCGGAGTTTTTGAATTTTTTTCGGTCATAGTTTACAACAAAAATATTGCATTATAACACAACAAAATTATCTTATTTTTAATGTAAACAATAACATGGATGTTACATTATTAATATTTATGTTTTTGTTGGGTTTTGTGGTAGATTTTGTACAATTTAATCGACATTTCATAATCAACTCGTAATAAAATGAAAACTGCGTCGTCGCGGTGCTATTTTTCAAGTCGACTAAATCAATGTACTCGCAATTGTGATCTGTGTACAGCCATCTAATATAGTTTTATTCTACAGATTTTTATTTACAAACTTTATTTTTATTTCTAATAGAATATTTATTTGACTTCTTTATGTTTTTGAGCTATTAATAATATGCAACTGAATTATAAAGACCAATATCATGATTTGACCAGCGAAGCAAATAGAGTTCCGAGTCAACTCCAAGACATCTGCGCTGTTGCAGTGTTGGTGTTACTAAGGACGCCGTGTTGTTCTTACTCTTTTGGCCCTAGAAATGTTCTCAAATAAAACTGTCATTTGATTTGATTTTTCCCCTCATTCATCACAAGATCATATGAATAATATTTTATTTTAATACACTGAGTGAGCAATTTTGAGAATTCAATAAAGTTTTGATCGGAAAGTTCGACAACATTTTCGATTTTCTCTTCAGTTACACGTCCCAACGTCACGCCAATTCAGCCCAATATTGTGGGCACGGGGATTGCCTGGATTAGTACCCAAATAAATTATGTTGTTAAAGCGCATTGACAAATACATAATCTTGAGTATATTCTCCACACTATAATCGAAAAATACAAAGGAATGGACACATGATTCAATCCAAATGGTTTATTTAAAAAACACTCCCGCCAAGAAACCCCCACTGATGACGTGCGCAAAAAATATGTACCTACAGTAAACACTTGTTGTTGGAAATTGGGGCGCACAATGGGGACTGTCATTTATCATGGCTATAACTATTACCCATTCGGTAATTCATAAATGACATTCATTGCAAATTCAAACAATATATCTTAGATTTAGTATTAGTATCAATTGACCATTTATCGAATGTTGTCATTGAACTTATTGATCAGCTGATGACGATGAAAAAATCTAGGAACCTTGTCGACGTCATAGCAGCAATGATAAAATACTGTAGCACAAATTTATGTGCATCGGCCGTTTTGTTCTCTCGTTTGATTAATAAAATTATTATTCTGCGCGCATTGACAATTACATAATCTTGAGTATATTCTCCACAATGTAATCTAAAAATACAAAGGAATGGACACACGATTCAATCCAAATGGTTTATTTAAAAAACACTCCCGCCAAGATACGCCCACTGATAACGAGTGCAGAAATTTGTACCTGCGAACACGTGGTGTTGGAATGTGGGGCGCACAATGGGGACTGTCATTTATCATGGCTATAACTATTAGCCATTCGGTAATAAATAAATGACATTCATTGCAAATTCAAACATAATATATCTTAGATTTAGTGTTAGTATCAATTGACCATTTATCGAGTGTTACCATTGAACTTATTGATCAGCTGATGACGATGAAAACATCTCGGAACCTTGCCGACGTCAGCGCAACAATGATAAAATACTGTATAGCACAAATGTGCATCGATCGGCCGTTTTGTTCTCTCGTTTGATTAATAAAATTATTATTCTCCGCGCATTAACACTGCCAAATACTCAAGTAAATTGGCCATATCATGATGTGAAAAATCAAAGAAATGACATTGTATAACATTAGTTACTTTTATTTGAACACAAGAGTTCACGAGACAAACGCGGCTATTTTTAAATTGAAAGTGCGCAAATCAATTCCGCATTTACCGCGAATTACTTATCGGCACTGTCTTGTCATTTTATATTGAATATGATTGCTCAAAATTTCACTAAGAGAAAGCACTTTTATCGATCGTAAGATACAATGTAGGCACGAAAGAATTGTTTAATTTATTAATTGCACAAGATATGTGCGGTGCGAATGTATTGACTGCAATGTCAAGGTAAAAAACCGGTGCGCCAAATTGAAGTAAACAAAAAAACACGTGCGTTGCAATCGATGGCACAATGTTGACTAGTTTGGACTAATAATGCAGTTAATTGTAACTGAATTTACACGTAACTATCCAAGAGTTGATAGGCCACTTGATGATTTATTTTATGTTTCATTTCACCACGTAGCCATTGCTTAAAACATTAATAAATCACCCAATTTCGTGATATGGTTTTCCGACAGAGAAATTGAAACTGAAAGTCACATTGATTTGTTGATAAAACAAAACTTACCTTTTGTTTGTTTATTACATTTATTGTTATAAAATATAAATATAAAACCTACTAAATATTCACCATACTATCATGCTTGGGGAGGGGGATTCACAACTCTGAAAAAATCCATATAGATGAACATAATTTCATAAATCAAGAGCCACCACATAACATTTAGTAATAATACATGTTTTTCCCCAAAAACTTTGATGTCATCAGAAAGTTCTGTTGGCTGGAGGTAATGACGTTAGTCATATTACTGTTGGGTAAAGGGTTTACCAAAAAAGAAAAGAAAAGAAATGATATATTAAAAAATAAAAGAATATTTATAAAAAAAAATGTGGAGTTGTTTTTTTTATTAAAATATAAAAAAAAAAAATTTAAATTGTATTTAACTCCATGGTCAATTACATATATATATTGTTTAACATTTTTTGAAAATTGAAAAACTAATGCCAAAATGTTACATTTCTGAAGGTTACAGTGCCCCCTGGCCCTTCACTCAAGTTCACTGCTTGACAGAGAATCATTAATAAGAAGCATTTACTTTGGCTGTAACTGGTATGCTGGGTATTCCTACACAATCATGTCAAGTGAAATATGACATTTTTATAAACATTCCCTGGAGATCTGCTAGAAGTCATTAATTCCCAATCTATCATGTATTGTTCAAATCTTTCAAAAGGGCAAATAGCATGCCTGTCATTTGCAGAATGAGGTCCCCAGAGGGTGAATTTAGTGATGCTACCCCGCACAGTGGGCTAGCATCACCAAATTCACCCTCTGGAGACCTCATTCTGCTTAGGCCTCATATTCTGGGAAGTATCTATAGTATCAAATTAACATTGTTGTTAGTTACATTTCCCTTCTAGGAAGTTTCTATATCCCCAAATTTTCAGAAGATAAAATTCATCATTGAGGTGCTCAATGGTAGAGAGTTCCGGCGAATACCGGAAAAATTACGAAAATGTTGCTTTTAAAATTAAATTTTCTTCATAAAAACTGAAGAAATATTCTGAATCTTCAGAATAAAAACGGTGTATTGAACTATTTCTCCTCAATATTAGACACACGTATCCATTATTTTAATGACGTCCATTACTCCGCTCAAGAGAAAAATGCTAATTTAGCGGTTTTGTGGACCTTTTTTTCGTAAAAACATTGCATGCGTGTTGAATTTGGCATGATTTCCGATCGATTTCCGCTCCGATTGACCTTCCCAAATATAGAAACATATTTTGGGGAAGTCCCAAGGATTAATTTAACGAGTGCCGTTTCTAGAGTCCCATCCCACAGTTCGAATGATTAATAAATGTTCGAAAACAAGTTCAAAAACAGTACAAACTATCTTGAAAATAAAAATTTGGCACCCGGAATATGAATATTGAGTGGATTTCCTATCTAACGGTATTCATCTTATTTCTTTCCGTAAACGGTAAGTCCATCGGCCAGCCGTTTCTATGCGCCCATTCTCCCATTTTCGTGTCATTTCCCCAAACACGATGGCTGAATACGCGAAATACAGTGCTCGCGACGTCGCAATTTGTCAAAATTAAGACGTAATATTTGCTGACACGAACATAGCCTGTGTGCTGACACGAACATAGCCTATGTGATGACACGAACATAGACTATGTTATGACACGAACATAGCCTTGTGCTGACACGAACATAGCCTGCGTGCTGACACGAGCATAGCCTATACGATGACACGAACATAGCCCGTGTTCTGATACGTAATTTTCATGGTAATTTTATTTCCTAAGAGCACGGTTATTTAGCATTAATCAAATATCGAATTGGAAATTCAAACGTCGAAATATAAAAGAATGCCCCAGTTATTTTATTTTGAAAGAAAGACCGCCTCGATAGGTTGTCCGGACAAATAGCAAGTTGACCGGGTTATATGAAGGAACAGCCACAGTGCAAGGCTTCTACGGAAGTCTCCTTTTCGCGCTGTTCTTTCGGCTCTTACGTTAATTAATCTCGCCGCTGTCTGTTCAAATAAGCACCATTTTTCGACACATGGGCGCACATTTTGAGTCTATAAATCGATGCTAATTCTTAAATCACATTTAATAACCATTTATATCATAAAATTATGAAATTAATATCAGTAGTCGAATCTCGAAAGTGTACTTTGACGAATAACGGCACAAAGTGATCGGCAGGCATTTTTTGCACAATTGGGAAGAGCAATAACACTATCCACTGCGATAGTCTATAGTTGGAACTTGCAGTTGGAAATCAGATTACGGCATATGGGGGGGGGGGGGGGGGGGGTGTTGTTGGTTGGTGTAACACAAGAAGGTGCTATGTAGGCTACATATACAGGGATGTGGGTATAGAGGGGGTGGTGGGAATCCAGAGATAATTCCCAGGACACCTTGTTCTCGCAGAGGATAATTATACCCCCCCCCCCGCAACGAAGTTAGGGGGGGGTATTATGGAGTCAGCTTTTCCGTCCGTCCGTGGACACAAATTTGTCCGCAGTTTTTCTCAGTCGTTTTTTGATCAATTTCCGTGAAACTTGGCACAGACATCAACCACCATGGGAACCTGTGCACCTGCGATTATGACGTCTGTCGGACTTTTTTTGGTGGAGTTATCCCCCCTTTTTCGACTTAGAAACTTTTTTCGCAACATGTATACTTTTGTCCGAGTTTTTATTCCTACATTTTTTGGTCAATTTTTTAAAAACGTGGCACAGATATTTAGTACCATGGGAACTTGTGCACCTGCGATTATGACGTCTGTCTGACATTTTTTGGTGGAGTTATCCCCCTTTTTCGACTTAGAAACTTTTTTTGCAACATGCATAATTTTGTCCGAGCTTTTATTCCTACATTTTTCGGTCAATGTTTTTTAATCTTGGCACTGTTATTTAGTACCATGGGAACCTGTGCACCTGCGATTATGACGTCTGTCCGTCATTTTTTGTGTGGAGTTATTCCCCTTTTTCGACTTAGAAATTTTTTCGCAACATACATAATTTTGTCCAAGCTTTTATTCCTACATTTTTCGGTCAATAGGTTTAAGATTAGGGTTATGGTTGTACACCTGCAATGGGAATTGTTAATTTATTATTTTAACTAAATGTTTACTGACATGTGAAACATCTTAGTATTTTAAAAACAGGGGGGTTTCCGTAGTCCCATTGGGACAGTCACACCTCTAGTTATATTACAAGTATGACATAATATTTTTGATCATTTTTTATTTCAATTGAATATGGACATGCAGATATAGGCTCTATTCAGATTTGATATTTACATACTATATTCTTGAATTGCATTTAAAAGTATAATTTTGATTCAATCAATACTGTCCACTGAAATTGTGGAAATTTGGGCTTCTCGAGTTTGGGTACTGATCAAAACAGCCCTGGATATTTCCTGGGTGCGGTCCCAATGTTGGCAAAATTGTCGAATGTTGGAAATATCTCAAGTTGTCTGACTCAGACCAAGTATATGTTGAAATTGTTCAGATACATACACATTTTGGATTTTTACAACCACTACATGTACTAGTATGTATTAACTATTTATTTTTCATATAAAAAGACAATGTTTTCCTTGTTTGAGTAAATGGCCATAAGTTGGAAATTTCCAGCTCATTGGGGGGTGTTAGTTTAGGAAATTCCAACAATTGGACAGCTTGAGATAAAAGTTGGAAATTTCAACTCGATTTGGGGGGGGGGGGGGGGGGGGAGGTGTAAATGTAATTTACAGGATTTGTTTTCTGTTTCGAGTAGGCCTACTGAGGGTAGGGCAGAAATTTCCAAGTTGCATGGACACTCCCTTCCCTCGATGGAGACCATGTAGCCACATCACTGTTCATATATTATATATATACATGTACATTACATAATAGATAGGGCCCAATAGAAATTAATTATAAATTTAAATTATGATTGAATTTTAAGAAACCGGTATAAAGTGGGTAAATAGAGAATGATGCCCCCTCCCCCCATTCTGGTTTTCCATTCTAGAATAATTCATCTTTGTTTATTTGGAAATGTTTTTTTTTTTGTCCGTCCGAAGTGATATCTGCACCACCAGTTGTCATATCTGAATGAAATTTGTTATGGATGTGCACTACTAGGAAGACATTCAATGTACTCTTCAATCGTTTTGTTTGTGTTTCCGTTCCGGGGTTATTCATCTTTGTTTATCTGGAAATGTTTTTTGTCCATCGAAGCAGATATCTCAACCACCTGTTGACGGATCTGAATGAAATTTGGTTTGGATGTTCTCTACTATGAGGGCATGCAATGGAATGTCCAATTGTTTTATTTTGGGTTTTTCATTTATTCCCATTTTTCGACTTAGAACTTTTATTCCTACATTTTTCGGTCAATAGGTTTCAGATTAGGGTTAGGGTTGTGCACCTACAATGGGAACTGTTATTTTATTATTTAACTAAATGTTTACTGACATGTGAAACATCTTAGTGTTTTAAAAACACAGGGGTATCCTTAGTCCCATTGGGACAGTCACACCTCTAGTTCATTCTGGAGTTATTCATCTTTGTTTATCTGAAAATGTAGTTTTTTCATCCATCTGCCTGAGTATCTCAGCAATGGGTTTTTATGTATGCCCACACAGGCCACACTATGCGGTATAATGCGTATGTCACATGGGGTATGTACCGGGCGACAGCCCAGCTCTTGTTAATGGAGACTTGAAGTTTCATGGATACATGGCTCTGGAGGCATTTGTAGCATTGATAACATTCGTGACATTATTATCTGATAGTTTACATGCCCCTTTCTGAATTCTATCTTCATATACCTTTAATTTGATACCTCACATGACAGGGGTTACAGGGTTATTTCCTTCAAAACTTCAGAATAATCGACAGACTAAATATTATGCTAATTAGCTACTTATTAATTTAATAATTTGCTAATTAATATTCAATAACAGTTAATTAAAATATTATGGTAGAAATGTCTCATCATTCGGGTGAAAATTATTTCCACAATTTAAACAAAATAATCATGCCTATATTGTGAGATTAACTATGCTCCATCTGCGGTAAAACCAAAGAAATTACTAATTTGTATAATAATGAGAATCATTATATTCTAATTAACCTAATTAGTATGCATAACTCATTAGATATTCAAGTTTTCGTACTTAATATCAAGCATATACAATGAACATCAACTATGTTAAGTTTCGTTGCTCTACCTTTAAAAATGTCCAAATTATGATTAATAAACTGAATTTTAAAGGGAAATAGCCTCCAAAATATGGTGCCATTATCCAGGTCAAACCACCTTGAAACCCATACAAATGTACATTGCCCAATGGCATGATTTTCACCAAAATGCGGCAATTTTTTGACACTTTATTGATCACACACCAAGTAATACTTCTACTTTTGTCAAACTTTTGGTACCGAAATGATCAGAAATGTAGACTCTTTTCCATGAAATATAATTCAATAAACAACATTACTATGACTGAACTCTCTACCAATGGGTGAACATCACCAACTTCAACTGGGGAACTTCAATCTTATCTTAGGTCTGCCATAGCAGTTGAGGGCCTTAGCAGAATGAGGTCCCCAGAGGCTGAATTTAGTGATGCTATCCAGCACATGATGCTACCCCGCTGTGCGGGATAGCGTCACTAAATTCACCCTCTGGGGACCTCATTCTGCAAATGACAGACACACTATCACACTATTTCAAGGCTTGAGTGTATATTACATTGTGTTGCTTGAGGCCAGGCATGCACAATGTAGGAACAGATACGCTTTTAGTGATGCTATCCTGCACAGCGGGCTATAGCACCACCAAATTCACCCTCTGGAGACCTCATTCTGCTTAGGCCTCATCTTCTGGGAATTAGATCTATAGTATCAAATTAACATTGTTGTTAGTTACATTTCCCTTAGAGCTAGGAAGTTTCTATATCCCCTAATTTGCAGAAGATAAAATTCATAATTGAGGTGCCCAATGGGATTGGGTGAACATCACCAACTTCAACTGGGGAACTTCAATCTTATCCTAGGTCTGCTATATAGCAGTTGAGGGCCTTAGCAGAATGAGGTCCCCATAGGGTGAATTTAGTGACACACTATCACACTATTTCAAGGCTGGATTGTATAATACATTGTGTTGCTTGAGGCCAGGCACATACAATCTAGGAACAGACACGCTATTTGCAGGCTTACTCCTTTGGTGATTGTGATTCAGATTTGTTCAATCAGGGTCACCAGGTCAAGTACATGTACATGTAGGTGCAAGGCCAGCTACATTACTCTTTCTCTATAGTAATTCATGATACACATACATGTATGTCTTCTATGCAAGAATAAAATGCCCTATTTTGCTTATATTTGGTATGAAATTACCTTGGGTGACAGATTTGTGAAATTGGGATCACAAAGTAAAATAAGGGCAGAGCCAGAGACTTAACTATTTCACTACATAGTAATTCTTAAAATATGTTTGCAAGAACTAGTTGGCTTATTTAGCATGGAATGTTCTTCCTTGATTGCAATTCAGATTTTTTTAAATGGGGTCACCTGGTCAAATAGGGGCCAAGCGAAGGACAGTTTCCCTCTTAATATGCTTCCTTCACAAGGATCATCATGTCTATTTTACTGATATTTATGATATGTATTAAGGGTTCTTTGGAGTCTGGGATTCAAATTTATTCAGATGGGGTCACCAGGTTAAATAGGGTGGGACCAGGGATATAACTATATGTCTCTATAGTAATTCTTAAAATGTCTTCTCAAGAGAGTTTGGACTATTTAGCTTACATATACAGCCCTCATAGTTGGCTTCGGCAATGCCGAAGCCATTTGCTGAAGCAAACTGGGCCACGGTAGAGGGTTGCCGTAGCAGATTGCCGAAGCCAAACAATCTGAATTAAAAGGGCTGCATATAGTATGGAGGAATCAGGAGGATCCTTTAGTGACTGAGATTCAGATTTGTTCAAATGAGGTCAACCTGTCAAGAAATGGCGGGCTATGGGGAATTAACACTTTTGTGTCTAATAAAATCATTGAAATACCAAATTCATTAAAACATCTACCTTGGAACCACCTGACTGATTAATCTGACATACATGTATTGTGTTTTGGGTCCATGGATAATTGGGTCGGGAGGGGACTTGTTGAGCTGGAGGGGGGGGGTGGGGGGGGGGGGGTGTTCAGTAGTGTACAGTTGGTAATTTCAAGGTGGATTTTCACCAATCTACATACTTGAAGTCTCTCTAGCCACATACATGTATCCTGTTTAAATCTACTTCTTTTAAAGTGATTATGTAAAGTTCTGACTGTTGTGGTCTCCAGAGTCCAGTCTTATCAGTCTTTGCAGTCTGGTGAGCGACCCCACAGTCATTGACTGTCTTGTTTAGGAAAATCATGACATAGGCAAGTCACTCTCAGTCTCATGGAGCGTTTGGGATACGTTGCATTGAATTTCTATCTAGCTGTGTCATGTTCGAGCTGTGTCATGGCGAACATGACACAAGAAGTGACAGTAAGACACTTAAAGACAGTTCAATCAACATATAACAAACCCCATGGAATGGAAGTCACTTGTCTTCATTATTTAATAAAGATTTGACACAAGTGGACACGAGTACACCGTTCAGCTTATATAATATATAATTGTTGTAGTTCGATACCAATGGTAGTTATCTGTTAAACTGATCACCCCACAATAGATCAAACACCTACCCCGCTGGACAAAACAAGTGTCCATTGGCACCGCGGTGTATTTGCCGTTCGGCCGCGGTGTCAGAGTTTGTAACTGCAGTTAAGCACCGCGGCCGAACGGCAAGTACACCGTGGCCGAACAGCAAGTACACTGCGACCGAAAGGCAACTACACCGCGGCCGAACTGCATGTACACCGTGGTTAGATTTCTGGTTTGTATAGTCTTTTTTCAGTTTAATGAACGTACACCGCGGCAACTACACCATGGCCGAATGACAAGTACACCGCGGCCCAACTGTAGTTAGCCGGTGGAGCCCCGGTGTAGATGCATTTCAGCCGCGGTGGCAACGCTAACCGCACCGCGGTTAAGTGAACACTTGTTTTGTCCAACAGGGTACATCACATATTCACAACAGTTGTCTTCACGTAGGGGGTCCCAGAAAACAGACAAAGATTACAAGTGTTAAATGTTAACAAGATTCAACGGATCGAAACTTGGTGCAACGCGC
Organism: Siphonodentalium dalli; assembly: GCA_032622095.1. NCBI lineage: Eukaryota > Metazoa > Mollusca > Scaphopoda > Gadilida > Siphonodentaliidae > Siphonodentalium > Siphonodentalium dalli. The sequence continues at coordinate 149,293,495 of CP136063.1, forward strand.
TTGATTTCCCGGGAAACAAACTGAAAGTATATAGGAAATTTATAAGAATTCTGCCGTCATAGTCGCAGATAACTGGTCGCAAATGACGACGTCCATTTAAGAACGTAATAGACCGATTGTTCTAATGTTTCTCACCGCTTCTGGTCATTCCAATCTATGTTTTTTGCTCATAACGGCGGCTGACATTGAATTTTACTCATATAATCTAAATTGGATATCTGAAGTTCTAAACATAATGTAATCAATTGAGTTCCACACTTAGCGATCACGCACCTTGTAGATACACTGATACAGAGTACCAATATATGCGGCGATTGATCACCGTCACGGGTTGCGATCGAAGAACGATGGCCGAATTTGCACAATGCACATCTACATGTATTCTGAATGGCATACATGTACATGTAGATTCAAAATTACCTACGTTGGCTATTAAACTTGGCAACCTTGTACTTTAATTTGTGTGAAGTCAGGTCATTTGACATGTGTTTGAAGACGCAGAAAACTAGACTACACCAAAGTAAGACCGATTTGAAAATATCCGAATCAGCTGACCGATTCGGTGTCGATCTCGAATCAGGTGGCCGATATCGACATCGAATCGAAACTCGAATATTCACAGGCCCCTATATTCACTCAAACAATATGCAGTTACGATGTAGCAAAAAATGTTGATTGATACACAGTCCACGTGCCCAATTCCTGAATAATGCTGACATAAAATTCACATGCAGCTGTGGGTGGAGAGAATCCGAGAGATACAGAGGCGCGCAATAATAACCGTGATCAACAAGATGCAAAATAATTGCATGTGTACACGCGGAGACTGACCGGGTCAAAATTATATTATTTCATTAAAAGTTATAGATAAGAGTTCAATTTGATGGGCCCATTAGTCAGGATAATAAGTTACAGTAACTTCAGTTCAAATTTACGCACAGAACAAAATGTTGCATCTTGCATTTTCAAATAAAATGATTATTCTAAGACAATTGACAATACATGAAATGTGACAAAAGTCACTTGCACCTGTTTTTTTTTTTACCTTTTACTTTGCAGGGCATATATTTCATCTGATTTTGCGAGAATCTATTTAAACATACTTTTTCGCGAGAATCCAGGGTAATTTGCGAGAATATTTATGAGAATCTGGATATGGATTCTCGCCGAAATATAAGCCCTGCTTTGTGCATATCAAATTACGATGTTACAATGGCGCTTTCTTGAATTCGGATACATCGATCCCAATTAAGTTCCAACCAGGGGTTTTATTACTTTTTATGGCGATGTTCGTTCGCAATGTTCAATACTGTATGGGTGATAATTGGAATTTTTGCAGGGCTGACAAAAATTCTGGCATTGCTACATACATGTATATGATTTTTGGTTGTTTGAGAGTGGGGAAATGACACGAAATTAGACATAGGTGAATGTAAATAAAACAAAATTGAATGGTATAAGATCAATGCGAATCATTGTCTGTATACTTTTCAGCACGGTGATTGCAGTCTTCAATGTGTATACATGTTGATCCTTAACACAATGCATTTAACGTAAACATGGTCTGCGTTAAACTTCAACGTGGTCTGCATTAAACTTCAATGCAGTTCACTGAATTTCAACACGGTCCTAACATACACTCAATGCATTATCAATGCAACGACTGCATTGTGTTGACGTTACCACCGCGTATTAATGGCTAAGGACTGCATTAAAAGGGACACTTATTTTGAGAATATGTGTAACTGACACCGATGTGAGTATTACTTGTTTATTGGAATTATTATGACATGATTTATTGACTCTGTTACTATTTGTTTAATTCCAGTTAATCAGAAATTGACGCCGCCTTCATCAAAAGAATCATTTACATCCTCTAGTGCTATCCATTGTAATAGTGGTTATTCTCCTGTCTTCACAAGTGGACACACTTCACTGGCAAGATCTCCTGGACACGTTGGTCCTGCGTACTCCACACTGAAAGACCTACACAATCCTTATAGTGTTTCTTCCAAACCTCATGATTCAGTTCCTCACAGTGACCTTTCACTATTTGGACATCAGCGGTTAGGTGTGCCAATTCAGCCAGCAAAACCAACCTCACCTGTGATGAACAATTGTTCAACCTCAATGGGTATCAGTGCTTCGGGAGGAATTCTTAATGTTGGCAACAGTTCATTGTGTGGAGTTGCCAGTGGTATTGCTCAACGAAATCCGGTTATTAGTGTTTCGTCAGATGGAACTAAAAGTAGATCAAATAGTCCTCGTGCCAGCTACTATTCTTCTGGAATGTCGGATGGTACAAGTTCCTTGCTCACAAAGGCCACGACATGTGCAATTAGTAGTTCCGCTAAAAGCCCGCGAGGTGTGTACTCAAAGACTCCGAAACGATCAACCGCAACAAGTGCTACAACTTCAATGTTTGATTCCGAATTGCCCCATCCAAAACGACTGACAGAGTCCATGCAGAAGTTTGTTAAGCCATTAAGTGACACGAATGCCCCACAGTTCACTAAATCACCCAGTAGTTCAAATCCAAAGAGTTGTGGCAATAGTTCACCACCACAGTTTGCTGCATCATCAGGCAAGTGCTTATCCCCTAAAAACTATGAGACTGACTCACCTCAATCATCTACCTCAAATTCTGTGTCGGATAAATTTCACTGTGATAACTCAAAAGTTTCTGTGCGAGATCTGTTAGCTGATTCATCTGTCTCGTTAACGGCATCGGTCAGCAGTACTTTACCTATTACAGTTGTTTCAGGATCATATCAAGAAACTGTTGTAACAACGTGCACGCCCCTTATTCTGTCTCCTGCAGTTGTTTCTAGTGAAGTGAACTCAAATCACAGTTATTCTAACACTTGCGTGACTGTGGATTCTTCAAAAAGCAGAAATCATTCAACTTCTAATTCAGATAATACAAAAAGTTCTGAAGACACTGATTACACTAAGAAAGTGAAGCATCTAAAGGTGACACATGAGAAGGTTGAGTCAAGTACTTCGTCTCAGACCTCTCGTCAGACTTTTGGCTCTAGTGTGGATTCTAGTGCTGCCACTGATAAATCTTGTCCAAATGACGAACCTGCTCAACAACTCAAAAGCATTCCTAAGACATCATCCTTCATAATGAACCCATCGTCACGCAGTTCAAAATCGTCATCGAGTCCACAAGTATCACGATCTAGCACATCGTCTGGTGGTCATGCCTCAAATACTTCTTTGCCCATTGAGAACATCCCAGCTATAAAAAAATGCAATATCATAAGCTCATGTGATTTAGATGGACGATGTAAAATTTTGATAAAGATCGACAAGAACAAAAGTGACTCCCCATCGTCTTCATCGGACAGTAGGAATTCTTCAAATGCTCAATCTAAGGAAAATCATGTGTCTGCATCAGAAGGCATGTCTAGTGCTAAACGAGAAACAACAACAGAAGAGGAAAACATCGACAACAGTTCTAGCCACAGGTCTGTTCAAAAGAATTCTAGTCATTTCAAACAATCTGATGGTGATTTGGATGACAGTTATTTACTACAGAGTGATAATGTATCTGAAATGCCATTGTCGGCAGCATCGTTACTCTCGGATAACTTAGATCCAAGCTTGCACCACAACGACAAATCTATGGATTCCTCAGATTCGGCTAGTACTATTGATGTTCCTATTTCTCACACTGTTGAAAAGTCAACGGACTCATTGCCAGGGAGAACTCTGAGGCCCAGGTCTCGAGATAACTCTGGTGATGTTCCTGATGATGATAGTCTTGACGATATGAAACCTCAGCGTGTTTGCATGAAGCGCAGGAAGGCTAATAATGATGTGGACATACAGGACGAAGTGGTGAATAAAATATCAAAAGTGGTTTGCAACGACAACAGCGAAACACATGCAGTATTAAATTGTATTGACCGTGGGAATAATGTGGACACTAGCAGAAATGATGTAGCTCATAGTCAAGCGGAGTCAGATATCCGTCGATCAGCTCGTGTAAGAGCACAACACATTGATGATACTAGAACAAGAAAAGCTCCTGTGGAAAAGAAGGAGAAATTGATTACTGAAAAGACGATTGTATGTGAGGATGATGCAAAAAAGAATGCCAAAAGTGCTAGATCAAAGCCCCCCGCTGCACCTGTGATAAATCAATGTAAGTATGACTACAATTACCTCTGATTAATATTTCTTGAACAGATTCTTCCAGTCAGTTTAATATCACAGTGTGCAATGGAATGGTCTATTTTTACTTTTAAGGATGTGCAGATCCAGAGAAATGTTCATTTGTAGGAATGTTTATCTACTGTAATAAGTTCTATATCATTTGAAGTTTGTTGAACTTATTACATGTAGCTGAGCACCAAGCCTTGAAATAGCCTGCCTGTTATTTGCAGAATGAGGTCCCCAGAGCTGGCCTTTAAAAATTGCATTGAACGAGTGTTTCATTCGAACAAAGTTCTTATGCCATAACCGTTTTTCCCATTCATGCCAAATTCTAAACAATATGTAGGGAGAATTATGTAATGGATTTTTAAAAAGTAATATAATCTGATATTAAGAATGACAAATTATAACATTGTACTACCCGTACATCATATAGGGATTACCTAGAATGATATATATATTGATATGATTTTAATCGGCACAATCATTTTTAATAACTTGCAGAACTACATATCCGATTCCTATAAAAATACGGAACGTAAATAGTCGAAACGAAAAAATAAAGTGATCTTCCAAACTATCATGGAAAGTCTAGATTCACTTAGGCCAAAAAATAAAAACATCTCTGAACATTTCCGATAAAATGGGGAAAATTTTCCAGGCAGGTTTTTTTCTTCTTTTTGACACTTTTTTTTTTTAACGGACCATTTGAAACAATAAAATAGTGTAGTACACCCTTTTAACATGTATCATAAAACTGACATGCTTTTATACGTGTTGGTAATAAATTATTATACAGCTTGCTGGACTATTAGGTCATGTATTAGGTATTAAAGACATTCTTTGAAAATAAAGTTGAATGTATATAATGGCTGCTAGTATGTGCACCAGTGTGAAGATTCAATGTATTAGGCTATGGCCATGGGTTTAGAGTTATTCCTCTTGCATAGTCCATGCAGCTACCAGCCCACAATGCAACAGTATCATCTGCTACCCTTATTTACAAATTACATGTGGCCAGAACAATGTTACTGACTGTTCTTCCAGATATCATGGATATGTAAGAGTAAACATGTTTTGTTCCAATCTTCCCCTGAATATCTCTGATGTAGGTTGGGCCTGAGGTTACACATGTTATGCCATTCTATTCATGAATCACTGCCTACGCAATTTTCCAGGTGTTGGTTTTGAAAGAGAGATTGTTTTATGGAATAAATACTTGCCATATCAATCAAACCTATTGTATGTTTATCCCCTCTTATTTCTCTTCATAGATGATCATTATTTTTCAGTGACAACTTGTCCATATTACCAAATCACTAAGTTGTATTGTGGTTTAACTGAAGTCACATATATCCGACCTATTTCGTTTCATTCCCGGGACGTTTTAATTAGCAGAATTGATACCTCTGCCAACTTTCAGCAAGTTATCACATAATCCTTACAGTACTTTCAGCAAGTTATCACATAATCCTTACAGTACATGTACATGTATGCACATCAGATGATCAGAAATGTGTGTTTAATATTTGCATACAGTGCGAGTTGTTTCTATCACAGTAGTATTTGTTACTTGGTCGACAACATCAAAGAGCCTGACGTAAATAGTTGCACGGAGTTGATTCGCATGACCCACTTAGGTGTTTGGTTGGTGACACATTGACACAGTTTGTGTGTTATTCATAACAGAGAGTTGTTTATTTAATTCAGGTTAAACTCGGGTTTCTGTGAATACTATGCATTTTATATTGGATAATGATTTCTTCTGGTCAATGGGGATTTCGGCTTTCACCTTGGCATTGTCAAATGACGACGCTAATTTCCAGGACTGATTACGGAATATGGACTGTCATTTTCCCGCAAAAACGCACATGTTTTTCACTGCTTAATTTTGTCGCATACAGAGTTTTTTTAAGCATGGTTTGCACCCAATTCCGCAAAGGAATTTAAGGGAGCTACTGGTATAATACACTGTAATTTTTAAAATACACAGCCCACAAAGACGTAGGGATTTCCGTGGTGACTCGTTAGGGTTTAGTTTGATTTACGCCACGCTATTCACTGCGTGGCATGGGCAACTGGGTTGTCTTATTTATATCTAGAAAGCGCCATCGCATACACCAGCCTACACATGCGTCAGTTGTGTATGCGATGGGTGATTAGTTCTGCTGTTGGTATTGGAAAAATCATAACAATTAACACACGGATGGACAGGTTACTACGGACTTCTGGAAAATTAAATTATTTTTTTTTGGCCTTATTCCGCTGACTAATTAGAGACTACCGGTATATGTACAGCAATGAATGATAGGCAATAAAACTTCAAATAACCATCATAAACATGGCCAATATACACCGCCTGCAATGGGGGGAAGTAGTGCTAGGCGTTATTTAAGCATAAAAATACTGCGGTAATCTTAAAACCATACCGCGGTATACGGTATTACCAATTATTTCAAGTAATCTCTTAAAACCCCTGTTGATTAGTGTACGTTTGGTACACAAGTCAACTGTTTTTGGAGGAAATCGAATAGCTACACAGCTTACAATAAATAAGGAAACACATACACACACCCAATGCTCAGTTTTTTATTTTTTCAAAAACTCGACTTATGGTTTGACGAGGGACTCAGGGACGGTTGGCTGGCGGGCGGACCTAAAGAATGCCTTATAACTTTGACATTTGTGAACGGATTCCAAAATTTTTTGGTATATGGCAGTTGCTCCCAATGACTATTTACTGCCTGTAGAAAATGGGTCACATCTGAACTTTTTTACAAGAGTTATCCATCTTAGATGGTTTTAGTTAAGTTTTTCACCGATAGCACGATAACTCACGCAAGTATTAACCAATTTCAACAATATTTGGTATATGAGACTCTTGCAACAATATCTCGTACGAGTTCGAAAACCAGGTTTGTCCGAATTTTTTTCCGGAGTTATGGGTCTTAGTTGGTCTATTTTTAGCAAATTTATCACCGTTAGCGCGATAACTCGATGAAATATTAACAGATTTCAACAATCGATGGTTTTAGTTAAGTTTTTCACCGATAGCATGATAACTCACGCAAATATTAACCAATTTCAACAATATTTGGTATATGAGACTCTTGCAACAATATCTCGGACGAGTTCGAAAACCTGGTTTGTCCGAATTTTTTTTCCGGAGTTATGGGTCTTAGTTTGTCTATTTTAATCACAATTTTATCACCGTTAGTGTGATAACTCAATGAAATATTAACGAATTCAATTGATATTTGGTATATAGGTCCATTGCAATAATATACCACCGTCCAACTTTTTTTCCCGGAGTTGTGCACCTTATTGGCAGAAGTTTGGTTCGACTGCCAAAAAATTCGACAAAAGCATCTTAGATGCGTACCCCTTGTATAAAATTATAGATTAACAAACAGTGGCATTGTATCATTTGTTTGCATGCATCATGCATGGATTCACAACAAGGTATGCTGATCTCAAATGCAGGTGATAATTGTGAGTCATGGAAGCACCATTCAGCGGATACATCCAAGAGCTTTGAAATAACCCCCGCTGACTCGCATAGAGCACATGCTGTTAAGTTGATGTTGGAATGTTCCGCCGGGTGTGAATATGTATAAAGTTTTTATTAAATGCCGGAAAATAAGGTATATTACTTTCAAAGTATTTAACTTACCGTACACACCCGCGGGTTAGCCCCACCCGCCGGTAAGCTCATTACCCACTTTTGAAGCTTGCAAAAATCTAGGGTTGTCCCCGCTGGTAAGCCCATGTGCCGAAATTTACTCATGTGAACAGCCAGGAGGTCGCCAACATTGATGAGAAGTGCGATAAATTTTACTTCCTGTTTCGTTATGTTCGCCACGTGGTCCATGGGAGAAAACTATCTAATTATATCATTTTGTAATTTCGTATTGAAATGAATTTAAAAATATATTTTTTGTTTTTGTTTTTGTTTTTTTTGTTTTTTCTAGGCTGTACCCACTTGTCCAACCAATGGACACCCATGTTAGTTAATAGGGTGTTTAAAGGGAAGCAAATGAAATAAAACATGCTTTTTTTGTTGTAATTCTACATGTACATCCTCGGCTAGCTCCCTGTTCGGCCATACTTACCATACTTACTCTTATTCTGACGACGAAAATCTCTCCATGTCCATTTTTCCAAGGGTGATCCCCATGGCTAAGCCTATTCAGGACTTTTTAGTCGAGTTTTTCAAAAAACTCGACTTATGGTTTGGCGAGGGACGGTTGGCGGGGCGGGCGGGCGGCGGGCGGGCGGACCTAAAGAATGCCTTATAACTTTGACATTTGTGAACGGATTCAAAAAAATTTGGTATGTCAGTTGCTCCCAATGACTATTTACTGCCTGTAGAAAATGGGCCACGTCCGAACTTTTTAACAAGAGTTATCCATCTTAGATGTTTTTTAGTTAAGTTTTTCACCGAAAGCGCGATAACTCACCGCAAATATTAACCAATTTCAACAATATTTGGTATATGAGACTCTTGCAACAATATCTCGACGAGTTCGAAAACCAGGTTTGTCCAAATGTTTTTCGCGGTGTTATGGGTCTTAGTTTGTCTATTTTTAGCAATTTTATCACTGATAGCGCGATACCTCGATGAAATATTAACTGAATTCAACAATATTTGGTATATGAGTCTCCTGCAACAATATCTCGGACGAGTTCGAAAACCAGGTTTGTCCAAATGTTTTTTCGCGGAGTTATGGGTCTTAGTTTGTCTATTTTTAGCAATTTTATCACCGATAGCGCGATAACTCGATGAAATATTAACAGATTTCAACAATATTTGGTGTATGAGTCTCCTGCGACAATATCTCGGACGAGTTCGAAAACCAGGTTTGTCCAAATGTTTTTCGCGGAGTTATGGGTCGTAGTTTGTCTATTTTTTAGCAATTTTATCACCGATAGCACGATAACTCGATTAAATATTAACTGATTACAACAATATTTGGTATATGAGTCTCCTGCAACAATATCTCAGGACGAGTTTGAAAATCAGGTTTGTCCCAAATGTTTTTCGCGGAGTTATGGGTCTTAGTTTGTCTATTTTTTAGCAATTTTATCACTGATAGCGCGATAACTCGTTGAAATATTAACTGAATTTAACAATATTTGGTATATGAGTCCTCCTGCAACAATATCTTGGACGAGTTCGAAAACCAGGTTTGTCCAAATGTTTTTTCGCGGAGTTATGGGTCTTAGTTTGTCTATTTTTAGCAATGTTATCACCGTTGGCGCGATAACTCAATGAAATATTAACGATCTCAACAATATTTGGTGTATGAGTGTTCTGCAACAATATCTTGGACGAGTTGGAAAACCGGTTTGTCCAAATGTTTTTCACGGAGTTATGGGTCTTAGTTTGTCTATTTTTAGCAAAGTTATCACTGTTAGCGCGATAAACTCAATGATATATTAACCGATTTAAACAATATTTGGTATAAGAGTCTCTTGCAACAATATCTCGGACGAGTTCAAAAACCTGGTTTGTCCGAATTTTTTTTCAGGAGTTATGGGTCTTAGTTTGTCTATTTTAATAACAATTTTATCACTGTTAGTGCGATAACTCAATGAAATATTAACAGATTCAATTGATATTTGGTATATAGGTCTATTGCAATAATATACCACCGTCCGACTTTTTTCCCCGAAGTTGTGCACCTTATTGGCAGAAGTTTTGTTGGACTGCCAAAAAACTCGACAAAAGCATCTTAGATGCGTACCCCTTGTGAAACTATAATTTTCCTTGGGTACATGGGCTAACCGGCGGGTGTGTACGGTAGACTGTTATTCACTTCCCCGGTTGAATTATTATAAATCATACATATAAATCGACACGTTTATGAACGTGATCAATCATTCATACTCGATAACCACCCCAGGAAATAATGAGCTGTCCCACGCATTCAGTCATTAAAAATAGCTCAGAATGATGCAATATAATATTAGGCTGGAATTTGTCCCCGGTAGCAAAGGAATGCATTTTTTGGCAAATGTCATCAGCAAAGAAGTGACATACATGTAAGTGAAGAATGAACAGTTTCTTTCAACTGAAAGATAACTATGGTGTAAAGAAACCAAGTAGTTTCTTTGTATTCCGATAAAGGTAAACCACAATGTACCCTGTAACGGGTTGGTATGACCTGTAACCACGATAATACTGTCTTCAAGGTTTACCGATTATGGAAAATATTATGGTAACGGTATTGAAAATCTTACCGATTATAATCGGTATACCGAAATACTGCCTAGCACTAGGGGAATACTCTATCTTGCAGGGTTACTTACTGTGCAAAGTCAGGTCAATATCCAACTTCCTGCTGATCTTTTATCCAAATATTTCAAAACATTTGATTAATAAACTTGGGTGTTTCGACAGCCTGTGTTGATAATAAACGGTACCTGATAGTTATCGTTGTCTATGGTCTTTTGTTAAATACCCACACATACACCGTTGTATTTAGCTCCTATTCGATATTTGAAACATAACTAATTTCTGTGTGACAGTTTCCTATTTTCGTGTTAACAGTTAACAACTACAGTGAAATCCAGAAGTGAAATAAAATGGTCCAACGCAGGCCATTTTTTTGTTGCAGTGATGCCTGAGAATCAAATCCTTTTTATTTTTTTACTCAACTAACCATCTATTAAAACTATTGGTTAACCATTTGAACCCAGTAGTCCGAAAGCTCATTGCCAATATTTGTAACTGGTATAAACATCAAGATACTAACCAAGAACGACTTGAATAGCCGTCCTGCACTTAAGTGATGTTCAGGGTGTCTGTACCATGTGTATGGAAGAGTCAACATCTATAGTTCGGGTTGGTATATTTGCGCATGGTATATAGAAATGAAAAAAACATACCATACAATGAACTTACAAGCAAATTGAGCAAGTATTGTATTGCGCTCTGATAGTAATTGTGTATCTTGTGTGTAGGTCTATGTGAAACGATTCCACAGCTTAAATTATCCTAGCATATTCTAGATTTGTGGACTAGTTTTGAAACGGTCACTTGGTGTGTGGGGTCAATATATTCACGCATGCACATAGCAATTAGATTACAAAATGTACATATTAGCGTACAAATTTACCTATATTATAGGTATGAAGGTAGGCCTATATAATTTATGGAAGAGCGGGGTAAAGCCAAACGCGAGGCCGGTGGGTTGGGTTATAAATGATCCCATTTCGGAATGAGTCTGCTTATTTGATTCCATGTAATCACATCATATTTGTTAAATATAGGACCTAAATACTGTAGGTTTTATAACACCAAACCTCTCAAATGTGTCTAAAAGAGGATAGAATATGCCTCGGAGACCATGGTCAATCCCAGTTACGTGTTTGCTTAGCAACCCTTGCTACACGTTTTACAGGGTGCCAGTTCTGGCCAAATGTGTGACATGCTTTACCAGTACCGGTATAGTATTTGTCGCTTTTATTTCATGACATAGTGCAATTAACTAAAGGGAAATAACAATGTTTCACCTCTATTTGCATGTTGACCATGTGAAGTTTCGAATACATGCCGCCTTTAGAACGTTACTCTCAGGTGCCTAATAATTGTGATGGCCTAATTATAGTGATGGATGGGGATTTAGGCTGAAATTAATAATAGTGATCATTGGTAATTTTCTCCAAAATTAATAAACTTGTTGACACTATAATTAGGCACCTGACAGTACCAACACCAAACATCTAATGTGTATCGAAAATGTGGTATAAAACGCCTGGAAGCCCAGGGACACGGCTGTCAATTGCTTTGGGAAGCCAGGGTTTAAAGGGTTAAATCCATTTTTTATTATACATCTAAATAGTGGGCTCTTTTATATCACTCACTTACAGCTATATTTTAATGTCGACCACATTTCCATCCATATTCATATTCCATTGCTCTTTCAATTTGTATGCATGTTTTTTGCATAAAATTGAAAATTGAAAATGGGTTAAGCATACGAAAAAGATTAAGCAAATTTTGTTTGCTTTACCGTTTTTTTTCCAGTTAAGCAAATTAAAAAAAATTAAAGGCCAGCAGAGGGTGAATTTTGTGATGCTACCCTGCACAGTGGGCTAGCATCACTAAATTCACCCTCTGGAGACCTCATTCCACTTGGGCCTCATCTTCTGGGAAGTATTTATAGTCTGAAATTAACATTGTGTTTTGTGACTTTTTCACCTTCTGTTCTGTTTCTATATGCCCTAATTTGCAGAAGATAAAATACTAGTACATAATCAAGGTGACTAGTGAACATCGCCAGCTTCAACTGGGGAACTTCAGTCTGATCCTAGGTCTCTCATAGCAGTTGAGGCCTCAGCAGAATGAGGTTCCCAGAGGGAGAATTTGGTTATGCTAGCCCACTGTGCGAGTTAATGTCACTAAATTCACACTCTGGGGACCTCATTCAGTAAATGACAGACTATTTCAAGGCTTGCTGAGCACCCGTACATGTATATAAATAAATCTGGGGAGTAATTTATTGTAATAAGAAAAATAACTCATGGACTCTGTTGAAACAACCAAAATCTGCAAAACTCCATGTACCATAGAATAAATGAATTGTTCGGAAATTACTATTTGTTCCCCAAAAAAAATTTTCGGGGGACTATTAAATAGCCGGTGTCCGTCCGTCGTTCCGTCCGTCCGTCCTTCCCGAATTTGTAAGAGTCATAACTTGAACAAGTGTCAACGGATTTCAAAGATTTGTGGTATATGAGTTCACCTGACCATTAACCTAGAACGAGTTCGCAAACCAGATCCGGCCAGTTATTTTTACCAGAGTTATTGGACTTTAAAAAGTTTATTCTTGTTGTCAAATTTACCAAATATCAAATATACGACGTCACAGGGCTCATTTCCACAAATCTCAACGGATTTCAAATATATTTGGTATATGACTTTACCTGACCATTACCTATAATGAGTTTGCAAGCCAGGTCTGGCCGGATATTTTAACCGGAGTTATGGACTTCGTTTATTATTTTTGTCGAATTTACCAAATAGACGTCACAGGGCTCATTTCCACAAATGTCAACGGATTTCAAAGATTTTTGGTATATGAGTTCACATGACCAGTATCTAGAACGAGTTCGCAAACCAGGTCCGGCCGAATATTTTCAGCAGAGTGATTGGACTTTGTTTATTTTTTTTGTGTGCAAATGGACGACGTCACAGGGCTCATTTCCACAAATGTCAACGGATTTCAAAGATTTTTGGTATATGAGTTCACATGACCAGTATCTAGAACGAGTTCGCAAACCAGGTCCGGCCTGATATTATCAGCAGAGTTATTGGACTTGGACAACGTCACATGGCTAATTTCCACAAATGTCAGTCCTAAAATGAGTTCGCAAGCCAGGCTTTTTGACAAAATCCCACCTCTTGTTGAGAATGTACTTCCCCAACTGCACATTTCGGCGGAGAATGCAAACATTATTGAGAATGCACTTCCCCGACTGCACATTTCAGCTGGGGATACCGCCGTCTGCGACTGCTTGTTCATTCATATTACTATCTTCATCGTTAAATTCGGAATATACTCATGCTGTACGCACATCATTGATTTTAGACATAGAAGTTCCAGAGAAGCTCCCAAGAGGCAGACCACCAAAACACAGTATACCAGCTGAAGTCAAGGAAGACACTGATAACTCTAAAAGATCAACACGGCAAGCTACTAGTAAAATTAAAGGTAATATGTTTATATGTATATCTCATTATTAATTCATATGCATTGTATGCATATTGTGCAAATAAGGAATTCATCTTTATATTCACACACCGCATATGTACTTGTATTTTGGATTTCATCAATGTTAAGATGAAGCATTTACAATCTACTTTAGCCTAGATGTTGACTGTCTGTTTACATTACAAAACAAAACTGCAGGCGAGGAAGCATGTCATTGCAAAAATGGGAATGCGAACCAAAATAATTTTTGTTTACCTCTTGGAGAAATGTCCAGAAACTGGAGTCTGCGGATCCGTGAGTGGCTATACACAGTCAACAAGAACTACATTCAGTAGGTCATTGACTTTTGTCACCTCTATTGTCAATTGTCTCAGAATAGTTGTGCATTTTATTTGAATTAATGTGAAAATGCAAGATGAAACATATTGTTTCAAGTGGAAATAACCAAGTCGCTACTTTGAACAGCAACTACTGTAACTTCATTCTTCCAACTAATGTGTCAATAAAATTGAACTCTTTAATATAGATCTACATATAACTTTCAAAGAAATGTTACGATTTTGAGCCGGGTAATCGCTGTGTATGTGCACTTATTTTGCGTCTTGGCAGTTATTTTTCGCATATCAATATCTCTCACCCACAGCACTACCAGGCACCATCAAACGCGAATTATGTCAACATTATTCTGGAATTGGGCAATTGTGATACACATAATTTGTAAATGTTTGAGTGTACATGATACATATTCCTTGATCAAAGGATCTCTATATCGCAGCTTTGTCTAAATATTCAAAACCTGTGTGTGATAGACTTGAACATAATTATGTTCATTAAAATCTTCGCGGGGCGAAAAATTACTTACGCCAGTCAAAAGTGGCATGAGTAGTATGCGAGCGATGAAAAAGCTCACAAAAGATTTCCAGGCCTGATCTTAGGATCTACAATCTTTGAAAATATAATTGTCCAAAGGGCTGCTGTTGTATATGGGATACGGATTAGCCAAAGGTTGAACTGAACAGGAGCAGCCCAGGTGCACTTCTTAAACCTTAAATGGGGGCTGTGCTGGTGCAGCATAAAAGATCATGTGCCAGTGCATTATCTTATGTTTCTACAGTGCCTCCGAAGAAAATTATGTGTCTAGTAGAAACATAATTTTCTTTGGTGGTACTGTAGAAAAAGAAAAGAGGCCAAATTTGCAGATTTAATACTCTCGTCTCAATTTAATTAAATAAAAAAACTGAGTGTATATGTCAGTGTGATAGAATTACTGATGTGGCAACCCATTACCGGGAGTGGGGGATGGATTTGGTGGGGAGTTTAAAGGGGGTTGGGATTTTGACCCCCAACTTGGTCAACATTTGGAAGTTTCATGCCTGATACAACATTAGTTGGAAATTAAACACCAAAAATAGTTAGAAATTGTTCTCATAGTTTGATTTTCCAATCAGTATTCAGTAAAAAAAATTGTTTTTAGACCAACAGTTGTATAAATTTTCCTTCTTTTCACATTTGCTAAATTACTATATTTACATGTAGGTGGGATGTTAGGTTGGAAATTTCCAACAGTTGGTGAGCTTGAAGTACCAGTTGTAAAATTCCAACCTAATGGGGATGTGCAAAAGGAATTTCACTAACATAAGACTGCTGTCTAGTCATCTGGTTTGGGGAGGGATATATAGGGTATGGTGGGAGTTTGGTCAGAGGTATAGTGTTGGAAATTTCAAGCTGGACACGCCTGCTCGATGCTGCAGCCCTCTTAATTCAGATTGTTTGGCTTTGGCAACCCTTTGCGGGCTGTAACGGAGGCCCTCTAGCTGCTTACAACTACTTGTGTTGAAGTGCTTTTGACAAGTACTGTAAATGGTCTTCAGTCTCAGTCTTTACAGTCAGGTGAGCTACTCAAATGACTGTTTTGTGTGTTAACATTCACAAATTGAAATCTGTCCTCTTGTCAGCAGAATTGTCCTAATTTGAATACAAATCTTGGCACCTTTAGAAATAATTTTCTGGTTGTGTTATAATAGATATTAATTATTATAAATTCTATTATTCATTTATTTACAGAACCATCTATTCCTATTGAATCTACTCAAGGTAAAAGAAGACGCTCTTCTCGTGATCATCGATGATATGAAGAAATACTTTGTTGAATTTATTTGTATCTCCTCGTCATGAAAATTGTGCTCATTCCACTTAATTTCTTTTTGTCCTTATACCATGAATTTTGCTAAATGCTTTAAAGGGGGACTGTACATAAGCATCCACTTTTTGAGGAATCTGAATTTGAAGTACTAGAAAGAACTTATCAATATGTCAATTCTTAGGTCAATGGAAATTGGTTTTGATTTGATTTTGAATAAAAAAAAATTTATAGACTGCTATCTGAAAATTTTCATTCTGTACACGTATGAATATTTAAAATAAAAGGACATCCCTCACTGTCTTAATAGTGAGGTACGATCATCAGTGAAATGGTTTCTCAAATATAATATATTAAAGGTACACAATCCGATTTGATTGTCCCTAGGTCATCAGATTCCAACAACTATATATTTTTTTAAATGCCACTTCATTTATTAGAATCGATTAATTGCAACAAAATAATGCTGACCACTGTCAACTATAGTATAAAATTGCCCAAAAAGTCTTATTTAACAACATTTTGTTCAACACAATTTGGATTCGAGACATGTCGGTCAGCATTTTGTCGAATATTTGCCAGGCCGTCAAATATTTGAGGTGCTGAAAAATAACAAATTTCAAAACTTGAAATCTGGTCACTCTGGGCTTTGATGGGTGGATTCCTTGACTCAAATCTAATATTTTTTACCCCCGAAAACAAAGAAATAGTAATTTAGGGGCGTTTAATCGGATTATGGATCTTGTAACATTTTATGTCAATTTGTCCAAACATTTATTCATTTGGAACTTTTGTCTATGCGTGTATTGAGTTTGATGCTTTTACATGGGTGCATCACATTTATAAATGAAAGCTTTCCAAGGGATATAACCTGGAGTCTTTTATTATTTTATAGTATTATATTTTGTTCTTATATTTCTCAATTCAGCAGTATATAGAATAAATTCTCGGCGCAAATTAATTCGTTTTTAATTAGTTTCTGTTGAATATAGTAGAAGGCATTCCATAAATGGTTGAATTTATATTCAGTCCCCCTTATTTATTCTGTCCTTACTAAAAGAACGCAAAAGTGAGAATTACTTAACCCTTTCTTTACTTAATGAAATCTCCAATTAAGATATAAAAGTATTCACTGGAATGGTCTTGTTCATCTGGAGGGATGTTCAGAAAATATAAGCAGACAAAAGATAATACAAATGCAAATTACTTCATATTCAATGGTGAAAAATGTTTAGATAATACGTTCAACAAATTGCCTGGGACCGAATTTATTATCTTAACATTTCCTAAGGGAAGAGTATTTAGTAAAGAAAGGGTTAGCGATTGGTCATTGATCATCAAGAACTAAAATTTGAATCTATATTATTCTGATATGGCAACTGTTTAGGTTTATAATGAAAAAGTGCTATTAGTTGACAATTGATTTGACTCAGGATTTTACTGTACAGTTGTTAAATGACCAGTTAGAAAGACATAAAACGGGGCAAAATTATTATTATTCATCATTGGAAAGCTTAATCCAAGTCCTCTTCATATTACCATGTCTCTAGCAGCATTCCATCCAGGCCTTGAAAGCCTAGAATATCCTTGACTCCAACAAATGACTGTTCATGGCCTGGACTTAAATTGTCAAAATTGGCATGAATGTTCTTTATTATCTGGCCTAGGATCAGATTGAAGTTCCCCAGTTGAAGACGGTGATGTTCACCCATAAGTCACCTTGATGATGCATGTTATCTTCAGCAAATTAAGGTAAAAAGACTCTAAAATGAATGTTAATTTGAGACTATAGATACTTTCCAGAAGATGAGACTTAAGCAGAATGAGATCCCCAGAGGGTGAATTTGGTGATGCTAGCTCACTGATCCTAGCAATATTATAAGTTACAGTGTCTCCAGTTGTGTGGTACGGCGTGATACAAGGTGAGGTGTGACCAATACCACCAGATGCAAAGCGGAGGGTGGTATTGGTCCCGATGAGCCTTGTATCACGCGATGATTGTGCGAATTATCCATAGCTTTTGACTGAATCGCCTTTATTAGGACTCACCTTAAAGCTTGTTAATTTCAACCTTGTATGTTTCTCCCAGAACTGCAAATAGTTTCCATGTCATTTTCTGTTAAAACAGGGCCTCAAGAGTGTATCCTTGATCTGCAGTTATGGGAATAATGGAAACTAACATCTGGCGTAAGAACAACATGCGGTTAGCCATGGACTAATGCCAATAGTTCGTTATTTTACCATAATTATTTGCAAAATTACACATTTTTCTCGAGGAGAACTAAAGGCACCACTGTTTCAAGACGGCAGTTCTAACATGGCATTGATACTGACTTCCAGTTTAGTGACATGGTATAGCCTTATACAAGGTAGTAGTTTCGACCTCTGATTCATCAATTTAAATTGAAGACATGGTGATATACTATTGACATTGCTGCACTCCCCACTGAACATTCTTTATTCTCCATTAACTGTTCCAGTGTAGGACCAACTAAATCAGCCTTAAAATAGTGCAATAACAAAGCCAGGGCTCAGGTATTGATTCACTCCAATTAAACAATTGGACTATTGAACAAGATACGCATTCTATAGTCTGAAACATTTCATCACTCTTTCTATTACTAATGCTATAAATAGCTTTCCCTGACAATCCCCGCTGTATGATGTCACTGCGCACTTTTCTTATTAACACATTCACTGCTAACGCCCATTCAACTACATGCAAAAAGTATGAGATAACTCCAAGTTGGCAGTGAATGTTTTTTAAATAATTTTACAATTCAGACAATGACCTGATAGGTTTCATCGCTATACCGTGGAATGTTGTGATTTGCTGACACTGACATAATGTTTCTTGGAAGTAATTGGATTCCCTGCTACAGTAATATCCCGCTTTATCACATAGCCTCGGTGCAAGAGGAATTTATGTTAATAAGCGTGTATGTTTGTGTGTGGGATTCCAATATTTGGCCCATTTTGTGTGTCCTTTGTATGGACATTTGACCACGTTTTCCGTCGCCATCATCAATCATTGTTTTATTTATTTTTCTAATATTATTCTTTTTATGTCACCAAAATTAACTTGACACAACATAACTTTGATGAATGATTGTACAATCAATCTTGATGCATGTATTATACATGAAAAAGAACCAGAAACAAGTGAATTTAAGCCATTTTTTCACTAAATTCGACATCCGGTAATTCCGGTTACAAGTCAGGAGGAGTAACTCTATCTGTAGACATTGGAGTGAATAGGGGATTTCCCACTGGGAATTCCTCAAAATAAAATCAAGCTTTACTTTCATTTTTATTATGAGTCAAACAGACATTAAAACATGAACAATAAAACACGTATTCAGCGCTTCTTCAACCATCGCATCTTTGCCTAATCACTGTTGCTTCCTGTCGTGATTCTCCGTTGTTTCATACATTTTTTTAATCTCGTCACGTTTGTTGCTGATGTACGAAATCTGCGTTTGTGAACATGCAAATTTCTTGACTAACTCAGTTTGTGTGTAAAGCTTTTGCTCAAGCAATTTAACAACTTCGTATTTAACTCCGAGTGACAAATCGTTACGTTTACGTTTAGACGTTTTGGATGGTTATGATGAGAGAAAGTATGGCTTGAGTTTTATATGAAATGAATCGGACAAGCGTGGCACTATGTCACCGGGTTTAAGTAAACATACTCATCCGTTCCTCTATTTCATACAAATTAGGTTCTTATTTTAAGCGTGATCGCGGGTGATGCAATGTTGCGACATAGGAACGTTGGGAACACGGAATTCGAAGCCCTGTCAAAGTACATTAAAGTCCCATTGTAAATGGATTAAAAAGAGCCCACATGCCGGATTGTAGGTGATAAAAACCAATTAGCTAGCAGGCCTATCAGTATCTTAAGCGCCCATGTGGTCGTTCACAGCTTGTTTCTCTTTGTTTGCCGTCTTTGCATTGATTGCATTACATAATTAACTATAATGGCCTCTCGATTAACTGACATGTGTGCATAGTTTCACCCGCGTGGCTAACATATTATTGCATATTTCTATGTTTATAACCGGTGGTCTATCAAAATCTTATGTTATTAGAGGGTAGAAATTAACATATAATGCAGTGTAAATGGTTTGGTGCAGGAACATAATATGGTTATAAACGGGATATGTTTTTATCCGTTATGTTAATAAGTGGGATCGTCTGTATTTGTTTCAGACTATAGAACGTGTAGCTTGTTCAATAATAGGAAAATGCTTAAATTTTTTTGACAAAATAAATGTATAGTAGAATCTGGAGCTAATCATTCCTGTGTGGGAGATTGGGCTCTTAATCCGGGAGTCTCCCACACAATCCAGAAGTGTTAACTGGTCTGATGAGCTCAGAGATAACTTAACATCTCTGATCATGGTCTAACTTCGCTATGTTGTGACTTGGCTGGTCGGCCCTTGCACTAAAAGACTAATAATATTCTGTACTATTTCTTTCTGCTCTATTCTTTCTCACCTATTCTATTTTATCTATAAAAAAGCCTGAAATAATCTCATTAACTAATATGAATACTTGATTTTTAGATTCATTGAGTCAATACCCCCCCCCCCCCCCCCCCCCCAGTCACCTCTTCAGAACCTGTTTCTTCTAGATATTCAATATTCAACACGTAACGTCTTCATTGCTGAATGACGTCGTGTGCTGAACTGTTGATGTTCTGGCCATTTTATAGTGGAAAAATACAACAAGAATATCGAAAATACCTTAAACGCTGGCTCCATAGAATGGTTTTATCATTCACAATCCTGGAACATCATACACTTTTTCAAACTTCGAGATACAATGGTTACGATGTACTAATTTTTAGTTCTGGTTATAAATAATGAGCAACCCCTAATATGCTGAAGTAGATCCCCACTCAGTACGGACGTATAGCACGCACACATGACATTTTACTTCTGTACTGAGTGCTGACAAAACGCAGCTGAGAGGTTTAATTGATAATTCTAGCTTGATTCTTTTAAATATATAGCACATGCTCATACTGGTGATTACAAGGCATAAATAATTTTGAAAATGAAGTTTTCCATTCACGTACAGGTTGCCCAAAATGAAACCAATTGGGGGGACCTATGAATTAAGATCAATGTATCCACAACATGGATGTTAAAAAACAAAACTTAACTGCTAGTATATTAGAAGTCCATTATCGCCAATACACCAGCTATTTTCATTGCTTCTATGTTTGAGCCTAAAAGTTGTATGCCTAAAATGCTGCCATTCATGAAAGGGTAACAATGTCAAATAAACAACTTCGATCTGTTTTTGATTGCTGGGACTGGCTGGGATAAGTATGAAACGCCAAACAAACTTTCATGTGAAAAGAAAATGAAAAATTATAAAATAAATCCCCCCACCAGACAGTCAACAGCTAAAGGAACACCATGTGGATTCATATTCATTCTTTTGCAGGATTTCAATACATAGTAATAAGTTTAACTCTTTCACTGCCATGCAGCACCACATACATATCTGCTACTGCCAACCATACTATACATGTATATGTAGCATATTGCAGCTAAATACATATGGATTAGGTATTTCTCAATAACTTTTGTATCTGCCGAGCTATTTTCATGTGAAACTTGGTATGCATGTAGGTATTGGTCCGGGGAATCGAAAACATGCCCCAGTCCACCATTGTCATGTGACCACAAACAAGATGTCCACCACCACAAAATATAAGAAAATTTCAGTATTTCTCAATAACTTTTGTATTTGTAGAGATATTTTCATGAAAGTTGGTATGTAAGTAGGTATCAGTATTGGGAATAGAAAATATGTTCTAGTCCGCCAGTGTCACATTTCACGTGACCACGATCATGTGACCACAAAACAAGATGGCCACCATCCCGAAATATAAGATAATGTTAGTATATTGCTGCTAAATACATATTGATTGGGTATTTCTCAATAACTTTTGTATCTGTAAAGGTATGTTCGTGAAACTTTGTGCACAGTTAGATATTTGACTTGCGAATTGAAAACACTTCCAAGTCTGCCAGGGTCACGAGACCGTGACCACATGAGGGTCACGAGACCGTGACCACATGATCACAAAACAAGATGGCCGCCACACCGAAATATAAGGAAAATTCATTATTTCTCAATAACTTTTGTATCTGCAGAGATATTTTGACGACATTTGGTATGTAAGTTGGTGTTAGTATTGAGAACCGAAAACAAGTTAGTATATTTCTGCTAAATACATATATTATTGGGTATTTCGCAATAACTTTTGTATATGCAGAGGTATATTCCTGAAACTTGGTATGCAGGTAAGTATTGGTCTCTGTGGGATGGAAAACACTTCCCATACCAGGAGGGTCACGTGACCGCAACCACTTAATCACAAAACAAGATGGCCGACATCCCGAAATATAAAAAAATAAACCGGGAGTTTCTCGTTACAAAATTGATTACATCACGTAAACTGTTTTCACAGAATAATATAGTTACTTCCCATGGATTGATGTTACGGGGCGAAGGTGTCGGGATCGGCAGTGTATGGGTAATTCGACTCTAAGTCACGATCGGCAGTGAAAGAGTTAACAAACAACATTATTAGCTGGAACATCTGTTCAAATGAATGAGTGAGAATCAAGTAACTAGCAATTAGTGCCACTTATCAAAGCATAACATTTATTCCCCAATCCTGCATGGTAGCAAGCTTGTTATACATTGACTTTTTGCACAAATTCATTGGCTCTGAATTTCAATTGGATCATTTTGTTGGCATCTGTCTATTATTTAACGATTTGAAAAATCACAGAAGTCACAGGCTTATGTTGTGGGAGGCAGGCCTCCATTATATTTTGATTGTACGCATATTAATCGCTATCTTTAAATTGTTCCCCACCCCCCCAATTATATTTTCACATTTGTAAACCATCTATTCATGAGAAATAGTAATATCATTATCAGCATGACCTGAAAAATAAGACAATTCATAAGTAATTAATAGTAAACAGTTCAAAAATAAGTTGACAAAAAAATGTAGACATAAGCAACTGTTAATACTTGGATGTCCACTTTGAAATTAATTGTGCCCGGTGCATGTAAATTTGAGAAAAAATGATATAAATTTTGTCCATCCAGGTTATAAATCATTTTGCTTTAAACAACTTGGTATATTTCAGGCTGAGTTTTGGATTTTTGCATTGTTTACTGAAAGTGTTTCATAGATAATGTACGAGTGAGTTATATAAGATGGTTTACTATTTATTTCGAAAGGCAGCTCTTGTTCTCAAGTATATGTTCCTTATCCTGTTATATCATGTTCACCAAATTGTATATAATATGTGGAATCATTGAAATGTTTGTTTGCAGGATTTGTTCTATCTTTATATCTGTTTAGCATTTCTCTTATCTTCCTATTACACTCTGCCCAACCAATTTGCTGCCTCTCAGCCCAAATGGATGCCTCTGTGTAATTTAGCTATTTTGACGAAGTATTAACATCAGTTGCAATAAATTTATTATGGTCATATTAAAATATTTGCATTTTTCAGTTAAAGGGGTCATCTGACGATGTCCAGTTTGTTTGGCAGGTGTGACCTGTATTTACAGCTTGTGCCAACTCCTAGGTGTGAGTCCCCATATGGGCATTCTAGTGGGTTTTACGCCGTTCTTGGATGTAAGTAAACAATTTTGAAATTGTGGAAGCAGAATATTACCGGCAATAAATTCTTTTGCACTGAGAGGCTGCAAATTGATTGGGCAATGTTTATCAGGGACATGGCCAGATGATCTTTTAAGTGGGAGGTATAAGATACCCTACTGCTCTCTGTGCTCCACTAGATTCCTATTCCCATTTATGATTAAATAGAATTAATTATACATGTTTATTAGCACAGCTTTTAACTAACTTAATTACTCTGCCCTTGTAGTATCAAGAAATGAACTTGTGAATTTAACATGGATGACCACCACAGGGTTACACAGAGCCTTGAAAACCCAGAATATCCTTGAAACTGATAAAACACTATTCAAGGCCTGGAAAGTGCTTTAATTGACACAGAGGGCTTTGCATTGACACATTTTGGGCAAAATATGCAGTGCTTGCTGAAAGATGCTTGCTAGTTGATCTTATGAAAAAAATAATTGAAAATAAATGGCTTTGAAAGTACCTGAAAATTTACCCTTTCTTTAAAAATGGATTCTCGCATTCAATTATAATAAAAGTATACATTGAATGGTCTATTATTCATCCGGAGGATTGTTCAGGAAATACAAGCAGATGACCAGACAGAAGTACAGATAATACATTTGCAAAAGGATTTGTATTTATTGGTGGGAAATGTTCAGATAATAAGTTCAATAAATGGCATATGTCCGTTTGTTATTATCTGTATATTTCTAAAAGCCCCATGGAAGTTTGCGCTCCAACGTACACCTAATAATATTAACTTTTGAATTTTTCCCAAATTCGAAATAGGTAGATAAATACTTGAACTACCTTCTACGAGCATTATATGTCCCAGAAAGAGGAATTGAAGTCATAAAACATACAACCTTGAACATTAACAGGCACTAAAACGAAACAATCTCAAATTTATTGAAAAATTTAAGAAACAAAAGCATATTTTCAGCGTTGGTTCCTGCAAATATTCATTGTTCGATTTGTTATTCGATTCGGTCCCAATATTCTATTCAAATTCAGTTTGAACATTTTTGGGTTTGAAATTGTTTGAATATTTCAAAGGTGACTGTTGTGCACTGTAACTGCTGTTCTACCATTCTCAGTTAATATTTTGAATACATTTCACCCAATTCAGAAAACGATTGCAAGTAAAGTGAACTCGAGGATTGTGAAATTATTTCCTCAAAGGCTAATGAACATCTTAATGTAAACTGCACGTCTGAAAATTCCAGATACGAACCACCCGACCAACATTATATTCTTCAGCGAACTGGAATAACTCATTCAGTCAAACATCAACTCCGTTTTTTATTCACAACCATGTGCTCCACCTATATGGCTGAATATAGAATTGATTTGTTGTGGTTTCATTGGCAGTTTATGACCTACGTCTGCAGGCAATATGCATATACTTGGCAATACACCCTAAACAACAGTTCTTTGGAGATCCGTGACATACTGTCGTACTTGGCCATACGGTCAAGGTTTGATGAGTTCACATTAACACATCTAAAACTACATGTTGGCATAAGAGTGTGTCTGAAAGCTAATATATAGTGAGAAATCAGGCATCATTTGGCAACGAGAACGAGGCTATATTTAATGATGTATTTTTTTTTATAAATCACACAATTTCTGCGGATCGTGTCCAAAAAAACGGAACATTCCCACTTGGAAACTATCATTAGTTATATACACTTTCTTGCTTTCTGGTCTTGATCATGTTTGATTTGATACTCAATATGATTTACGAACATGAATGTTTATTCCGTTCGATATTCGGTTCAAATGGAAACAAAATGTTTGCAGGACCATATTTTAGGGCCATTTCGATGAATTTGTTCGGAGATACCTATTACCAAATTATGTATACATACCTGGGGGATTCGATCGAGCCATGTCTGTTTAAGGGAACTACTTGTAAATGAATATTCAGTAAAGAAAAAGGTTAAAGTAGCAGACCTTGAAAAACCTTTATAATTGTTGCAAAATTGCCATGAATGGCATTGTTTGACCTGTGGGCAGCCCTGCACTAGAAAAATTCTGCAAACTCTGGAAAACTGCATAATGTTCAATGAAGTTAAAGGGAGACTACTAGGGCCCTGCGAATCGATTTGATGTGATTCAGAATCTTTTGTCTGATTTGATTCAATTCGAAATCGGCTTCCCTGATTCAAATTTTATCATATCTTTTCCATCATGTGCATTCCCATTACAGATCCTACTCGTCTATATATATTGATCATACTATTATGCTACTTCAATATATCTTTGGGCAAATAGGTTCATATTGGACCTAAATATTCACATTGGTTCATATTGGACTTATTTGGTTCTGATACATGTATAAGCCCATAGTGGACTTATACCATTATTCTGTTGGATGGCATGGGCCACAGTGAAAACACATCTATAAAGAGCGTACATCTGGTACTGAAATACATGTAGGCCCATATTGAGCATATTTGTTTTTGTTTGTTATTTATTTAAAAAAATTTAAATCATAATTTTTAAACACTAACACTGTTATAACCTCCGCCACGGTACCCCGAGTCACCACACCAAATTTGGTTAAAATTGGTCTAGGGGTCTGGGAGAAAAATCCGAACAGACAGATCCTATTCTTTTATATATATAGATACATTGAAGTTATCCCCACTCAAAAAAATATATTTAAAGCAAAAATATGCAACATTTAAATATGATTTCGATCAACAGATCATACACACACACATCAGTCTGTTGAACAGAGTTATTCCTTTTTGATTAAACTTATTCACTTCTCATATCTCCCTGTGATTAAAAAATAAAGGCATTATCTTTGTGTATGTAACCTCAGTCCTTTTGTCTCTTGTATTGAGTTAGATGTTGAGTGAAAGCACCTTTAGATTATGCTTCTCAAAATTTTCTCTTCATTTCACATCTGATAAGTTTCTCATTCCTTGTACTGAAGACACAATCTTGAAATATCTCACTTTAGAAAAAAAAAAGGACTTTAAAATTTCAATCAATTGTCCATAATAATTTAACCCTGGAATGTTCTACAATACTAGCACCAGCCTTGAAGGAGATGTGCACTGTTAACAAGGAGAATTCATAATGGCTCAAGTTCAATTTACACCCCGACATCATAATTCTATGATCCAATAAGTATTTAGCAATACAAAAGCCCATTTGTGATAAATAAGGACACCATTATAATAAGAAAATACAGTTTAAATAGGCTGTGGGGACGTGTGTTTACTTTTATACGAGAGAGAAGTCATGAGCCTATTTTATAGGGAGAAGATCTCCAGGTTGGTCCCTGCTACAGTATCATTTATGTTGAAAACGACAAGTGTCAAATCAAATTGGAATTATTCAATATTTTATTATTATACATGGGTTTTTCTTAAAAACAAAATTATCTCATCTGTGCTTCACTGGGAGTGTTTTTTTTTAGCATTATTAAATTATAATATGGTTGTTTTTTTTCTCAAATTGAATCTCTCCAGGGAAATTTCAGTGTAAGTGTGTTTGGACGGAAAATAATATATGTGCAATTCTCTGGTTGTTTAAGTTATATATAATTCAATTGATTTTATTAATTGAAGTAAAATATTTCATAATACATTTATCTGTATGCTCAAAAATAGATATATAGTTTCAGTTATTCATTGCTAGTAATTGTTGAATCATTTGATATCAATACAGCATAAGCTGCATACATATTCATATACACTAACTATAGGTGTACAACTGTATGTTTACAGCCATAATGCAGTTTGTGAAAATTGGGCACATAAAGATCTATAACCATCCTGATAACACAATTAACTAATCATAAAATACTAGCTCTTTTCGATGGTATACCTAAGTGAACAAACCTCTAATATTACGAAATTAGCTTATTTACAATAAATATCGCAGATGCATCCCTCTATATTTCATTATCACCCTAAGCAAAATGTCTATTGTAGTGTCATGATGCGGACAAATTGGATATTAGAGATTGAATCATAACTGCAATATCGAATCTCATATATTTGCAGGGCCCTAATTTTCCCACCCAAATCTCTTGCTAACATGGAGATGGTTTCCAAAATAGTTTACTATTATCATAGTGTTACAATCATGACAATCCACGTACACATTATTGGGAGCAAAATTTTACCATCTGTAAATGGAAGATCACTGGTGCTGACGGGTGTAATTGTACTTGCAGCCGTCTTTGGTGAATCACTGTCCCATAGAGTTACATGACCTCATAATACTAAAGATGCCTACAATATATTTATAATATCACACAAAGTTATTGCAGAGGATAAATTTCCTATGGTGATATATTATGCCTGGTCTGATCCCTTGGTTTGAATATAAAATGATTTATTTACGATTCGGTAGTGAAAAGTGAAGAATTAATTTCCATTTGTGTTTTCGTGTGTTGGCAGCATAGAGTTACCCGCTTGTTTGCTGTACCTTTGTGATATCTGCGACATATTCTATACTGCCATATTTGTTGATTGTGCATAATTTATAAGTTTATAGTGGTTATTGATTGATAACATTTTAGATTATATTGATAATGATGACCGTGAGATAATATGAAGTATCTTGTATTATGATTATCAATGTCATTCTTGTTTTGTTGACTGATTATGTTGTGAGGATTCTATGATGAACAATAGATTGTTTGTTCCCACAAAGCACTGAATGTAGATATCTACTACTAGTCATAATTGCATAAGTCTCAACCTGATTTCACAGATATATAATATAAATATCTATACATATGTGTGTATAAAATGGTTACAAATACTATCTTTCGTCCAAATCTGTATATAATGTGTATAATATAAATATTCCATGACTGTTGGCTATCATCCTTATTGTGTCAAGTGTCAAGACCAAATCATCTGTTATCCCAAGACTGCAAACATCCCGTTCACAAGTGAAGATCCCCTAAATTTCACATAGAATTATTATATTATTTTTTTTTAGTACATTTATTGACATATAAAATGGTTAACTGAGACCAGACCATATCATTGATCTTTTACATTGGAAACTCAATGGGTTTTGGTTGAATTTGGAAAACATTAAGAACAAAATAAAATTTAGTGAATTCTGATGGTGCCACTATGATGAGAGGGTTGGGATGGGGGTCGATTTAGTAAAAATGCTGTGACAAAATCAATGTCAATACACTAACCAGCAGTCTGGTGCCAAATATGTCTGATAAAGCATGTTCTACCAAGCTCAAAGAAGTCTTATCACATATCATAATAGGTCATCTGTTCTGTTGCAATGAAATTTTTGTAATGAGTTTGCCATTTGTTTCCAACCATATGCAAAAAAACATTTATGTCCGCAGCAATCATGGCCTTCAGTTGTTCACCCCTTACTAAAAAGTCATTCAAGTATTTCATACAGAATTCAATATAAATTTAACTTAATTTCTATTTTTCAATCAACTCGAGCTGAATGTGAAGGAAAATCATTAATCAAGTTGTTTGCATTTGTTCCGACTTGATAATCAGAACTATAGCATGATATGGAAATTGAACAAGTTTGTGGGTCTGTAAATGTTTTCGTTGATGCAACCTCGCCTCTGACTTTTTCAACACTGTTGGTCGGTTGTTTTTGGTCAAAAGTTTGAAGTAAAAAATCGATCAAATTCAGGATTATTTGTCATTAAAAATCTTATTCTTAGTAAATTCTGAATAAAATATTAGTTACGTGAACTTGATAGTCTGATGATATAGCTATCCATGTTCATAGTTGTCCCCCGAAAAAAAAAATTCGGGGGACTATTAAAATAGCCAGTGTCCGTCCGTGCGTCAGTCCGGAAATGGTTTCCGGATGATAACTTTAGTTTCGGTTATTAGATCAAAAGCAAATTTCATAGGTGAGTTTATCAGACCAAAAGACAGGTCAAGTTCGAATATGGGTTTGCTCTGCCCTTTTTTGCGAGAGTTATGGCCCTTTTTTTACTTAGAATCTTGTAATTTTATGGTTTCCGGGTGATAACTTCAGTTTGTGTGATCATATCTGAACCAAATTTAGTATGTGAGTTTATCAGCCCTATGTACAGGTCAAGTTCGAATATGGGTATGCTCCGCCCATTTTTGTGAGAGTTGTGGCCCTTTTTCGACTTGTTTTACTTAGAAAATTTCTCACTTTTTCGATTTCCGGATGATATCTCAAGTTTGGATCCTTTAATTGCAAATACGGTTTTTATGTGGATCAGTCATATCAAGATACAGGTCAAGTTCGAATTTGAGTTTGATCCGATGATTTTTCTCAGAGTTCTGGGCTTTTCGACTTAGAAAATTCGATTTTTCTTGTAATTTTTCTTCATTTTGTGCCAAGTTGAGGTTATATTTTGACTTTAAGAGTTTTTTTAAGATTTGGTTATTTGTATGCATGTCAGTAATGAGACAATGCACAAGTGTCTTATCCATATAGTATACTTCTACAAAGCCTCCGCTCCAAATGAAGCCACCGGTTCGGGGGACACTGTGGCCGAGCGGCCTTTTATTAGCTATGGTACATGGTTAGTTATCCATAGCTAACCCTGTACAAAAAAAAAAAAAACAAACACACACACAAAGCAATCTGTAAACAGTTCTTGAAATCAGCTGTCCTGGGTGATTGGTCATCAATATCAAATAAACTTTCCAACAGTATATGTTACTAATTTCAAGATTAACCTGTTCTCCCATTCAGTTATATAAGTATACATTGGGCAGTCTATTCATTTGGAGGGGTGTTCAGGTAAAAATCAGATGACAGACCAACAAAAAGATATTATAAATAAAAAGGATCTCCTATTCTTTGGTACAGATAATAAGTTCAACAAACGACAGTAGGTCTGAACATTTTGTAAGACAACTACTCATCAATGAGTATTTAGTATAGAAAGGGTTAAGCAATTTCTGACTTTCAAATCGGGCCGACCCCTTTCATCTTTAATTGGTCGAGTCTTCACTAAATCACATTGATATTAAAATAGTAACAAGTGCTTTTGTCATCAAGCCTTTAAATAATTTAGCATTTCATAGGTATTACAGTCTGTCATCATGAGAGGCTCATTTCAGTTTCAGCCTGTCAGTTCATACCTTCTGTCTGACAACAAAATATCACAGTGAATACCCAATGTGATAGAAAGTGTCGTCAAACTTAACTGATTCCTGTATATTACAAAACTCATGATGAATACAATTGCCAAGCATAATAAAGCCCAATGTTATACATTCCTATTCTCATATGACTTCAGATCCCTAGATTATTCTTAAAGGTACTCAATCCGATTAAACAACCCTAAATTACTATTTCTTTGGTTTCGGGGGGTAAAAAATATTTGATTCGAGTCGAGGAACCTACCCATCAAAGCTCAGAGTGATCAGATATTGATTTTTGAAGTTTGTTATTTCAATTATTTGAAGCCCAGAAACATGCCGTCAAACGAACGGTCTTGGTCAAAATTGCGGATGAAGATGGATAGCTCTAAAAACAAGTGATAATACAACCAAATTTCATGAATACTCATTACTCAAGTGATAATACCATCATATTTCGTTGAACAAAATGTTGATAAATAACAAGTTTTGGGAAATTTGTTACCATAGTTGACAGTGGTTAGCATTATTTTGTTGCAATTAATTGATTCTGATAACTAACACGTATTTTGAAGAAATGTTGTATCTTGATGATATGGGGACCCTCTGATGGGATTGAGTACCTTTAAATGTTTCCATAGATAACTGTTTGCTTTTGGCATTTCTGTGATTTATCAACTTAATTAGCCTAGGATCTGTCTGACATAATGGCAGGTACAAAAGAATTTCAGCCTTTGAAATTTACATTTTCAGTAGTTTTCAACCTGTCAATGACCTTGACAGGCCCGTTGTTTCTAGGCTTGTTTGTCATGATTCGACAATAACCCTTTCATGGTGGGAACTGCACTGGTGCAACATTAAATATCCTGTGCCAGTGCATTCTCTTTTTAAATGCGCGTCTCCATAGAGAGCCTTGCATATATAAGAAAAAACACTGGCTTGCAAAATCAAGATAAATATTGTTAGGCCAATGTATTCTCTTATATA
The DNA here is from genome assembly GCA_032622095.1 of Siphonodentalium dalli. NCBI lineage: Eukaryota > Metazoa > Mollusca > Scaphopoda > Gadilida > Siphonodentaliidae > Siphonodentalium > Siphonodentalium dalli. The sequence goes on from CP136063.1 coordinate 149,325,292, forward strand.
TGCGAGTCTCCCTATGGGTGACTCGCATATAAATAAGAAAATGTATTGGCACAGGGTTTTCACAAAATTTCGGGAAGCTCCAGACATGGAAGGGTTAAAGATCCTGCTAATGGCCATCTTTAAAGTGAAGTAAAACGATGTTCAAATGCAATAGCAAATCCACTTTCTTAACGCAGGTATTTCCATCAGAGTTTTATCAGAATTGGCAGCACACATCATTCTTGTAAATAAATTATATGTAATGACTCCTCAGTAAAATCGTTCCACCTTTATTTATCAGTGTTTAATTCAGGATGAATGAAGGACTAAAGGTGAACATTTTGCATGGTTCAGATGTTGTGCCTTAACCCTTAAATTCTAAATACTTCTCCCATTAAGTTATAAATGTATACATTGGAACAGTCTTATAATTCATTTTGTGGGGGGGGGGGATGTCCAGAATTTTTGTTTGTTTGTTGAACTTATTATCTGAACATATTCTATGGGAACTGCCTGTGAATGAGTATTTAGTATGGAAGGGTTAACAGTATAACCATTTTTTTGGAAGTTTTCAGAAATAATAGCTAAATTTTCCATTCTTCCAACAAGTGTTGTGGCTGCATAGTAAAACATCAGTTTGAAATAAGTAAATAATGTCTTTAATTCTGCTAAACCTTCCATTGCTACAGCTCGTAAATAATGTCTTCGCAAAAATGTAGCATGTTTACCATTTTGGATATTATCTTTGGTATAAGCATGTTTCAATACATCTTTATTGTGAATATAAGTATCTTTAAAGAATGATTATTTGATTGTGAGTCCACAAGAAAAGAAAACAGTTGTACTTGGGCATCCAGTATTCTGTTTCTTTACCAAACTATTACATTAATTCTCCGTATGATTACAAGGCTGATTCAATCACAAATTCATACATTACATTAATGTCAAGTCTTCTACAATTCTCCTGTTCACCCAATTACATTCACACACACAACTACATGTACATTCACAGCACTTTCATTAGGGCATGACACTCAACTGCAACACAGAGAATTTCAATTCAAATTTCATAAATCAACCATCAAACATACTCCCAATCTCTCATCTTTGTTTTCTGTTCGGTCTCAATTAAAATAGGTCTTGGCAGTTTTCAGTCTTCTAACTAATATGCTCAAAATGATTTGCCGACTAGAAATTTAATCCTATTTTGCCCCAAAGTCTTCATTTTGAGGGTTGGTTGTTTTGCAGATTTAACCCTCCCATGACTGGAGCTTCCTGAAATTTTGCAAAAACCCTGTGCCAATGCATTCTGTTATACATGTCAGTCTCCCATAGGGAGCTTCGCATATATAAGAGAATATATTGGCCTAACAATATTTACATTAACCTTCAATTGTAAGCCAGTTCATTCTGTTATATATATATATATATAAAAAAAGAGAATGCACTGGCATTTGATCTTTAATGCTGCACCAGCGCAGCTCCCGTCATGTTAGGGTTAAGATATTGTGTTGTTTTTGGTGCTCCCAATATATAAGATATTACAGGTGTGAATCCTATATTGTGTGTATTGGTCGAGTAGTACAGCCATTTGACAACAGTTTTGCTGTTTGCATTCTCTCAACAGCTTGTATAAATCAATTGCTTTTTCATGTGGAAATGAAATGCTTGTTCTGGCAGTTGGTAGATGTCTTGCATATTCTTGTTTGGCCATCTAATTCTGTATATTTTTATTTTTATATTCATTATTTGTGAATAAAATAGATCCCATACAGTGACATGAAAAATTAGTCAGTTTTACTACCTTCCTCCTAATTTTGAAATACATGTGGAATAGGGATACGTATCGTGATACAATGCTGACGATATGAAACATATCGCAATATGTTCCACTGCAGAAAGTCAGAAAGGAGAAGATACAAATGGCAACATAAATGTAAGGACTGAGTGGAAGATTCAATGAAGATATTGTGTGGTCTCTGCAGTTTTATATTATACTGGTAGTACAGAAATTTAAATGTATCCCTTAAATAACCCAACAAATTCCCTGAAGTTTAATGACCTATGTACATGTACTTTAATATCTATGCATATTTCAGAAACAGGTTAGTTCTTATTAAAATACAAATTAATAGGTTGCCAGAAATGTTGAGCTCAACAAAATAGAAATCGATGCGTTCTGTTTGACTTCCACCTTTAAAATCCTATCGTTAGTTTCGTTAATGTATCGTTAGTTTCGTTAATGTATTGCAATACACATGACATGATACGATATAGTGTATCATGTATAAAGTGATCGCAATGCATTCAATTCACAATGAATTGTTGCAGTCCTAATGTGGAACACTTTATATCTATTTCAATTCCATAGTAATTAAAGTGACAAACTTTTATAAAAGAAACAAAATTCCTCCTTTTTCAGGCCGATGTCTGAAATGTTGAGCTCTACAAAATACCCTTAACAATAATGCATGCCATGTCCATTTCAGGGTAGGCCTACAATGATCTTGCCATAAATAAGTTTAATGTTTGGAATGTGTACCTTAATCCTTTATATACTGAATGTATTCTCTCAATCAGTTATAAAAGTATACATTGGAATGGTCTATTCTACATCTAGAGGGGTTTTCAGGAAAAATAAGCAGACAGCAGATAATACAAGAACAGAGGAAGTCCTATTTATTGGAGGTAAATGTTCACATAATAAATTCAACAAACAACTTTGTTGAACTTATTATCTGAATATTTCCTTTGGCATAGGAAGGGTTAAGGATGGTGTATCTCTTCCTAGCAATTTTTTTTTTATAGATTCCAGGGTATAAAATAATAGATATGAATTGAGGACACCTGACCGGAAAAGCTATCAACCTTCGGAGTGTACCAAGCGAATACCATGGGAGAGCACTCTATCTTGTTAGCACCCTAAATCAAAGCATAATGTAGATCAGCTGAAACTTACCGCAAATTATGATTGAAATAAACCACTTTATTATACCTTTATAGACATTGAAATGGTGATTTATTAAAAGTATGTTGTTGTAATTGTGGGCCAGAAGAGATAGACCACCTTTAACCCTTTCTTTGCTCAATGGACTCTCCATCATATGTAAAAGTATACAATGAAATGGTCTTTTATTCATCTGAAGGGTTGTTCAGAAAGTAAACACCTGAAAAAAGTAAGTTCCCCCTGTTACAATTCCATATATCTCCTATGCTATTCACCTGATCGCGTTGAAATTCAAACATGATAATTTCATTACATTGTGGGAGTCAATAATCCAGTTTATTTTCTAGACTTTCTGAATGTCACTTGATTGGAAAATTTGCCATTTTCAAAAATCACACATTAAACATTTATGCTCAACATAATTGCGTGTTGATCGGATAACTGGGTGATCGGTGTTTCTTACATGTCCCCAGCCTTATTACTGGTATAGATTTTCTTGATCTTGACCAGTTGCCACTCTGGGAATTTTAAAAGGGGCATGATTTGGAACCACCTCCATATTTGGTCCACTGCCTTCATAGTCTGGTCATTGAGACTAGATTTTGAAGTGAACCTAAAACAAATTGTTGACAAGCTGTTTTTGGTGTCGGGCAGAATCTGGGGAACAATATATCAAAAATCTGCTTTTGGGAAAAATTTATACTGCTCTTTGAAATTGGGTCGTATTTATGGCTTTTTGTGTCAATTTTGTGTTCCTTATCAGTCCAGTCAATCTGATGGAAAGAAACACCCAAACATGAACAAATTGATATGCAATGTCTTTTGGTGTGTTTGAATGTGACTCACCCATATAATAACAACCAAAATCCCCATGAATCCAAGGGTGGGAAAGTCGATCATTTTTGGGTAAAAAGTCTGGAATATGTAAACAAAAAATGGTGAAAATTGTAATTTTCTGGTTGAAACTCGATTTTAAGGTGAATCTATATCAAATTGTTAACAAGCTCTTTTTAGTGTTATTTTGTCAGGCATAATCTGGGAAACAATATATCCAAAATTTGTTTTGGGGAAAATTTTCTAGATTTCTTTGAAACAGGGTACCTATTTTTGGCTTTTCAGCTCACCTGAGATGAAGTCTCCGGTGGGGCTATAGTCAACACTCCTCGTCCGTCCGTCCATTCGTCAAGAATTGTCTTCTTCTCCAGATCTATAATACCGAATGTGTTCATATTTGGTGTGAATTTTCCCCAGGTGACTCACATTCAGATTGTTCAAGTGAGGTCACCAGATTAATTAGTTGCGAAACCAGGACCATAACTCTATTCCTCCATAGTAATTCTTAGAACGACTTCTTGTCAAGAACCATTGGGCCGATTTAGCTAATATTTGGTATGGAGGGTCCTTGGGTGACTGGTGTTCAGATTTGTTCAAATGTGGTCACTGCGTCAAATAGGGGCCGAGCCAGGGACATAACTCTTAAAAATAAAATACATATTTTTAAATTGAAATCCTTGCTCAATTAAAAAATAAAAAATAAAAATGAAAAAAAAAAAAAAATCATTTTAACCCTTGATTTTTTTTAGGCACACCAAAACACCCCATTAAACCCACACACACCCCCCCCCCCCCACCCCACATTTCTACTTACTTTTTATGTGTACCCATACCATGTATGGTACACATAATGCCGACGTCCGGATCAACCATCCGTCGTTCGTCCGTCTGTCCGTAGACACTTGCTATCCGATTCATTTACTCAAATATTTTTTATCGAATCGTGTTCAAATTTTATGTGCATGTTTATGATGACACACTTCTCACCTGTATAGTTTTTGGTATTGATCGGTTGATCGGTTTAGAAATTATTAACACTTTGCATCCGCACATAGTCATGTTCTATCCGATGCCATAACTTAAGTATTTTTTGTCCGATTGTGTTCATATTTGATATGTAGGTTTATAATGACACACCCCTCACCTGTATAGTTTTTGGTATCGATTGGTTGATCGGTTTAGAAAATAATTAACCCTGCACACAAATGCTATCTGATGCATCTAAGTCAAACAATTTTCTTCTGATGTGCCTCATATTTCTTACCTAGGTTTTTCTTAGCATGTTCTTTATCTGTATGGTTTTTGGTATCGTTTAGTTAACCCTTTCTGCTCTTGTTTTTAAATAGAATTCATCCAAGCTGTGTTGACTTAAATATTTTTCATCTGATCAGCACCAAATTTGGTACATATGGTCCTCATCCCGAAATACAGATCAGGTTCGAATTTGAGTTTGATCGGGTATATTTTAACAGAGTTATGGCCATTTAAAATTAAAGTGACTGATAAAGTAAGCCTGTACTGTGAGAAGAGATCTCACATAACACAGAGTGTATTATTGGCAATGTTTAACTGGACACTACATACCATAGAGATAAATAACATTGCTCTGGGGAGTCTGTTGATAAAACCTGTCAAAGCTAATTGATTACACTCAGGCTAGTTCTGCTTTTCTGTGCAATATTGAGTTAACCCCTTTGTTGTAATAGGTTCATGACATTAGGGACTGGCTTATTGTATGGGTTTTGCTAAATCCAATGACATGCTTTTCATAGACTTTTTTGTGTTTATCAGTTCATTAGTTTGGGTAAGATTAACCCCATTCTATCCGATTTCATAACTCAAATATTTCCATTGATTATGTTTATAGTTCTTGGCATAGTTTATGATAACACACCCCTAACCTGCATAGTGAGGGTCATTTGGTTTATTTGCTTAAAAATATTAACATCCTCCACCAATCCTGTTGACACAATGTGATAACTAGATATTTTTCACATGATCACTATATATATAATTGCATCCATGTTAATGCTGATACATTCTTCACCTGTATAGATTTTGGTATCGATTGATTTGAAGATATTAACCATAACTTTAATTATATTTCCACTGTTTACATACATTATATCTTTCCAATGTTTAGCTTAGAAGAAAATTAACCCTACCCATTCCATGGTCATACAGTATGCTATCCAATGTAATGAATCTATTTTCAATCTGACTAGACTATATATCTATTTTAAACTGACTTAATAGGTTGGAATCAAATGCCATATCCATGTTCATATGGAAGGTGCCCAATAAGGCATATGCCACTTGTGAACTTAAAGGTACTCAATCCGATTTGATGGTCCCATATCATCAGATTCCAACAACAATACCTGTTATTTATCAACATTTTGTACAATGAAATTTTGCTTCTTCGTCATATATCCGACACAAAAAAGCCACTTGATTTTAGAGTTATCCATCTTCATCGACTTTCATACGGCCACTAAATATTCCAGGTGGTTAAAGATAATGGATTTAAAAAATTGATATCTGCTTACTCTGAATTTGATGAATGGGTTCCTCGATTTGAATAAAATATTTGTTACCCCGAAGCCAAATAAATAGTAACTGAGGGGTGCTTAATCGGATCGAGTAGCTTTAATAGTAAGGTTTGAATTGTTGAAAAGGTTGGTGTAAGGATTTATGAAAATAGCTAATCGTTATCGCCAAGGTATGGGTTAAACTAAACATCTGCCGATCGTGATCGGCCTCTCGTTCCTCCTGTCTGTTTAGTTTCTATATCCCCTCCCCTAATTTGCAGAAGATAAAATGGATAATTGAGGTGCCCCATGGGTGCACATTACCAACTTTAACTGGCAGGATTAACCCTTTAGGGACCTCATCCTGCAAATGTCAGACACTATATTCAAGCGTGGCTGTTCCAATATTATATTCTTAACCACCACACCTATCCAGTTGAACTCATTATACCCTGATTTGCAAATCAGAAAAGAAACAATTTTTTTCTTCTCCAGGTACATTTTAAAGACCGAATGGGTTTATATATTTGGTGCGGATGTCCCCTATTCAGATTTGTTCAAAATTCAAATGAGTTTATCGGCTCAAGGTGAGATGCCAGGGCAGTAACTCTTTCCCTTCATAGTAATTTTTAAAACCACTTCTTCTCAATAAACATTGGGCCTATTTAGCTTATGTTTGGTATGGAGGGTCCTGCAGTGACTGGGTTCCAGATTTGTACACATGGGGTCATTTTTAGGAAACTTTTGAGGAAAATCAGTTCTCTTGAACTCTTAAAATCTACCGTTTGAAATTTCTAGATGAATGGATCTCATAGATGGGGATTCACGTTTGTTCAAATAGGGGCATAGATAAGAGATTTAACTCTCAACCACCCACCCTACCTGTATCTATGGTATCTATTATATATTTTGGGAAATATGTGTGTGTGTGTGTGTGTGTCTGTCTGTCTGTTCGCGATGGACTCGAAAACGCCCGAGTATCACAGGATTTCGATGAAAATTAGTGTCTAGGGATACTTTCGTATGGGGAGTGTCATAAGCCTATTCATTTGCCCGTGCGACGTGACCTTGACCTTGAATTCGGGTCAATTCAAGGTCAATTCGCGAATTTTTATGGGATTTCGACGAAATTTGATACATAGGGTTACTTTTGTCCACTGAGTGTTTTGGACGGGTCAAATCGTGACCTTGACCTTCAAAATGATCAATTCAAGGTCAAATCGGGTAAAACCGGATGGATTTCGACGGGTACTTTTGTCCGGGCAGTGTTTTGGACGGGTCAAATCGTAGCCCCACCTGACCTTGACCTTCAAAATGGACAATTCAAGGTCAAATCGCGCAATTCGCTGAAAAGCAGAGGGGAAACAGCCCGGACGAAGTCGGGTCCACCAGCTAGTAATAATATATAGATACCTATTTATTTCTAAGCTGCCTGGGTTGGGGGCAATGAGGCAGAAGTGTAGAGGGGGTGGGGTTTTGACACTTACTTTGATCAAAATTTTAATTTAAAATTTCATGCCTGGTACAACATTAGTTGTAGATTTGATTTTTTTTTTAACCAGTAACAGTCCATATTTTCCTACTTCGGGTTAAACTGTTAGACCGAAATGGCCACAAATTCCTTATTAGTCCAGTCAAACTGATGGAAAAAAACACCCAACTGTTAACAAATTTGCTGTGCAATAACTTTTGGCATTTTTGAGTGGGACTATACTCATAATAACATATCCAAAATCCCCATGAATTCCAGAATGGGAAATTCATCATTTTTGCGTCAAAACACTAGAATATGTAAAAAAAAAAAAAAATGGTGAAAACTGGAATTTTGTCAATAAACAAATCTGCCAATCATAAACACTCAGACGTGTTCCTGACTGCCAAATGTGACCAAATAATAACATATCCAAAATGTCCATGCGTTTCATGAAGGGAAATTCGTCAATTTTGGATAAAAATAAAGAAAATATTCAAGAAAATTATCAAAATTGGAATTTTATCCGGAACCAGGTTGGCCAATGTGCATCTCCCAAACTGGGGTGCCAGTATTAAACTTGTTCCATGTTTTTGTTCGTAAGGATGTCTGCTCATACTATTTTGACGTTAACATGAGGCTGTGGCCGTACCAGGCAATATGGCGGCCATTTCCTGGAATGTACTACCAATCACTTCAATGTCCTCTAAATTTATTAATGTGGCAGAAAGTTTCCAGAGCCATAAACTAGTTTCATAATACATCAAATGAGTGTCCCAAACCATCTTAACGAGTGCGCCAAACCATGTACAGAGTTATAAAACCCATCTAGTATCCAAAAACCAACATGAGTATCCCAATCCATAAGAAGGGCATCCCACATCCAAATATTGTCCCAAACCATCCAAGGGGTGTCCCAATCCACCAAACGAGTTCACAAACCACCCAGACTGATGTAGACTGAGGTAGGTAGTGCCCCAAACGATACTGAACTGGTATCATAACCCACACCTATAGTCCCCCAAACCATGCACCTGGTATTCCAATCCACCCAAATGAGTGTCCCAAACCACCAAATGAGTGTCTCCATCGACCTGATTAGGGACCCAATCCATTCAACGAATGTTTCCAAACCACACTGGTAGTGCTCCAGACTTTGCAACCGATGGTTTGTGGCACACACTTGATGGTTTGAGATACCAATTTGTGTGGTTTGGGACACGTGCATAATTGGGCCACTCGATGGGTGACATGTGGCAATCGGTGGATGGTATGAACACGCATTGGTTTGGGCACTATTTTTAATAGATGGTTTGAGACACTTCGGGTGGACTGTTTTACATACCATGGATGAATGCTGATATACAAGAAGCCAAGCGAACACGACGCCAGCTTGAACGGAAGTGGCGTAAGAGCGGTCTATATTGCCATAGACTTCGATAACTTTATTCTCAGCAACATAAGGTCGTCCGCGCAGCCATAACATTAGCCAGGACAGACTATTATAGCGATAAAATCATTTCAGCAAGTTCGTCTAGAACTCTATTCAATGTAGTGAATGGGTTGTCCGGAAAATCCAACGCTCTCGTGCTTCCAGAAAACGTCCCGATTGCGGACTTGCCCAATATATTCAGTACATTTTTCGAAGACAAGATCTCACGAATTCGAGCAAATCTTGACCAACACAATATTCCCACGGAGTTTTCGACATTCTCCGGCACAGAATTGATCTCTTTCAAGCCAGTGTCATCGGATTCTGTAAGGAAAACCATATTATCATCGCCGCCTAAATCATGCGCTCTTGATCCGCTGCCTACTAAACTACTGATTCAATTCTTACACCTTCTTATCGAACCTATCACTGACATCATGAACTTCTGCCTAAAACATGGCACCGTTACTGAATGTTTCAAACAAGCAGTCATCACACCTCTCATCAAAAAGAAAGGAGTTAAATGGAATGACTTGAAAAATTATCGGCCTGTGTCTGGACTGCCATTCTTGTCTAAGATTCTTGAGAAACTCGTTCTCCAGCAACTAAAGGAACATCTGACGACAAACAACCTCATGGAAAAAAATTCAATCGGCGTATCGCCAGTTCCACAGCACAGAAACCGCATGTGTTAGGATATCATCCGACCTCCTGAACGCTAAAGACAACCGTCTAGTTTCCGCGTCGTCACGCTGTTGGACCTATCTGCAGCTTTTGATACATAAGATCACTCTGTCATGCTTAAGTATGGAATCCTATTACGGCCACTTGCTAATGGCGCTTTCGGCGCGATGCGCCGAAAGCGCCGAAAGCGACAAAAAGTGCGCCATTAGTACCGCGCCGAAAGCGCCGAAAGCGCCGAAAGCGACAAAAAGTGCGCCGTAACGGCGCACTATTTGTCGCTTTCGGCGCTTTCGGCGCTTTCGGTGCGGTGCGCCGAAAGCGACAAAATGTGCGCCATTAGCGTTATTTCGGCGCGCGCCGAAAGCGCCGAAAGCGACAAAAAGTGCGCCGATCGGCGCACATTTTGTCGCTTTCGGCGCTTTCGGCGCTTTCGGCGCGCGCCGAAACAACGCTAATGGCGCACTTTTTGTCGCTTTCGGCGCGCGCGCCGAAAGCGCCGAAAGCGACAAAAAGTGCGCCGAAAGCGCCATTAGCAAGTGGCCGTAATAGGATTCCATAGTAACTTCTGTATGCCATTAAAATGGAGGCGTTTATTGTTGACAATTTTTTTCTAAATTTTACACACCGTGAAATTATCTATAAGTTTTATCAGAAATATGGAATTACAATTAGGTGAGTGAACTTCAAAAGCCACAGCTCCTGAACCCCCCCCCCCCCCCATTCGCATGGATGCAGGGATGTGGTAACGGAGAGTCCAACATGTTCTCTGCCTTGTTTGTTCAATGTTATAAAGTTCCATGTTAGAACATAAAAAAAGTTCCCATGTTTTGCACTGATGGAATAATATCTCTACAAGCACTATGCAGAGTAAAGTTTCATGGCACAATCTGGGGGGAGGGGTTCTTCTGACTTCAATTTCAACTACATGTTTGGGGGGGGTGTTCACCTTGGGAAATTCCAACTGCATCCCCCCTTTAGTCAGAATCAGACCAACACAAGTTTTTGAATAATTCCATTTGCACCCCCCCCCCCCCCCCCTTGAACCTCAGTCAGGCCTAATTTCTAATATATTCATAAGCCATGGTTTTATATTTCTATATTCCTGGTATGAGAACATTGACAGATATTTTAACCTGAACATTTATTAGTTATTTGAAAATTTCAAACCTCATACTCCCCTCAGGTTGGAAGTGATGACCATTTCTGTCCACAAATTTGACCAAATGTAGTAAAATATTGTTTTGCTAAACTAATTAGCAGTTTTGTATTGGCCATGTGGATGTGGGGCAATGACACACCGGGCCGACCATGGTTCGATCCGGTGTGCGAAAATTTAGAAATCTTAACAAGAAAATTTTGAAATCGTAACATCTACACTAGCCTCAAGCCTTCCTACCGTTGTAAATTTAAACCCTACACCCCCCACTTAGGTTGGAAAATTTTCAACTGATGACAATTCCAATGACAATGTTGACCAAATGTATGACAATATTGTTTTCTTAAATTAACTAGAAGTTTTTGACTGGCCACGGGGGAGGGACCAGGACACAAGCTTTCCAAGTGTTGGAAATTTCCAATCTGTTACCCCCCCTAAGGTTGGAAAATTTCCAACTGATGACCATTTCTGTCCAAAGTTTTTACCAAACATAGGAACATTTCCCCCCCCCCCCCCCAATAAATTGTTTATAATCAAACTACAAGAACATATTTCACCTATTGTTGGTGTGAAATTTCCAACTAATGTTTTGGCAAGTATGAAATTTCCAACTGTTATACTTTTGACCAAAGTTGGGGGGCTAACTACTAGTATACGTGCGAAATAAATCTCTGTAGTTCCACTGGTAACGATGCTACCGGAATTTGCCTGTAAATATCATGCAAATTATCTCACAAGAATAAATCATACAGGTATTTGGAGGTAGCACTGGTAGTACAAGTGGAACTATATAAATGTTACTTCCGATGTCTTTCGCTCTGGTAAAGATGCATGTTAGGTGCATATTTCCGTTCATATTCTGGCACCATGTGGTTTTCTATGACGAAATGCCCACAAAAATGTACCTTGCAAACTTGCCAGCGTATGAACGTACCCTGAATCATGCCAGAAGCTGGGGTTTGTCCCACAAAAATATTCATGATTGCCAATTACTCAATCAATATATTCACTGCAAGTCTATCACAGCTAGTGACAGTCAGTTGTGGTGTTCAATTATTAACAGACTTTTTCATTATATTACATTTAATTACATGCGGCAACACTCACTTAAAAAGTTGCTCAAATGTATGCATACTAATCACTTGACTATATTTAGACTCATTTATAGTGAAAATTCATACATGTGTTAAGTACCATATTAATAAATAATTTTAAATCTGAATAATGACAAATTATAGCATTTAGAGGTGTATCTACAGCAAAATTCAGCCCCTCCCTTTTAAAATTGATACATAGGCCTATACATTGTACACATATGGCCATGTCCGATCTGCACTGAGGTGCCGGGAGCATCCAAGGGCATCGGGGGGGGGGGGGGGGAGAGCCTACAAAAATGGCACTTTTCTGCCCAAAAAAGGGAATTTTCTCCGCAAACTCGGAAAAAACAACCATAAATTCATTGTGGCAAAAATCCCTATTTTAAAGGTATTTGTCGGTTTTTATGGCCGTTTTTGACAAAAAATTAATATTCCTTGTGAAATTGGTGGTATTTGGACCCAAAAAGTTACATTTTGCTATAAAAACACGAGATTAAACACAGCATTTTCTGTCTCCAGAAAAAGGGCAAGTCCTGCCCCCTTGGTCAAGGGCAGGGGATCAGCTGCCCCCTCTTCCGGCACCCCTGCTGGGCTGATCACATACTTAATTGTATACATGCCCTAATGGCGCACCGCGCTAATGGCGCACTTTCTGTCGCCGAAACAACGCTAATGGCGCACTTTTTGTCGCTTTCGGCGCGCGCGCCGAAAGCGCCGAAAGCGACAAAAAGTGCGCCGATCGGCGCACATTTTGTCGCTTTCGGCGCTTTCGGCGCGCGCCGAAACAACGCTAATGGCGCACTTTTTGTCGCTTTCGGCGCGCGCGCCGAAAGCGACAAAAAGTGCGCCGAAAGCGCCATTAGCAAGTGGCCGTAATAGGATTCCATAGTCCTGGTTCCAGTCTTACCTTAAGCCCCGGTTCCATATCCCCGATTTTCCACCCCGAATGTTACCGAATGACTCCCGAATCATAATTTTGCAAAAATCGTGGAGTAAGTTCGGGACGAGTCGGTACAGTGAATTTTTACCCCCGAACATGATCGGGGATATCGGTGCTGTCGGGGTCGATTCGGGACGATTCTGGGCCCTCTCCCGACAGTTTTGAAATGTTCAAAACTATCGGGAACCAAGCCGAATCGCTCCCGATTTGTCAATCATCGGGAGCAATTCGGCACCTATTCGGGAGTAGTCGGCAGTATTCGGCAGTATTCGGCTGGATATTCTGGAGTAGTCGGCAGTATTCGGTAGCTTATTCCCGAATTCGCCATGTGTGGCTGCTTTTATACTGAGATCCGGTATCGATTCGGGACGTTCGGCAGCAATTGAATACCAATTCGGTATTTATTCGGCATCAATTCGGTACCAGTTCGGCATTGATTCGGGGTATTCGGCAACAAGTCGGAAGTAATCTGGGCAATTCGGCAGCAACTCGCACGAAATTTCGGTATCAGTTCGGGATAATTCTTTATCATTCGGGAAGAAATTCGGAAGCATTCTGGAATACTCGGCAATGTTCGGGACGATTAAATTTTGTCATCAGTTCGGCGGCTTTTGGAATAAAACTCGTCCAGAATTCTCTCGAATGCTGCCGATTTGGTCTGGTCCCGAATTGGTGCCGAATATACTAATTCGGGACAGAAAATCGGGAATATGGAACCGGGGCATTACTGGACGTGTTCAGATGGTACGAATCAAAGATTTATTTTCTGACAGAAAGTCTCTTAAGTTTGGAGTTCCTCAAGGCTCCGTATTAGGACCGGTTCTCTACACATTGTACACTCTACCTCTGGGAAACTTGATTCGGAAACATGGACTCAACGTACATATGTACGCGGACGACACGCAAATTTACGGTTCTGTCCCTCCATATGGCCTGTCGTCTTTAATAAGAAAAGTGGAATTTTGTGTCTCTGACGTCAAAAGGTGGATGTTGTCTAATAAGCTTAAATGAAATGACGACAAAACTGAAGTAATTGTGTGTCCCCCAGCCGGTAAGCACGAACCATTCACAATCAGAAGTTTGAACATCGGTGGATGTGAAATTGAGCCTACAACGTGTGCGAACAATCTCGGTGTCAACATTTCTAATTCGTTATCCATGGACGCTCAAGTACAACACATTTCCCGTACCATACTAATTACGCCACCTGTGGTGTATCTAGCTGCTGAGATTTTGATATTGCGTGGTTGACAGGGCGAATGCATTGTGGGGCTTTTATTTATTTATAGAGTTGGAAATTCCGTTTATTTAAAAGTCGGAACTACGCGACCAGTAGGCCAAGTCCAGTAAAACGGTTCGTTATAGGTGCTGGTTGTTATTGTTATTTTAACGGAATTCTGAGTTGGTCATTCGGGAAACCAATATATTTTATATTCTATAATTAAAACCGTGGGTATATAATATATGATCCTCTTTATGGATATTGTAGGAAGGTAAATTTAGCTAAAGTGGTGGGATATCTTGCAAGACAACACATTTCGGTTTGCGCTATAACTGCTCAATGTTTTAAGGTGTTACACAACGTCTGATAAAAAGAGTTCTATCTGGAATATTCACACATTTTTTTCAGAGAACATGCATAGAGTAAACATAGTCCTATCGGACTATCGTAAAGTAGTTCCGTTTAATTCGGGATTAATTAACCCTCAGACTGCCGAAACTGCCGACAATAAATTGGCTTGTTTGTGTCCCCCGAAAATCAAACTTGCCTGTTTAGAGGTCCCATTTTCGTGGCTAATGGTGATAGAATCACAATTTTTCAGTCAAGTTCATGGATAAATTACATTACACTTAAAGGTACTCAACCCGATAAAACTCCTCTCAATTACTATTTCAATGGCTTCGGGGGTCAAAAATATTTGATTCGAGTCGAGGAAATCACCCATCAAAGCTCAGATTTGTTAGATATCGATTTTAGAAATCTATTATTTTTCATTATCGGGAATTCTTTCTGGCCCAGTACGTAGTCAATTATTACCACTTGATTATAGAGTTATCCATCCTTGTCTGTTTGAATAGAATTTTGGCGTAAAATCTCGAGCATGTTACCAAATTGACGGCAGTTATAAGTACTCATCTCGAGAACATAAGAATTTTCAAAAATCAATATCTAATAACTCTGAGCTTTGTTTGATGGGTTCCTCGACTCGAATCAAATATTTTTTACCCCCAAAGCCAAAGAAATAGTAATATAGGACCCTCTGATCGGATTGTTGTTGTTGGAATCTGTTGAGATGGGGACCCTCTTTACGGGTTGAGTACCTTTAATCGGCTTATGTCCGCGGCCATAAACCTGCGTTTTGATAACAATTTATTTGAGACAAACTGTTGCGCGGGTATCAGTCGGCGCTTATCGGTTGAAGTTATTATGATCGTGCAGCCTGCACGTGCAACAAGTGTTCAAATACAACAGAAAAAAAAATACTATGTCAAATAAATAACGTGATCAATGGACAGACACGTTTCATTTCCGTGGGACACGAAAAAGCGAATTTAATGTCGTCAGTTTCGGCAGTCTGAGGGTTTTAATTAATCTCCTTTACGATATCCCGATGGGACTATGTTTACTCTATGTTCTCTGAAAAAAAAATGGTGTGAATATTCCCGATAGAACTATTTTTATCAGACGTTTTGTAACACATTAAAACATTGAGCAGTTAGCGCAATTTTCTGAAATTTCGGACTATTTCATCTATAAAAATACGATGAGTAACTGAAAATGTTTTTCAACATTCTGGAAGGGGTATATGTCCATGGTATATATGTTTAAAATTTCACGCATAAACTATGACAGATAACAAAGTTATAATTAGTTTTATAGGGCCACCATAAATCCCCTATAATAAACGCATGCCTCCGTAAGCACATGGCTTTGCTGTGGATACTTTCGTTCCCAGCATGCATCATTCTCGCTATCTGTAAAATGTCTATGAACAATGGCTGCATGTGCCATGCACTCTTAGCTTTGATCCGCATTTAGAAGCATTATGGTGTGGCGAATGAGAAACCTGCAGTAATTTATAAGCCGTAGTTCATTGTAATAATTTGAAGAATTACTTGTCTTAACGGAATTCTGAGGCGGTCCATTCATGTAACCAATATATTTTATATTATGATTTATATTTATGACTAATAATACGATCTTGGTGGCGTTACCATTTCTGACTATGGTTTTCTTGTTGAACTTATGCGCCTTAGTCGTCTTCGTCCATACTTAACAATGCCTGCGGCGATAAAGGTTGCTTCTTGTAATATTATGTCAAGATTGGACTATTGCAATGCGCTGGGAAGTTCACAAGAACAATTAAGTCGTCTGCAACGTCAACAGAACTCAGCCGCGAGGATTGTAGTGCGTGTTTCGAAATCAACCCATGTCTCTCCAATTTTGAAAAACCTACATTGGCTCCCATAGTCCAAGTCTTCTCGTACTAAAACTAGCTAAGATTTTGGGATGGAGATGCTAGTGTTTAGTCCGAGAACGCGCGCATAGCCTTCTTATGCAGGCAATACGCACAAGCTTGACTACCAAGAGATATCTTATCGGGGTCCACGATATGATGGCTCTTGGTATACAATCGCGACCACGGGAGGCACGTGATGTTCGATTGAATATCAGAATGTTGGGTATCATATAATACCATATCCCATAATATGTCAAATATAGCGAAATATCGAAATATAAAATAAAACGAAAAAGCGAAATAGGAAAATACATCGAAAATCGAAATAGGAAAATACAGCGAAATAGCGAAATAGCGAAATAGAACGAAAACTCGAAATAGGAACATACAGCGAAATAGCGAAATAGGGAGAAATATAGAACGAAATATATAAATATGAAATTATTTTTTATAAACGAAATAACGGAGATATTTGAAAAGGTGTCTTTGACGAAATAACGGACATATTTGGAGAAGTGTTTTAAAGAGCGTGGACCCCGATAAGATATCTCTTGGTAGTCAAGCTTGTGCGTATTAGGTGTCTTATGACACGAGTTACGCCCAGGATCTGTGGCGGGAATCTATGGGGTATTTTACTCGATTTACCTAACAAAGCAATACATGATGCTATATACGTCGGAAAGAGCGACATCTTATGATCAGAATCGTGTATAATAATCTAACTTTAATGTTAAATTACACATAGAATATTCCGGTTGATTGCCACAAACATGGTTGTTTTTTCTGTTTGTTTACTTAACTGAAAGCCGAACTCAGGTTCCGAAGAACTTCGGCATTGTCCGGTGTTTGTTCTGAGTATTCTAGTTTCCGTTTCTATATATAGCGCGGAGTTTTCCGAAAAAAATGGTGAAAACCGATCGCCGCAAAGTCCAGTTTCCAATGTGCTTTGAGAACAATTCCCGCACTAAAAACTTAATGACATAATGGAGGATCAGAAAGGTAGTTTTGTTGACAATTTTCGCAAGCAACTTGTCAAAATTGGAGCAAATTAGAACTCTTGTGTCTGACTTGCCATGCGTGTGATTTTCATCCATGTGCATTTTGACTTTTGTGTTGATAAAATAATCGGAGAACCGAATCACACAGTTTCGAAATATAGTTCTTCCGTTTTAGTGGGACTTTTCAAACTTAAAGGGGTACTGTACGCCATTTTCATTAAATTTCCGGTGACAACAACGATCTAATATCGATAATATATAGAACCATAAGTAATTTGAGTCGAAGATGTATTTTGTAAACGCTCAGGTTAATAGGCTATCTTAAAATTTAATAATTTAAAAGTTACTAATTTGATATAAATTGAATTTATGACTGGAGCCATAAAATGGCGTCAATTAAATTACGAATTTGCGTAATCAAATAAAGTAATTGAGGGATATTGGATTGTTAAACCGATCGCACACACGATCGCTTAAAATATTATGATGATACGGGGAGAACACTCAAGCCACTCACTGACTAGCGACGATACAATAACTTAAATGATTATATGGGACTAGTATGCCTATAATATAATTTTTATTTGATTCATTTGGTTGAAAACTGTACAAAAATTACTCGACAACGACAATTTGTATTTTTGCATTCCGGTAAATTTTTCATCCGTAATACTACTTCGTACTCAACAGACTTTCAAATAATGAAAAAATTGTTACCTTATTCTCCGACTCGGAGACTATAGAAACCAACAACAACATTTGGCGTACAGTACCCCTTTAAGGTTAAAAATTTATACAAATTTTGTTTGATTTTTTGTGTGCTTAACAAGAGCAGTATATTGCTCTGTTCGCTTAGTATATATCTTAATTTCGCTGAAGTCCACCAAATGTGGGAAATGTAGCACCATATTATTTATTCTAATGTTCGTTGTGTTTACACTGTTTTAAACTTTGAGAGGGTTGTAATTCCCCGTAATTTATTTAATGTATTACATTTATATCTTCAATGTTTAATTAATCTATTTATTTTTTATTTATTGACACACATAATTACGATTACAATGGAGAATTCATCGTAATTTGCGTTGTCAGTCGAAAATCTACGGAATATTTTCAACGGAAAATGCCGAACACAGTTCGCGAGGTCAACTGAGTTCGCATACTTTTAAAAATTTGTAAACATTGCGGTAAATGTCTCTTTTCGCATTAAATTACCGCTTTCAATTCACAACTGATGTGGGGTTCAGATCAAATAGCATGTCTTCTGCGGAAAATATCTTTTATTGTCGCAATTGTGATATTTTATTTCATATAATTGTGGTTTTATTTGAGCGGGTCATTAACGCTTAACTCGTGTCATAAGAAGGCTATGCGCGCGTTCTCGGACTAAACACTAGCATCTCTCCATCCCAAAATCTTAGCTAGTTTTAGTACGAGAAGACTTGGACTATGGCTCCCAGTGCGCTCGCGAATTGATTTCAAGTTAGCAACGTTCTTGAGCTACCATATGGCCACCCTCGAATCCCACCCTGTGCGGATTTTAGCCGACTATGTTTTTCCGATAGAGGAATGTATTTCACACATTTTTCTGCTTGTTTGCCACTCGGGCGTGGGGGCTTTTTCATTTTATAGCGATTTTTATAAAACTACTGTGATTTTTTGCGATAAAATCCTTATTGGGGGTAGGGGAAATATTTCTCTCAAAATTAATACTAAAACTGTATGTATCTTCTCAAACTCAGTTTCATTCGAACTGAATATAACAAGTGTCTGCGTAGATAGCGTCACATGGGCACCTGACTCGATATTTTTCTTAAAGTGACACCGATGATTTGATTTTTCGTTTATTTTGAAGATATATCTGAAAAAGTAGTGTGTGAACTTACGCATGCATAACGTGATTAAACTATGAACAATACCGATGTTTTCATTATTTTCCACGAGAACATAGACCAGGGCAGTTTTCTATAACATTCCACGAGCACATGGATGCATATAGGTAGTCAATGTTCACATCTTTCGAGGCCATTGAATCCAAGATGGCCGCCAAAATTGAATATCTGACTTGATAAATTTTAATTCGCAATCACTCGGGCAGTTTATGAGATATTAAGTCGTGCGATATGTTATTCTATTGATAGTTGAGTAGTCCTTATTGAGAAGTATAAATAAATTTCATATATTCAAAATGGCCGCCAAAATGGCCACCGGAAGTAGAAAATATGATTATTTTTCACTCATATCTTCTTGATCAGTTTCTGCTGTTTGGAACTGGTTGAGGATTGTGACCTTATTTTTTATAGTTTTATATTAACTAATCATTGGGGTAATGAAAAAAGCAATTCTTGGGGTCCTAGCCCCCTCCGTTCCCTCAAAAGTTTGATTTTACAGAATGCGGTATAAAATTTCACCAAAAAATCACAATTGGGTTTCTGTTCAAATTTCAACAAAGAATGACCACAACTGTGGAATGTAAGTGAGGAATACCATTATACATGGATACTCCAATTCATAGGAACAAAAGTTGTTACTTTGGATCAAAATGGGCACCAAAATGGCCGCCAAAATATGGAAAATGGTAGATATTGCCCCAGTGTGTCCTGGAATCGCTTACAATTTGTGGTTGATGAATGAAATTGGATATTCTGCCTTCTATACATTGAATACTAACATTGTTACTAACTATTGTAACAAAGACATTACCAGAAATATTGGATTTCACTCTCACACACGTGACATAAATATCCGCAAAAATCTCTTCTCATGTTTGAACCATTTTTTGCAAGTAAACTGTAACTATCTTTGGCATGAGAGGTGTTTATTGTTTTTATCTATCTTAAATGTGTCATAATAAGGTGTTTAATGACCAAATTACTCAAGGTGGCTTCCAAAATGGCAACTAAATTGGGTAAAAAGTTGATTTTCACATATATCCGGAACATACTTATCTGCTGTTCCGAAAGTGTGACTAACTTTGTTATTATACACGTTAGTTAATCGACTGACAACTACATTTTATATTCTGGTTGGCACTGTACATTATGAGGCACGATCATTTAATTTTAAAATGTGCAGTGTACCATTGTGCCGAAAACGTCTTTTGGGATTCTGGCCAAGTTTTTGAAAATAAATGGGCAGAACTTTGAAACGGAACTGAGAGGGACCATGGTCGACCATCCGACCATAATATGTGGCTACTCTTGCCCATTAGCATAAACATTTATCAACTATTGTCAGTAAAATCGTTTAACATTTCCTCCATCGTGCATACACGCCACCAAGGCGGACTCTCTGGTGTGATCTCTATATCAAGTAACATATCATTGAGTTATTGTGGAAAGCGATAGCCACCCAAGGTACACATGTACAACCCACCAGGGCCATACAGTCACTCCAAATACAAATAAACAACACACATATGACAATATAGTCGCTCGCTTTATAAACATACACCTCACCCATAACCATACAGCCATACTTGTGTATATCCCTGCACACCACACATGACCATACATCTGTCAATGACAATTTAATGCATGCACACCAGGTATACCTCCTACAACTGACCAATGACCGTATCGTCACTACATGTATACATATTCACCACATTCATGATCACACAGTAAATCATTGTATACTTATTGACCTCACCATTGGCCATAAAGTCAATCCATGTGTACCTATGTTCCACACCCATGGCCAAATAGCCACTCAAGGTATACATATACACCCCACCCATGACCATTGCATCGCTCCATGTATACATATGCACCTCACCAATGGTCATATAACCCCACTTGCGTATACCCATACACCCCATACAGTCACTGGTCAACATACATGTACACCATGTAAACTGTTACACCTGACCCATGACCATATAGCCACTCCCTGTATTCACCACATGCATGATCATACAGTCACTGCAGGTACACATATTCACATCACCATTGGTCATACGGTCAATCCCTGCATATCTACTCGCTACGCCAATTGCGAATTAGCCATTCAAGATCAGCATATACACCCCACGCATAACCATAGAGTGACTCCAGGTATACATATGCACCTCAGCAATGGTCATATAGTTACACGTGCTATACATATATACCCCTCGCCCAATGACCATACAACCACTTGGCGTATACCCGTACACATAACATATGACACTGAGTCACCATACACCAGGTATACTCCTACACCTGACCCATTTCACTCCGTGTATACATATTCACCACATTGTTGATCACACGGTCACTCCTTGTACACCTATTCATTTCATTAATTACCACACAGTCACTCCCTGTATACATATGCACCATACCCATGGTCATATAGCCACTCGATATATACATATGCAACACAAACATGCCCATAGAGTCACTCCAGGTGTACATATACATGTACACATCACCAATGGCAATAAAGTCCTTCCAGGTGTACCAATACTTCTCACACATGATCAATTATACATTCCAGACTTTTATATACAGCCCACACATGACAATTCAGTCACTCGCTGTGTACTCATACACGCCATCCATGATCATACAGTTACTCCCTGTATACCTATACATCCACCGATGACAATAAAATCACAATATACATCCACGACATATACAAATATACATCCCACCCATTACCACCACGGTACTCCCTATATACCTACACGCTCGCCAACGACCACCCAGATATACTCAGGCATGTATATTCATGACCGTGCTGTCAGTCCATGTACACCTATACACATTACACATATTCACCCAACCACTCCCTATTTATCCATATACCCCACCCATGATCACATAGACACCAGATGTATACATGGTCACCCACATGTGGCAATACAGCCACCAAATATACACATATACATCCCACCCATGACCATAGTCACTCCATATATACAGAAACAACACATATATGACATTGTAGCTACTCCCGTTATATCCGCACACAATATCATTGTCCGTACAGCCACATCGTGTTACCCGTACATCCACACATAACCATACAGTCACTCCATGTAAACATATTCAGCTCACACATTACCATACGGCCACTACTTGTATACATATACATCTCACAATGGACATCCCACTCACGATCATATAGACATTCCTTGTATATCTGTTCACATCATTCTTGATCATAAAATAACTCCATGTATACCTATTCACCTCACCTATGACCATGCAGTAACTCACGGGCTACCATATTGACCTCCCTCTTGTATCGAGGTGATCAATTTTATCATAATGAGTCAAAATAGCCAGAATAGTCACCACAGATTATGGTTCATCATAGTTCCGTTTGAAAGATTCAAAGTGGCCAGAATCCCAAAAGAGGTTTTCGGCAAAATTCCATAAGCAACTTTAAAATGAATTTTCATGCCCCATAAGGAACCGGGACAGCCAATAATATTTAGTTGTCAGTTGATTACCTAACATGCATAATAACCAAGTAAGTTACAATTTGCTAACTTTTCGGAACAGCAGACAATAATGTTCCGGATATATGTGAACAATGAACTTTTTACCCAAGTTGGTTGCCATTTTGGAAGTTATCTTGAGTAATTTGCTCTGTAATGACCTTAGTGTGACACATTTACATTAGACCAAAACGATAAACACCGTTCATATCAAAGTTAGTTACAGTTTACTTTTAATAAAAATGATCAAAACATGAAAAGTGAATTTTTGCCGATATTTATGTCAAGTGTGTGAGAGTAAAATCCAATATTTCTGGTAATGTCAGTGGTTACAATACTAAAACTTAACCAAGGTGAATCAGACATGTTAGTTTTCAATGGATATAAGGCAGAATATCCAATTTACTTCATCAACCACAGATTGTAAGCGATTGCAGTAAACGCTGGGGCAATATATTTACAATATTTACAATTTTCCATATTTTGGCGGCCATTTTGATCCAAAGTAACAATTTTGGTTCCAATGACTTGGAATATTCACGGGTAATGGTATGTCTCACTTACATAACACAGTTCTGCTCATTCCTTGTTGAAATGTGACTAGAATCCCAATTGTGATGTTTTTGTGAAAATTTTATACCGCTTCCTGTAAAGTCAAATTTTTGAGGGATCGGAAGGGCCTAGGACCCAAAGAATTTCTTATTTCATTGCCCCAATGATCAGTTAATATAAACAATACAAAATAAAGTTACAATTCTCAATCAGTTCTAAACAGCAGAAACTGATATAGAAGATATTAGTGAAAAAGTGTCACATTTTCAACTTCCGGTGGCCATTTTGGTGGCCATTTTAAATATATGAAATTTATTCCTACAAATAAATAAGGAGTACTCGATTATCAATAGAATGGCATATCGCACGACGTAATACCTCATAAACTTCCTGATTAATTGCGAATTGAAATTTACCTGGTTAGATATTCAACGTTGGCGGCCATCTTGGATTCAAAGACCGATAACTCTACAAAGCCCCCATCGCCAGATGGCAAACAACCGGCAAATTGAAGGACTGATATCAGTGATATAGTTCTACAAGAAAACTAAGATGCATGCATCAGGTCGGCCGTGAACTATCTACCATAGAATTGTTGTAGCTATCGATTATACATTTTGAAACACCTGTCTGTATGTATGTATGTATGTGTGTATGCGTGAATGCATGTGTGTATGTGTTATAGACTCTAACACTGCTCGAATTTGGTATTTAACGTGTCAACTTGACCTCGCTCATAGGCATGTTTCTGGACCTTGACCGATCCGACTAAAAATTTGTGTGTAGGACTACTTCGATCCCGGGAGCAATATGGACGGGTCCAATTTCACGTGGGACCATGTTCTCGAACGTGCTGATATAGGCATGTTTCTGGACCAATTGAACAATAGTTTGGCCAGACGCTGTATATACTGGGTACTGTCCAGATGGAGGCGATCACAAAAAAAATCCCTAACTAGCCCGAACGAAGTCGAGTACATCAGCTAGTTTAATATATATTTTGGACATTTGTCTGTCTGTTTGTCTGTTAGCTATGGCCGGGAAAACTGCCGGACAGATTTGACGAAATTTGATACCTAGGGGTAATTATTTCCAGGGAGTATTTTGGACGGGTCAAATCTTGATCCCGACCTGACTTTGACATTCAAAAAGATCAATTCAAGGTCAAATCTGGTAAAACGGAAGTATTTCAACGAAATGTGATACCTACTGTTACTTTTGTCCCAGGAGTGATTCGGGTGGGTCAAATCATGACCATGACCTGATCTTGACATTCAAAATTGTCAATTCAAGGTCAAATCGGGTATAAAGCCGGGCGGATTTCGACGGGTACTTGTGTCGTGACTTTTGTCCGGGGAGTGTTTTGGACGGGTCAAATCGTGACCCCGACATGACCTTCACCTTTAAAATAGTCAATTCAAGGTTAAATCGCGCATTTCTCCGAAAATCAGAGGGGAACATCCCGGACGAAGTGGGGTCCACGAGCTACTATTATATATTTCTAGATTTAGTTACAAACTAAATACCTGTATATTGTACAAAGAAATGTTTGACAAATATATCTGTATCAATATTACCATACGGGTCATTAAAATAGATACGACGAAACAAATTTTGAAGGGTGTATGTATCAGGTAAATATTTATATTTCAAATGATGACAGGAATGCAGAAAGTTGGAGTACCTACGTAATACTGGCTATCCGCATGAAGAGATATACATGTATATAAAAACCAGATGAGGGATATGTCTGTACAGTTGCTAAACAATTCAGTCATGCAAAAGAGGATCAAAGAGTAAGATACCAAATTGCTGCCTGTGGTAATGTTTTTTAACGAAATTCGGGAAAATTAGATTACTCTCACCCTGGTTATCCAGAAGATAATTGTGGAATCTGATGACGATCGGACAAGGGGTGTCGTCTGTAGGATCAACCAAATTATTTAGCCATAAAAATAGTAAAATTGAAGATCACCGCTGGCAGTGATGTCTTCACAAGGACAGTTTGAGAACAAAATATGGCTCACATCTAGCGGTGATCCAAAATATCCACATAAGAAAAAGTTCTCCAATAAAAGCTGGCTGCAGGGTGCGCCAATTGATTCAAATTCGAAATTTAGCAGGGTGTACTGCTTGTGGCCATGATTTCCCCGCAAATTTGATAGACTGATGGACAAAACCACTGAATCCGTTGAATCAATATACATGTATACATGGATTAATTTATATGCATTGTTATACACAGTACTGGTATATAAAGGTACTGAAAATAACTATATTACTAGTATACACAAAATAAACCATATATCATGGCTATGGGTTCTAATATCCGAACATGACAGCTGAGAACTTGGTGTGAATTAAAGAGTGGTGGTTTCTCAAGCATATCTAACCCTCCACGTTAGTACATGCCATTAAATGTCATAAGTATAATCTAGCTTGAGGACAGAAGTGATCCATAAAACCCCCCTTAATTCAATCAGGTCCTCGCGCGATGTATGATCGATCACATGATGATCTAGGGGGATTAGAATTGATGTATAAAAACAGCACTGCATGTAAATATAAAATAAAATAGTGCTACATCTTATTACAGATTATTGCCATATATAATCAGTGATTATACAGACAGTCTGACAAAATAAAGTTTCAGTGACACTCTATCCGAAGAGGGGAATAATTTCATCTGTTACAGTCAATGGAGCAATTATGAATCTGGAAAGGTGAAATTTCTAAGTAATACTAGATATCGACATGACGCGATACAATATAACGTAAATGCAATATGGCCGCTGGCGACCATTTTTTCCTATGAAATTAAAAAAATATTTGATAGCTCTCATCTGATAGATCAATATCAAGATAAATATGAAGTTTGGTGATGATCGGATGAGTGAAGTGGACTGTGGTCTGTGCTAAACGGTTTAGTAATGCTTAAAAAGATTCTTACCTTAATATTTTTATGTTCACTTTATAAACTTCACTGAGTCATCTTTGTCATGTATTGAGTTTGATATCTTTTGTTAACAGTTTATAAATCATGTATGTCTCATGTTTGTTATTTTAATTTATGTGTTTATTATCATTAAATAAAGTTGCATTCCTTAAAAAGATGCTTACCTCAATGTTTTTATGTTCACTTTATAAACTCCACTGAGTCATCTTTGTCATGTATTGAATTTGATATCTTTTGTTAACAGTTTATAAATTATGTATGTCTCGTGTTCGTTATTATATTATATACACTTTATAGTGTGTTTTCAGAACGAAAACAAATTGAATAAAATCAACAAATTTGTAAATTTAAAAACAATTCAAACGTTGTTGTATTCCATGTCCCAGCCCGGACATATACACCAAATTTCAATAATATTCATTGAGAAACAACGGACCAAACGCTATATAACACCCGTATACATCTTTTATTCCGTATCGGACTCGGGTACATGTTATAGTAGGTACCGAATTGACACACGTCGACTGGGCGAGTTGGCCCTGGGGCGATTAGGCCGATTCCGGTACATTCTAGAATTTACCGTATGTATCCGTTTACGCGTAGTTTACTTTAGAAAGTTCCGCAATTAATACCGTAAATAGAGCGACCATATTTGACAGAGAATGCCTCTGTTATTGATTATCAAGTTGCTGTACATTAAAAACGACAAATTCACATGCTCGTTCAAGCGCAGTAGTCTATTTTCCCCATGTTAAAGGACATCCATAAATACTAAATAACGCTAACCTACTGCCGAATGTTTGACACGACAACTGTTAACATATTTGGGCTGAATTCATCTGACGCGGTATTATTCCTCAAAATAAACAACAAAACCATCGTTACTTGGAAATGTAGTTTGGGCTAACATTTACATAAATCCTCCAGATCAATTATCCGACACACACGTCAGATGAAAAAGTCACATGAAGTAACCGGCCAAATTGGCCGAAACAAAGATATCATAACCACAAACAATCCGCATAGGGGGGGGGGGGGAGGGGCCGGGTCTACATGCAGCTCAAGCTCTATCTGCTATCGTTACTTTAATTCATCTGCACCAGCATATATCTCGGACATTCTTACGTTGTATGTACCAGGCCGTTATAACCTCCGTTCAAAGGAAAAACAGCTTCTGGCTGTTCACATGGGTAAATATAAGAAAATTGAACGTCGTCTGTTTACACACGCCGCACCAAGTGTCTGGAACTCCATGCCTCTCGACATTCGTCGTTCGCACTCTATCGACATCTTCAAGCAACGACTTAAGACGCACCTGTTCAATATTTACCCGCACACAACTAGCCGTAGATAGCAACATTGCATCATTCTCCGTATCCACTGATAGTAAATACTCTAATGTCTGTACATGTATATAACCTGCACATAGATCTGTCCCAAGCGATTCGAGCTACACCAGGGATACAAATGCTATATATTATTATTATTATATTATGTGGATTTGGGACACTATTTGGCTGATTTGGGTCGTCCGTTCTATGGACTGGTACACTCACCGATTAAATTGGTATATTATTAATGAGGTGGTTGAGACACCCGTTGCATGGTTTGGGACACCGTTAAGTTGTTTTGGACACTCATTGGATGTATTTTGACTAGTTTGGTTGCTTTGGTCACTCATCAAATTATATTTGATATGAGAAGATTTAGTTACAAACGGAGGACAAAATTTTTATTTTCTTTTGCATTTTCGCCGCCATTTTGGGACACTGCAGGGACAAATTCTCGACATAATAGCTCATTATTATCGGATTAGGATCCGACATGATTTACTATGGTGCTATCCATTACATAAAAAATTCATCTAAAAGAAACAATCTGGTGAACTTTCAGTAGTCATTATGTCCATATTTTGGGAATTGATGGCCTCATTTGTGCTAAAATAGGCACTTGTGGTTCATATCTGACATCTAATGAGTATTCAGTTCACTGGTGTGTTCGATATGCGGTTATTCTTGGCATTAAAATAACAATTTATTTTTATTCGAAATCTATTTCGAATTTGAGGGACACTGAAGTTCCCAAATTCCAAATCCTCGTGATATGGCTCACAATAATCAGACATCAATTTAATATGGTATAGGTTGGCACAAATGGCCATTTAAAGGTACTCAATCCGTAAAGAGGGTCCCCATCTCAACAGATTCCAACAACAACAATCCGATCAGAGGGTCCTATATTACTATTTCTTTGGCTTTGGGGGTAAAAAATATTTGATTCGAGTCGAGGAACCCATCAAACAAAGCTCAGAGTTATTAGATATTGATTTTTGAAATGTGTTATTAACTCGAGATGAGTTTTATCGGATTGAGTACCTTTAAACCAAATTTCTTATGAATGGAAACGATCTGGTGTAATTTAGCGAAAATTGTCCAATTTTACAACTTCGTTCGCCATTTTGACCGCCATATTGAATTTTGACAATCAAATTGAACACGAAATGACATAAGTCGGTCATGACAACAATAATAATTTGTTTATGTTGCATGTTCCTGCCATCTGTTTAACTTAAATTTAAATGACATTCAAGTGTATATTTCAAAAGGAATGGAAAATTATACATAAAAAATCACAAATAGGACCTTTTTTTCAAAATGATCTGGAGAATTTTCCCCAAAGCGGATTTGAGCAGATTTTGGATATGTTGTTCCCCATATTCTGCCCGAAAACATGACACCAAAAACAGCTTGTCAACAATTTGTTTAGGTCCACTGCTTCAACGACCAGACTATCGCTCTAACATGACCCTGCCCCCTATGGCGGACCAAACAAAGGTTATCACCATAGATGTGTTTGATACAAACATCCTGTAATGCAGGTCGATCGTAGAATGGGGTTTTCACCAAATGTGATTAGAAAACTATTGTCAAGAAACTGGCTACATGAAAACTGTCAAATTTTAAAGAGGTCTTTGGCATAGCCAGTTTCTTGAAATGTGGCCTTGGTTTCTTGTCTCATTTGGTGAAACACCCTTCCTTCAAGGGACCTGGTTTATGGTGATGTTTGCCTTAATAAATATATGGCGATAACACTTGTTTTGTCTGCCATAAGGGGCAGGTAACCATTCAAGTAAACGCAGTGTACCAGATATTACTGGGGTTGTTAATGAAAGTGTCAATGACACTGTAGCTCAACTTGGAAAGGGAATAATTTCATGTGTTACAGTCAATGGAGTGATTAGGAATGTGTAAAGTTGAAAGCTCTAGTTATGCAAAGAGTAAAATCCATGATGGCTGCTGGCAGCCATGTTATTTTGCCGAATGACCACAAAATGACTTGATCCCATGTTAATATCCATGACAAATTTCATGATGATCTGACAAAAGATACGACCTGTAGCCTGTGTCAAAGGATTTAGTCATACAAAGAGTAAAATCCAAGATGGCTACCGACGGTCATGTTTTATGGCCGAATGACCCCAAAATGACTCATTCCCATCTACATGTCAATATTAACTTCCACGACAAATTTCATGATCAGATGAACACTCGGCTGTAGTCTGTGCTAATGGATTGAATTTTGAAATCCAAGATGGCCACTGGTGGCCATGTTTTTTTGCCCAAAATGACTTGTTCCCATCTACATGTCAATGTCAATAGCCATGACAAATTTCATAAAGATCCGACCAAAGGTACGACCTGTAGCCTGTGCCAAAGGATTTAGTCATGCAAAGAGTAAAATCCCAGATGACTCATTCCCATCTACATGTACATGTCAATGTCAACGCCCATGACAAATTTCATAATGATCAGACCAAAAATACAACCTGTAGCCCGTGCTAATGGATTGAATTTTGAAATCCAAGATGGCCACTGGCAGCCATG
This sequence comes from Siphonodentalium dalli, assembly GCA_032622095.1. Taxonomy (NCBI): domain Eukaryota; kingdom Metazoa; phylum Mollusca; class Scaphopoda; order Gadilida; family Siphonodentaliidae; genus Siphonodentalium; species Siphonodentalium dalli. Next base: position 149,355,642 of record CP136063.1, read on the forward strand.
TTTTTTCCTGCCAAATGACCAGACCAAAAATACAACCTGCAGCCCGTGCTAAAGGAAATTGATGATGAATCACGCACACATGCACGCACACACACACGGACGACGGATACCAAGCCACGGCAATAGCTCAAACTTCACAAAGTAAAGTCGAGCTAAAAATCAAGCTCCTAAATTCCCGCTGATTGATAACTCTTCAAGGTCAAGAAATTCCCACTCGGTTATAAGGCTGATAACACAAAACAATCACTGATCACCCAGTCAACCCATCAACACGCAATTATGTTGAGCGTCAAAGTTGAAAGTGTGATTTTTGTAAATGGCAAATTTTCAATCAAGCAACTATCAGAAGAAGGTTCGACAATAGTCATGATAATTGACTTCCACAATTTATAATGTACTGAATTTACCATGTTCTCAAATTTGTTTAATTTTTTTTTTTTTGGGGTGTTTATAAGCACAAGGCAGACCGACGAGTGCAGAAGGATACAGATTGATAGGATACAGATTGATTGGAGGGGAAATTTTCAAATAATAAGTTTAACAAATGGCCATGAGCCTCAAAAATAATAGCTACAAGTAAATTGCAGGTAATAGTGTAGTCAGATTACCTAAGTAAGAGCACACGAATAGTTCTGTACCAGAATCAATCGAGTCGAAGACGAGATTTATTCTGGTAAAGAACTATTTATATGCTCTGACCGACTTAGAACACAATTGACCCCACATAATGCAATTAACTGGAAATACACTGTTGAGCGTTTGTTGACCACGAACGAAATCCGTGCGCTCGCCGAGATTCAACACAATAGCCCGTTATCCACGCCTAAAAATCTGATTAACTATGCAATGATCGCCATTGAATGTTAATAAATATGTCCGAAACAACACGGACTGGTCCCATGCACATGATTAACGGGTGACCCGTTTTCACGAACCAAGTCATTCGCGGATGTGTTTGAAAAGTAAAATGTGGCAGTCGCATGATTGTGTCTTACTATTAAATTATATACATTGTATAAGTGGATCATGAATTCTGAAGAAGTCTGTCTGCCAGAATGATAAGGAATTTGGACATGTAACAAACAACCAACTTACTTTTTGCCAAAGGTAATGCTGCACATCATTATTATGTGACAAACGTGTCGCCTTTACAAGAAAACTGTTTCGAAATTACTACTAATAGTCCATTGGTTCCTCCAGATTCTCCAGATACAAGTTATGTTGTTAGTTATATCGGATATGTGGAGCGCTATATAGTGAAGTTGTGATTCTGTTGGATTATTGGATATATCACTATTTAGTGGTTCTAAATGTAAATGTTAATTCATTTAGTTTCATCGTTGGATTAGTGGTCCTGAGTACCTGTGAATATTTTCGGAACTGGATTAGTTTTGTGGAATAATTATAATAAATGTAATTATTCTACTAGTTAATAAATAATTCAACCAATGCATGTGTTATACTATTGCCACCGCCTTCCGTTCGCCCTGTTGATGTATGTATATTGTATTTTTGGTAAATCACACCATTCCCAAAGCTGGCAAACTAATATTTCAGTGATGTCCCATTGTTCGACAACGCCACTCATAACAAACAAATCGCGCGATCGTTTCAATGTAGCTTCAATTATTATACCAGAGGACATGCACCCCCCCACCCGCACTCCCCTTATACACCGTCCCTATATATGTGCTTAGTATACTATAAAGGAACGTTAATAGTAACGGCATATAATGGCAGTGTGTTTTGGGGAAGCAGAGCGCTGTTCATGCCAATGTGGCCTCTGGTAATTTAAGCTTCTTTGAAGTGCCCGTGCAATTTGTCTGTTGTGAGTTGCGTGTGCCTAACAATGGGATAATCATTGAACTATTCCTTCGCCAGCCTTGGGAATTGGTGTGATTTACCAAAATTCAGGGAACGATTGCAACAATGGGATTGTGCTCTAATGTATATTATCTAATAATCAATCATTTGTATAGCGCATTCCACAGTAAATTATTTTCAATTCACTTTACATGATTATTACCCGGTCATAGGGCATTGATGTTCCATCCTTGCTTTATTAGCAATCAATTCAAGCAGCTGATGAGCAAATGAGGACTAGCATACTGACAGTATCCATTGACTCCTCACCATGTACTGCTCACACATCCACGACTGGAGCTTCCTGACTGAAATTTTGCAATAACACTGTGCCATGCATTCTCTTATATATGCGAGTCTCCCACAGGGAGCCAAGTATATATAAGAGAATACATTGGCCTAACAATATTTACCTTGACATTGTAAGCCAGTGCATTCTCTTATATACGCAAGGCTCCCTAGGGAATTTGTGTGATTTTCCAAAAATCAGGGAATGATTCATTGCAAAATGGGATTGTGCTGTAATATATATGGATATATATTATACCATAATTTTATTTCCTATTATCGTGATGCTCTACATACTCTCTGCCCTATAAGACCAAGCCTGAGTTTAATGTGCCTGTCATTTGCAGAATGAGGTCCCCAGAGGGTGAATTTAGTAACACTATCCCGCATAGCGGGCTGGCATCACTAAATTTACCCTCCGGGGACCTCATTCTGCTTAGGCTTCATCTTCTCCGGAAAGTTTCTTTACTATCAAATTTCTATAGAATCTTCTTCACATAGATTATATTTATTTTTTAGTTTAGTTTTTCTTTATCCCCAAATTGGCAGATGACACTGGATGACACACTACATAAGAGAATACATTCTTCACCACTTGGAAACTTCAATCTGAGTCTATGTCTCCCATAGCAGATGAGGACAAATGACAGGCACACTAAACTCAGGCTTGTCCAAGACCCCCTCCCCACTATACATCCTTGCCTTATGAAATCTGATTCCCACGAGGTATTATTAACAGAGACAAATTGCATCACAGCCATTTAATATATGCTTCTCTACATAATACTCAAAACACTCCAAATTGTGACTACAATTTGCTAAGTTGATAACGATGCAAGATTGGAGGTCAATTTCTTCGGAACATTTAGAGAAAGCATGAAATTTCATTTATAAATTCTACATTGAAGTATTTGTAATTAAAATGTGCATGGCCAACCAAGAACTAAGTGCATGTCTATCAAATATGTTCTCGAGACAACTGGATGCTGCAGCAGGCAATGAAAGGACAAAGTTTAGAGCATCCAGCATATAAATGTATATATTCTAGTAGACAAAATGCTATGATGGAATCAGTTATATGGTTGTGACTATTCAGACAATGGACAAGGGTGACACAATGCGAGAAGCAGCCTCTTGTAGTCACCACCGCAGTCGCCATCGATAGCCTCTTCCAGAGATTTGTCATACAGAGCTTGGTATTCTTCCTTGATTTCTTCAAGATCGTTCTGCAATAAAAACACTATTGTTAACCCTTCCATGACTGGAGCTTCCTGAAATTTTTTGAAAACCCTGTGCCAATTCTCTAATATATGTGAGTCTGCCATAGAGAGCCTTGCATATATAAGAGGATACATTGGCCAACCAATATTAACCTTGACCTTGTAAGCCAGTGCATTCTCTTATTTTTCGAGGCTCCCTATGAGAGACTCGCATATATAAGAGAATGCTCTGGCACAGGATCTTTAATGCTGCACCAGTAGGGCTCCCATCATGAAATGGTTAAAGATGTAGTCAGGTTTCAGGCTTATTTACGTAAAACTCTATTTAACTTTTTATCTAGAGTTTGGAACATGAAGTGCCACTAGAAAGACGTCATTTTGTTTGATCTTGAATATTCTGTGTATTCATACCAAAGAGTCTTAAGACACCAACAATTATGCTGTTAACCCTTCCACGGCTGGAGCTTCCTGAAATTGTGTGAAAACCCTGTGCCAATGCATTATCTGATATATGCGAGCCTCACATATACAAGAGAATACATTGGCCTAACAATATTTACCTCGACCTTGTAAGCCAGCACATTCTCTTATACATGTATATGCAAGGCTCCCTATGGGCGACTCGCATATATATGAGAATGCACTGGTACAGGATCTTTAATGATGCACGAGCGCAGCTCAGGTCATGAAAGGGTTAATTTTTCAATAAAAAAATTATGGTCTTTGGTATTTTATAGGTCTAGTTTATATGTCAAATTTGGTCGTCAGCATTTTTTATGTACATGTAGAAGAAAGCAGAAACATTCTTTATGTTTTTGCTGTAGCCAGAGGTCTGCAATATTTGGCCATAAATTCACAAAAGACTTGCATACACACTACATATGCATCGAAAAAAGTTATTTTATTATTATTCCTCAAAAACACAGAAGAAACATTTTATGTTACACATATTTCACTTTAGTGTTTTAAAAGATTGGTTCTCAATAAAAAAAAAATACACACGTCACAGCTGCACATTGTAATGTTCTAAGATTAGTAACATTTTCTGACCAAGTTTGTGGAGAAAACTTAGAACAATATTATTATGGCAGAAGCTCCTGTCGACTGTAGTCTCTCTCGCTCAAATTTATTATTTTATACCTCTCAATCTCCACAGAAAGTTCAAGGGAGACATACACCATCATTAACCCTTTCTATATTAAATGGATTCTCACACTTAGTTATAAAAGTATGCACCAGAATGGTCTATAATTGATATGGGTTTTCATGAAAAATAAGCAGACAAATGTTACAGATAATAAAAGAGCAGAAGGAGTCCTAATTAATGGAGGGAAATGTTCAGATAATAAGTTAAACAAACAACCTATCGTTTGTTGAACTTATTTTCTAAATATTTCCTACAGGAACTACTCATCAATGAATATTTATTATAGAAAGTTTTAAATCAACCATCATGCACCTCAATCAGAATCATTTACCTCAGATCGTGACACAATTATTCTGATCAAATCGGCATCCTCTGTTCCAAAGCAGGCAATGGCTTTGTTCAATCTCTTGGCGAAAAATTGTGGCAAATTCCGTACAATTGAGACTGAAATATAAAAGATTGAAGGATAAAGATAATTGCCGAGTTTACTTTACAAACCATCTAGCAATTCTTGGACATACAAAGATTGTTTAAGTTCATAATATTTTTATTTTCCACATGTAACTTACATTCCCAACAGTATTTTAATCATAACACTGTCAAATCACAAAATATTGTAATAACAATTGGTTGTCGCTTATAATTAGCATTTATGGTTATATGCCGATAAGCTTAATTGGTGTCCGTCTCTCTTCCAGAAAGCACAGGTGCTTGAACTTATGGCAAGCCGTTTTCACATTTTCGATTTATTTTCATCTATTTGCACTTAAGTCCAATTCCTCGCCGAATTCACAATTATGTGGTATTGGCACTTAAGTACAATTCATTTGCACTTAAATGCAATTCAACTGTATAAGATTAGCCAATTAAAATATGAAAATAAAGTTTTAAATAAAATTGATACATCATTGAGAAGATGTATTTGGCAGTTATTATAAGCAAATATTATGGTGGCTGTTTCCAAGACATTTTCTTCATATAGGTCTGAGCAATGGTCTTTTGTCTGTAACCACATAGATGTCTTTCATTTCAGTCTGGTAAAATTTCATGACTATTATTTAATCATTCTGGCACACATCCAAAGAAATCAACCAACAACGTGAGGTCAACATATCAAAACAGGACTTCATACTGATCATGTCCTGGTATTTATTTACATCGGCTGAACAAGTCAAAATCCAACTAATTATAAGCGGACCTCTGGGCCCTACTATATAGAAGAAAATATGCAACAATCAATTTGAGTTGTGGCTGCAGTATATGTACTATAACAGTTGTGACTCGGGGCTCAAAATGTACACCTGTCAGTGACAGAGCACTGTATCCTGGCAACGATTAGATTATTGTGCTACCTGCTGCATGTCATAAGTAAACTCGGTCTGCAGGCAGGATTCAATTTGGAAGTAGAATAATATATACTTATGTCAGTTTGAGGCATCTGTTCTAAGTCTAAGTTTGGTATTTACAGATCAAGTTGTTGGAATTTATCTCAAGTGTTGCCCACTAGCATCCGTAAACTTCACTGAACTTTTTAAATTTCAAAATTCACAATAATGTTACTGTATATGACCATTTGTTTAACTTATTTGATACAAGTCTGTATATGACATATATCACTGAATAGTGTCTATATTGGTCAGTCAAACTATTCATTCATTCAACTTGTTATCTGAACATTTCCTACTATTTAATATTGATATAGAATTAATCAATCTGATATATACACTACTTAACTATTTCTATACTAAACACTCATTGATGAGTAGTTATCCCATAGAAAATGTTCAGATAATAAGTTCAATAAACTGCTGTAGGTCATTGTTGAACTTATTATCTGAAAACTTCCCTCAATAAATAAGACTCTTCTGCACTTTTATTATCTCTGTCATCAGCTTATATTATCAGTATATCCCTCCAAATCAATAATAGACCATTCCAATGTAAACTTTATTAACTTGGTAGAAGAATCCATTTAGTATAGAAAGGGTTAAACATGTTATAATATTTTGATCCACATATGAATCACTGTTAACAGTAGTACTGAATAATAGTACTGAATAATAGTACCTATGGCAAGATATCCAGCTTCCACACTGCCTGAGACTTCAGAAGAAATTGACTCTTCAATCGTCTTTCCTTCATTGAGTTCCTCAAATTTATCAAAGGTTGCTCGAAGTTGTGCAAAGCTTCGAAGACATAGCACTTTGTTAAGTTCTGCCTCATCTGTTCCCCAGCAAGCCTCACCAGCCTGGAAATTTAAAGAAAAATAGAGTCAAATGCCAGTCTTGCACTCGGTATATCCAGGAAATTGTATAGAAAATGTCAATTAAAGTGCAATTGTCTTATTAGCAACAATTCCCCCAACAGCAAAAACAAAATTTCAATGTAACTCATTTTTATACCAAGTATATGCAGTTTTATGCACCAAAAACATACAAAAGATATATCGGTTGTTACACGCATTTAAAGTTTTAATCCCTTCTATACTAAACACTCATTGACGAGTAGTTATCCCATCATATGAAATGTTGAGATAATAAGTTCAACATAGGTCATTTGTTGAACTTAATATCTGATCATTTCCCTCAATAGATAGAACTCAGTCTGTACTTTTATTATTTGTTGTCTGCTTATCTTACCCGTACATCCCTCCAAATCAATAATAGACTATTCTAATGTAAACTTTTTTTGAACATTGTGGGGAAATCTATCTAGTTTAGAAAGGGTTAAAAATTAGATATACAGATAGTCAATCAAAATACAGTGAAATGTTCTAAAAAAACACACAGCAACAATTTTATTTCCTGGTGAAATATAAGATCCAGGAAACTAGTTTCTCTGGCTCAAAAATTATTATTTTATGCCCCTTTGGTCGCCCCTTGGTCTATACAAAAGTTCAGGGGACTATTTACTAATTTAATAGATGTGACGAATTTAATGTATTTAATAGATGTTTATTTACTGAATATAAGTGACGAAGACTGCTTTTTGATATGGGTGGGTGTTGCAGCCAAATTTCATTGTGAAAATCCATTTGATAGGCAGATTTTATCCACGCATAATACCGTGAAGACAGATCGAAGGACAATAGGTAATAACGGATTGCTGTCAGATTAATATTGATGTACATGTATACATTATTTTTGAAATTATTTGATATTCATTTATTTATCCATCTGACATTGACTGGGAAAACTTATTACAGGATTGGGTTCTCCTGTGTCGTTTTGAAACAATATTCATTAATTTTTAGATTAAAGGGGTACTGCACACCAAATCCAGTCATTTATGGGACCAACTCCTTTTATACTCGGCAAAATACACTCGCGTGGTCTATGAACGATGCTAACAACGTGGTAATTATAATATAATGACTCCATGTTGTTTGCATCATTTATAGAGCACATGAGTGTATTTTGCATTAATCCATAGCTCAAATTCATTCATTTGTTGCGTATATTCTGTTGAGTATAACAGAAGATGGTCCCATCAACGGACAGATTTAGTGTACAGTACCCCTCTAAGATATTGAGTTTCAATTGTTCTTACATGAATAGTTTACTAAATAATATCAGTACCCCAAACAGAATTATAAATTTAAATGACGTTTATGATCTCCCCCTAAGATGGAACCATGCATGTACAAAGTGAGCAACTGCATCCCATCCTAAAAATCCCAGGCTCTTCCAAAACTGATAAGAGGCTCTTTCGAATTTTGGCGGGTTGAATGGTATTATTTTGCATTACAGAAGACATGCAATCTGATTATTGAACACCATCAACTTTTATTTTTGCTTCCACAGATATGAGTATGTACATGTATGATGAGTGAGCCTTGTAAATTAATATGGATAGCCATCATTTATTTTCAAACAGAAGAACCAGAGGACAGGATGCATTTCCGCACCATGTACATGCCTTATGTATCAAACGAATATATTCTTGCCTAAAAACATTTATTGAATATAAATGATCAAGTTGGCAACATACAGTACACTACATTATTATACATTGAATGCAGAATATCTACATTTATGCATATGCTGTTTTCATTCAATTAATATTTTTGGGGAAAGAATGGGGCTCTCAGTTGCTGGTACAAACTTCTATATATGGTAATATGAACTTAAAACTGTAATTTGCTAAATGAAATTACAATTTTAATTTGCACTATTACGTAACACTGAAATGATGTTCTTTGAATCATTTCTGGATTAAGACTCCACAGATTAGCTCCTGAGTTAGGGGCTATCGTTGGACGAATTACCTTCGAGCATGTATATTTAATAAATCAATGCAAGAAGACGTTGTTAGCTTCGAGCATTTACATTCAAGCCCTGCTTTGCATTGAAGACGCAGTTAACTTGAAGCATTACATTTAATAATTCAATTGCAAGAAGACGCCGTTAACTTCAAGCGTTGCATTTAATAATTCAATTGCAAGAAGATGCTGTTAGCTTCAAGCATGTGCATTTAATAATTCAATTGCCAGAAGACGCTGTTAACTTCAAGCATTAAGTTTAATAATTCAATTGCAAGAAGACGATGTTAGCTTCGAGCATGTACATTTGATAAATCAATTGCGAGAAGATGCTGTTAGCTTCAAGCATTTACATTTAAGCCATGCATTGCAAGAAGACGCTGTTAACTTCAAGCTTTTACCTTTGATAATTCACATGCAAGAAGACGCTGTTAGCTTAAAGCATTACATTACTATGTCTATTGCAAGAAGACGATGTTAGCTTCAAGCATGTACATTTAATAATTCAATGCAAGAAGACGCTGTTAGCTTCAGGCATTACATTTAATAATTCAATTGCAAGAAAACGCTGTTAACTTCGAGCATATACATTTAATAATTCAGTTGCCGAAGATGCTGTTAGCTTCACGCATTTACATTTGTTAATTTCACTGTAAGAAGATGCTGTTAACTGAAGCATTTACATTTAATAATTCAATTGCAAAAAGACACTGTTAGCTTCCAGAATTTACAGATAATAATTCAATTGCAAGAAGACTATGTTCGACTTCGAGCGATAACATTTAACAATCTGATTGCAGGATCTTCTAATATTTATAGCTAATAATCTAATTGTAGGAATACCTTGATTGCTTCAGGCATTAGCTTTCGCTAATTTAATGTGAGATGAAGCTGTTAAGTAGTTTTGGATAGTTACGTGAAATGATATGCGAGACAGCATTGCTACATGTGTATCTTCAGACATTGACATTGCAAGGTCAAATGGTGGGCTACATATTCCAATATACATAATACGATAACTATGTTTGAACAAATGGTGTGCTACATATACATATATACATAATACAATAACTATATTTGAACAAATGGTGTGCTACATGAACAAATATACATAATACAATAGCTATATTACAGTTTGAGAGCATCTAGCAATTGGACCAGGAAAAGCCACGAGCAAGTTTGGTTGCATTTCCTGAGGCATGAAATGTGAAATGATTTCACTATCCGAGATGTATTATACAAGTTTACTGAGAATCTCCCATTCAAGGTACCCACTGACGGTGGTGGTTGGGGGTGGTGGTGGGTAAATAGTTATGCGGCGGTGATAGGGGGTGGTGGTGGGTAATAAATTATGCGCAATTTAATGTTGTTTAAGATTGTTGAAAGAATGGATTGTTGATGCTATAAATTCTGAGACAAAGAGAATCTGTGATATTCCATATTTGTAAAAGTGCTCATGAAGTAATGACGTCATTAAGCTAAAATCAGGATTTGATTGGTTCTTAATATATATTTCATGACGTCACTACGGAGTGCCGTGATTTCATTAGTTCTATAGATATCTTGGTTGGTGATGTAGAAACTGTCTATTCTCAATTACGGTATTTGCACTAGTCTGGGAATCTTGATACCGTCTTATGCAAATCTTGTGGAACCAACTGCTGTCTTTCTATGTACGCTCGCGGTATAATTAGATGCTCATCTGCATATGAGCGTAAACATAGTTTGACCTTTGATGTTTTTTCGATGCAGACTCTGACAATCGTAGAGTATTCTATAATGACTTCGAGGAGTATCATAAACATTGATAAATCGCGATGCATTTATCTCCCAAATACTGGTTTTGAATTGATTGATATTAATACACATACAACATAAGAAGTCTCTCCTCAGAAGCTTTCGGCGTTTTGGCATTCTTCAGGAATGTTATTATTCAGATATGCAAACCAATAAAAGGGATATTTTTCGCCATAGTGCAATTCAAAGAGCACATGTTTATGATTCTACAGTGAATTCATGTAAAATATATGAACTAAAGGTCATAAATACAGGAGATAATTTTGGTTTAGTGTGTTTATCAAGTCATATCTACGTATTTACGGTTTCGGAAAGCATAAATATTGCACAAATATCAGCAAATATGAGAATAAAAATATAGCTGAATTGTGCATTTCGCTGGAATCTGAATACACTTTACGGCTCTAAAACACCCGGAATATGGCATACAAAAAGGGGGTGTTAGCCTCATACTACTATATTATATTAGAAAGTATCTGCATTGTATTTGTACTTGTTTACCTGAATGTTATCATGTGATTTTGTCTGAATAATACCAACTGAAGAAGGCCTAAAGGTCTTTCATACGGTGTTTACCGCGCGTATCGTGCAGCATGCTATGCGAATCACTTTAGCATTTTCCGTGGCAACTGCATTTTCTTGTATGTTTCCATTAAACTCAGGGTTTTTTGTTGTTTGTGTATTTTCGTTTAAAATGACTACATGGTGAAGAGATGCACACAGTACAAAACTGCCCTGGACCGAAAACTGCTGTGCTTCCAGTGTCTTCGTTCAATACAGTCATTGCAAACAGCGGAATTTGTCGAACAATTGCAGACTGAAACACGCGGTATGCATGATATCCACACTGCCGGATTAGCTAGGACACTGATGTAAACCTGCAGCAGCGTTTTCTGTGATTCACCCGCATCGCGTACCGTGTACAAGCACTCATTACCTCAAGTGTGTTCTAATTTGATGAATCATGTGGCATGCCGCGCCACATACGCTGTAATGAAGGGCCTTTTTGCCTTAATCCATAGTTCCTCATCTCCTGGACCATTTATACACAACAAACAATGTAACATGTATCTGAATCTTAATGAGTTTATTACTAATGGAATATTGAGAATCTTAATGAGTTTAACACTAATGGAATACATCGACAATAATTAAATTTGAAGCTAACAAAGAATACATACGGATGCGAATTTCGCTGCATCTGACTCGGCAAGATCGGAATCGCCTTCATCGTTACCTTCTCTGGATGCGGGTACATAGAGACACCATCATTCTGCCAAAGTACCCACCACAATCGGACTGCAAGTCATCCTCCAATGACACTTCATGCACTAAAAATTGAGTATATTTCATAATTTAACAAAAAATAAAATGAAAAAAAAGTTGAAGTAAAATAACATCTTCAGATAAAGGGGAAATCTTGGGGGTAGGGTTGATTTGTTTGAGGGGTGTCCACCTATATTTTCCAACTGCACAGTCAGGCTCCTGTATTTAAATGTTGACCAATTTGGGGAAAAGAGTTTTTTTTTACTTACCTGACTTTAAAATCTAACCAAAACTTTGGAAATATAAGAAGAGTTCTGCCTCGGGAAAACACTCAATTTTAATAACAAATGCTAAAAAAAAATATCTTCCTGTTTGAAATTTCCAAATTTTGGTACCTTTATCTGTCAAATTTGCAATGTAATTTGAAGACTTTATTTTCAATTGGAGGGTGGGAGACACCCCTGTTGCACAAAATGTATTGATCAGCTATAATTCTCTGAACTTGTATGTTTCCTTAAATGAACAACAGTCCCCACAGGTGTGAAATTATACTTAAAGGTGCATTCATGGTTCTAGACCTCCAGTCTAGCTAATTTAACATCACTTCTCAAATAACTGAAATGATTGCTAGAAAATTATATATCTTACAAGATAGTGTATTTTAGGTCTTTTAGGTGGCACTAATTGTTATATCAGATATTGGAAACCAGAACCCCACATATATCTTTAACAATAAAAAAAATCATATTTGCGATTTGTTTGATGGAATCCCTGTCAATGAAAAAATGTACTTACTTTCTTGATATCGTTCTTTGATTTTCTCCAGCTCATCATTGGAACGTGAGCACATGATTTCCACCAGCATTGATTCATCAGTTCCCGCACCCTGTCAGAGGATTAAAGTTAGAATGATGTGTATTTAGCAGGCTTAAAATTGCTATATCCCTGTGCCAACATATAGTACACCATTTTTAACCTTGACACACTAGGTGTAAACATTATTTATTCCCAATACAAAAAAAAAATTAATATCTTACAAAATACTAGTGGATGATTATGGGTGATTGGAATCGGATGAGATAACAAGCCTATTGAAACACTTGTGGTGGGGTTAATTTATGGGATATATTTAAACAGATTTGCATGGATATTGTAATATATGCTACAACTTCACACAAGCTGAGAACATAACCCGAGAATTTGAACTCCCATATCTATTCGTCCATGTTGCACGGATTTTTTGAGCCGCAATAGAGGCCGGAATTGCCAATAGGAAATAGTCAGCCCCACACCCCACAATTTTCTACCCTGAAATACCAAATTCTTAGAAAAATACTTGGTTTATGAACAAACGATTTAGATTGACAAATGCACTAAACTGCTTGACAATATAGTTGCCATTTTCTCAGTCACTCATATAAATTCCCCAATTATAAGCTTCTTTGGCGCAAATCTTCCCAATAGCAAGTGATCAGGACCCTTTCCAAAAAACAAAAAAAAAGACTTTGGAAATCCATGCTATAGACATTCTGTTCAGAACATATTAATAATTCAAACTTCAACAGCTGTAACTCACTTTAAGTATAATGAAAGTGTCAATGACACTGTAGCTCAACTTAGGTAGGGGAATAATTTAATGGTTGACAGTAAATGGAGGAATAGGAAAGGTGCTAATTGAAATGTCTAACATGTGCCAAAGGATTTAGTCATGCAAAGAGTAAAATCCAAGATGGCTGCTGGTGGCCATGTTTTTTGGCCAATTGACCCCAAAAGGACTCGTTCCCATCTACGTGTCATTGTTAACACCCAAGACAAATTTCATGAAGATCTGACCAAAGGTATGACCTGCAGCAGGGACCAGCCGAGAGGGCGACGTGGGCGACTTCTTCGCCCTAGCGCCGTCCGCTTCGCCTTATTTTTGCAGTCGGGCGAAGTTCAAGTCGCCCTGAAAATTCCAAAGTTGACTGACGAAAATCGGCAAAATTCCCCAAATAATTTATAATAATTTACAACTGTCAACAGTGATTGCACACAATACTCCACTATCAGGGTGTTGTAAAACAATTAACACCTGTATTGCTCCAATCTGGAAGCATGTTGACAGCTGATTACTGGCAGCTGTGAAAACATCGTCGGGCCTCAAGTGTTAATCTGGTTGTTGTGATTTTTAGATTACCGTGATTACCACACCTTACAATGAAGATTACAACTCACAGCTCTCACAATGTGTCAGTTCATCACTCCCTCTATGGAGTTTGGTTAAAGAAATTTAAAAACAAATTCATTTGTGAAGCATATTAAATTTTCAAACGGGATTACTAATAGAGCGCAGTGAAAGTGTTCATGATTTCGTTTCGTTTCGGTTTGATAAATATTGTTGGCATTTTTAAAAACCCGAAAAATATGAAATAAAATCTTGTCATTCTCCCACAATTACGATATAAAATGCTGCTATCCTCTCACAATTATGTTTGGGTATTATTAATAGTTATTAGGGTCCTGCAGTCCACGCCAAAGGATTTAGTCATGCAAAGAGTAAAATCCAAGATGGCTGCTGGCGGCCATGTTTTTCAGCCGACCGACCCCAAAATGACTCGTTCCGATCTACATGTCAATATTAACATCTATGACATATTTCATGATGATCAGACGAACAGTACGACCTGTAGCCCGCGCCATTGGATTGAATTTTGAAATCCAAGATGGCCACCAGCGACCATGTTTTTCGGCCAAATGACCCCAAAATGACTCGTTCCCATCTACATGTCATTGTTAACATCCATGACAAATTTCATGAAGTTCCGACCAAAGCTACGACCTGTAGCCCGCGCCAAAGGATTTAGTCATGCAAAGAGTAAAATCCAAGATGGCTGCTGGCGGCCATGTTTTTTGGCCGAACGACCCCAAAATCACTCGTTCCCATGTACATGTCATTGTTAACATCCGTGACAAATTTCATGAAGTTCCGACTAAAGATACGACCTGTAGCCCGCGCCAAAGGATTTAGTCATGCAAAGAGTAAAATCCAAGATGGCTGCTGGCGGCCATGTTTTTTGGCCGAACGACACCAAAATCACTTGTTCCCATCTACATGTCAATACTAACATCCATAACAAATTTCATGATAATCAGACGAACAGTACGACCTGTAGCCCGCGCCAATGGATTGAATTTTGAAATCCAAGATGGCTGCCAGCGGCCATGTTTTTTGGCCGAATGACACCAAAATGACTCGTTCCCATCTACATGTCAATGTCAACATTCATGACAAATCTCATATAGATCAGATCAAAGGTATGACCTGTAGCCCGCGCCAAAGGAAATTGTTGACGGACACACGCATTCACGCATATACGCACACACGGACGACAGACGCCAAACCATGGCAATAGCTCAAACTTACAAAGTAAGTTGAGCTAAAAACAAGGGGTACGCATCTAAGATGCTTTTGTCGAGTTTTTTGGCAGTCGAACCAAACTTCTGCCAATAAGGTGCACAACTCCGGGGAAAAAAGTTGGGACGGTGGTATATTATTGCAATAGACCTATATACCAAATATCAATTGAATCCGTTAATATTTCATTGAGTTATCGCACTATTAACGGTGATAAAATTGTGATTAAAATAGACAAACTAAGACACATAACTCTGCGAAAACAATTCGGACAAACCTTATTTTCGAACTCGTCTGAGATATTGTTGCAGGAGACTCATATACCAAATATTGTTGAAATCGGTTAATATTTCATCGAGTTATCGCGCTAACGGTGAGAAAATTGCTAAAAATAGACAAACTAAGACCCATAACTCCGGGAATTTTTTTTGGACAAACCTGGTTTTCGAACTCGTCCGAGATATTGTTGCAGGAGACTCGTATACCAAATATTGTTGAAATTGGTTAATATTTTATCGAGTTATCGCGCTAACGGTGATAAAATTGCTAAAAATAGACAAACTAAGACCCATAACTCCGGAAAAAAAATTCTGACAAACCTGGTTTTCGAACTCGTCCGAGATATTGTTGCAAGAGTCTCATATACCAAATATTGTTGAAATTGGTTAATATTTGAGCGAGTTATCGCGCTATCGGTGAAAAACTTAACTAAAAACCATCTAAGATGGATAACTCTTGTTAAAAAGTTCGGATGTGACCCATTTTCTACAGGCAGTAAATAGTCATTGGGAGCAACTGCCATACCAAAAATTTGAATCCGTTCACAAATGACAAAGTTATAAGGCATTCTTTAGGTCCGCCCGCCCGCCCGCCAACCATCCCTCGTCAAACATAAGTCGAGTTTTTGAAAAACTCAACTAATAACATTAACCCTTTCAGTGCCAAGTCCGATTTTTGTATCAACCCATATTTCCTTGATCATTTTTCAAATTTATTGATTATAATAATGTGATACATTGATGGAAGAGCTCTAAGAAAGGGTTAAGCACAAATTATTCTGATAATTAAATTGGCCTCCCATGAAGTACAGAGGGCATATTCTGGATGCCTGTTTTACATGTATATATAAACCATTTCTTGGTATTCTGTGTAACTACCCACCGACATTGCTCTTTTCAGTTCTTTGCAATCGAAGTCAGTTGGTGGTGTCATCATTGCAATGGTGCATTCTTCCATATCCCCTACCAATTCATATTTCAAGTCATCAACAAGGTCCTAAATAACAAAAAGACATTTCTGAGATAAATATATTAGATAATGCAGCTGCAGCAAATACAAAATAAAAGCAATTCATTGTATATAATGAGTGTTTCAGTGGGTTCTTCTCTTAAGACATTTCTATGCATTAAAGGGACGCTATAATTGTCGACATACAAAATGCGTGCTTGCATAATATCATAAAATTATTTTCGTTATTAGTAACATCACTATCATTTAATTAACCCATTCTTTACTAAATAGTTGGTGACAAATTTAAGTTGTTCCCTTAGGAAATGTTCATAATAAGTTCAACAACATTTGTTGAATTTATTATCTGAACATTTTCCACCAATGAATCCTTCTGCATTTGTGTTATAAGTATGTCTTCTTCGGATTAAATTCTCTGTATATATTTCCCGAACATCCCTTCAGAAGAATAATAGACCATTCCAATGTATACTTTTATAACTGGGTGGGAAAATCCATTTAGTGAAGAAAGGGTTTAAAGAGCCCTGGATTGGATTGAATAGATAAATGGTTCATAATGAAAAATAAAGCAAAAGCCATTATACCACTTCATTGTCCATGGGTGCACAGTAAATTAAAACAAATCAGAAAATGTCATTACCTTGGTATGATGGTATGACACATGGACTTGACCAACCTGATGTACAAACCTTTCCGTAACTCTGCTTGAAGGAGTCTCTTATCCATTGTCTTTGTTCGTTGGAGCAGTTGGATAGTTGTTGGATAATGGGTTCTTCATCGGTCCCTATAAAATAAATATGTGTAAGATTTTAACAGGTTATGGTGTGATATCATAATGTAATATCTGATCACTCTTTGGTCTATCATTTAATGAAGAAACAACAATTAACATCTGAAATCAACAATATCGTAGAGTAAAACACATTTTAAACTAAAAAGGAATGATAAATTTCTCATATTTCTTGTTTGAGATATCAACTTTATAATTTATGTTGAGTAACTCTAAACTTGCGACACCATTAAGACCTATATATTGACATTTATTTATGGCTGTTAAAAGCGAAGTTAGAATAATGAGTCAAATAGAGGAATATATTTCATGATATGCACTATCAATATGTATGTGAATGAGAAATAACCCAGGCCAAGGAACATGTACAATGTTTAGCAGCAGTTTTATGAAAATAATTGACAGTGTCAAAACCTGAAGCTTACTAACTAAATTTCAATTGTCTCAACATTCTTTTTCCAATGTCACCAGATCAGCCCAAACAATAGTCCAACTCATCAGGTGGATCATGCCGTGAATCTCTACTCTGGCCAATGCCCGCAATGATCATATTCCACCAGTACAAAACCTGGGAACTTTGTGATGTTCTGACCCGTCCTGACAGGGAACTTTATAAACATTGAACAAACAAGGCAGGCAATATATTTCTTTGTTCCTCAATAATCTACTTCACATTAGGGGGTGTTCCAGCTAGAGATTGCATGCTTTTCTGTGACTTTTGTGAGCCGATATCGCAATAAACTGTAAATTGAATTAATTATCCAGGAGAAATTCCATTATTGTAAGCGACACAAAGCAAAATGGCTCACAAAGTCACTTAAATCATGCAATTTCGAATTGGGACCTTCACCTACAGTGAAGTACATTTATATTAAGGAACAGGTAGTAACTAATAAATATATTCTCCGCATTTTTTTTCCAACTTTATAAGGTACCCTGTCAAAATTTAAAAAAGTTCCCAGGTTTTGTACTGGTGGAATATGATCTCTACCGTGTTTCATGACATGATCTACTCACCAGGATCTCTATAAAATTAAATGTTAATGTTATTGGCATTGTGCTAGTTATTGAAGTTATCTAAGTGATGATGCAAACTATTTGATTGTTTCGGATAATTTTTTTTTCAGAAAGAAACAGAACCAAAGTAATTGGATGTAATTGCAAATTATAATTGAATTATATATCAATCTTCCCAAGTAATTAATTACTTTCAACTACATGTACTTGAGAAATGTCTCATTCCTATGCATATTATCTAAATGGAGACCATGTAATTATATTTACTTACTATTACAAATTACACTAATTGCACATTAACGTAAAAACCACAACCGAAGTAGAAAGAAAGGTCTCATGGTATCTTATTGCTTATTTGCTCTGTAGAATAGTTAATTGGGATATAATATTGAGGATTGTCACACAATGAATGATAGGCTTACACAACATTCATGTAGTGAGCCCATGGATCTACTAAATCAATCAATGGCCCATAAATTATAGCTAACTTATCTGGTGGATAATCTGGTTGGTTGTTGTGTGGAGATTAGTTTAAAATTGTGTTTAAAGGTACTCAATCCGATTCAGTGGTATCATCATATTCCAGCAACAAATTTTTTTGAAATGCCACTTCATTTATCAGAATCAATTAATTGCCCAAAAATAATGCTAAACACAGTCAACTATAGTATAAAATTGCCCAAAACGTGTTATTTATCAACATTTTGTTCAATAAAATTGGTGGGATTGTCAAATATCTAACACCCAAAGCCACTTGATTTTTGAGTTATCCATCTTAATCCGCAATTTGGTCAGAGACTGTCATCTAGACAAATATATGCCAGGCCACCAAACATTACATATCTCGGGGGAAATAACACATTTAAAAAATTGATATCTGATCACTGAGCTTTGATGGGTGGGTTCCTCGACTCAAATAAAATGTTTTTACCCCATATGCCAAAGAAATAGTAATTTGGGAGCACTAATTTGGATAATTCATACTCTTACAACTGCTATGTGTATATAATAATTTATCACGTAATTAACCCACAAAACCAGCTTTATAATTATTGGTAAGACACACATGTAATATTAGCACATGCGATGATGTCACGCCATTTTTAAATGACTTGCGATTGCTGAAGTTTATGATTGTTGTTTTCGATGAATACTTCTCATTGCTTCGTGTTTATTTGATCATGTGATAAAAGGTATCTCAAACTCATTCTATTTTATATGTAATTTATCAACCTCATCCACTAAATTCTATTTGAGCCTTGGTAAACATCGGCTCAAATCGAATTTAGTGAACTCGGTTGATAAATTCCGTATAAAATAGAAACTCTTGTGAGAGCCTCTATTTGTATTTAAAACACTTGAATATCACATTCAAAGTTCCATGCCAATATAATGATAGCACATCTTAGATAAATAAAACCCAAACCACATTAACATAACAATAATAAAATATTAGTAAATAGAACTGACATTTCCAAAATCATTACTAGTAAAATGTAGCTGGGAGTTATGATAATAATGTGAGTTTGCTTACGGCAATACAATACATCACATGAGATTTGGGAACTATAACAATAAATCATTTATTTTTCAGAGTGCAAAATTACCTACAAGAATCCTAAGAATAACTGAATATAATATACTAAATGAACTAATAATACTTTATAAATAAATAAATCTTTTTTATAATATATGAAATATTTCATTTCTTCACTATTTCATATATTATAAAAACGGATTTATATATGTATAAGGTAATGTAATGTTTAGTTTATTTAATTGATGACATATTCAGTTATTCGTAGGACTGTGGTTTATATATGGATATTATCATGCAGGGTTATGAGGAAATACTACAATTAAAAGGCGTGGTTATAAGCAACCCGGTCCATAATAAAAGTTGGTTGCTTCATAAGCATGTATCTGTATTAGTCCAGTGCATTTATGAGAAAATAGGGCTGAACCTCAAAATAATTGCAACACACAAGATTTTGTTTTATTTTGGTTGGGAACATCATAGAGTATACTCAGCTAAAAATCAACAAAAATCTGAACATGCGAAATGGCCTTTTTGAGGCAAAAAGTGGCGAAAATGATGAAAAATTGGTGAAAAATGGAGAATAACATTTTTTGTTAATAACTCTTGATGTAAACATACAATTGTTATATTTTCACAATGATAAACTGTGGTACAGTTGTATCCAAGATTTTGTATCATTTTATTCTATAAATATTGATTAAGTTTTCGAAATTTGGGTCAAAAAGTTGAAAAATTTGCCAAAATTCAGTGAAAAATGGAAGTATACAATAACTCTTGATGCAGTTGTAAAATTGTCATAACTGGGCTTGGAACTATTGTTATATAGTTATATCCACAATTGTGGGTTTTTTTCATGTTGTTACTACAAGCAAATAATCAAAATATTTTAGGGTGAAAAGATGTAAAAATGGCAAGAAATCAGAGAAAAATGGAATTTCACATTACATGTTTATGCATTAGAAAATTGCCATAGTTGGACTTGGACTATTGTTAGTCAGTTATATATGGGATTTTCCATCAATTTTGGGCCAGGTTGTGGTATCAATGACACTATGTTGTCCATATCTTGTGGCAAAATAGTGAAAAAAGAGAAAAAATATAGAAATTCATTAAAAAAATATAGAATTTTGAAAAAATAATAAGTCTGGATAGATCATTCTGATTTTCTGATAAGGCATGTGCACCTATTGCTTTTGCAGTCCGTTTTACATTTACAACGAATGATGTTCAGTAGTTCTTTTGGAGCTGGTGGTTCCTCACGTTTGATAGGATTAAGCCGCCCATCCTTAACCTGCCATCCCCAATCAGTTGGTTCCAAATTAAGCCCTTCCAACACTGCACCTGGTGATAGTGTATGTAAATGAAATCCTTTTCTACCTAAAAGTCTGACACAGCAGGTTACATCACCTCTGGTCGGTGCTTTGGCAACAGTGATAAGCCTCTGAAACAAGAGTTGTGGGTGGATGTCGTTGTCGATCTTGAGAGACAGAGCACTCATTATTATTGCTTGGGATGTTCGCTTGAATACATAACTCATAACATCTATCCCTCCCATGTTCATACGGATCTTCCTGCCTATTAGTCCAGTGCATTTATGAGAATAAAATACCAAACCTCAAACTAATTGCAACACAATGTTTCTTAGCAGGAATAAGTCTATTAACCAATTATAAACAACATACTAAAAATCAAAAAGGATCAAGAAAGGCGAAATTGATCAATTTTGTGAAATAGATAAAAAAAATTATAGCTTTTCAAGGATGTTTATAAAAAACTTCTTTTCACATGTGCTTCCATTTATATATCCATTTTGTTGAGTACACAATCCTGATTACAGAACAGAAAACATTTTCCAGATACGTTGAGAATTTTTCGAGTTATGTGCCTCCAAAATTGGGAGTTTGTCTAATTTCAGAGCCTCAATTTCTGAAGAATTAGCTAAAATCCATATTTTAGGGTCTAGTATTTTAAAAACTAGAGAACAATAAAGGGATATCTTACTGTTGTATTAGTTGCCTCACTATATTGTGCACAAAAAAATGATTTCTTTATGCATCTATGATCTAGAAGACAAAAATATTCTTAAACAAAATGTGTGTTCCATTGTATGGACTGAATTTGCCTTGAGACACAGAACTGGTGTGATGAAATACCATATTTGAGGTCATACAACTCAATAAATTGATATCCATATGCCCTGTATTTCTCATAACCTCTTATGTATACTAGGTTAAATACACTGTGCTGGAATTGCTAAACACATATGTGCCATAATCAACTTATGGCCCTATGAATCCTTTGTATTGACTCTTTTCCAAAAATGCCATTTTGGACTGTTTTGTGGTGTTTTTGTCCATTTTAAAGTTTTTTTGTGTGCACAAATAGTAAACAACAATGAATACAATTAGTGTTTAATGTGTAAAATCATTTGAAAGTTCCTCCTAAAACACTTAGTGTTAGGAAAAATATGATTACATTGGTTATGCCAATCAACAGTCACTGGATTTCACATATTTTTCAAGAAACTGACTCCAAATTTGAATGTTGATAATGGGGTAGGTGAAATCACAAAGGCTATGATCTTGTCACCATATTGTAGTCATTGGAGACAAAGGGTTGTTTTATCCAGTTTGCGCAGATTATTCTTGCATGGTAAACAGTTTAGTACTTTATTAATTATTAGATGTTTATTTAGAACTTTTATCAGCATGTTATATAGAACCAGCCCGAAATAATGATTCGCCATTGAGTTACAACAAAAAGGATCGTAGCTCTAAATATGAACATCAAAACAGGAAGCAGTTTACTCTGTATGAAAGAATAAGGTTTGTAGGAGCTGGTGATGTTAAAGTTTTATGCATCAAGGTCCATATTTTCTAGATTTTGTCAATATGGTTTCCCCTACCCCATTTTTCAGATATTCAAATTTGGCATCAGTTTCCAGAAAAATTAGTGAAATTCAGTGACATTCATTGACATATCCAACATAAGGCATTTATTTCAACACTAAAGTGTTTCAGGAGGAAAGTTCAAATGATTTTGCACATTAAACATACATTTTTTTTACAATTTATAAACAAAAACCTTTAAAAATGAACAAAAAACGCCCCAAAATGGCATTTTTGGATGAGTCAATTCTAAAGATTAATAGGGCCATAATTTGATTTTCTACACCATGATTTGGGAGATATACCTTTACAATGTGTTTAACGATGTATACTTAAGTGATTGTGAGAAAGACAGGGAATATGGATATATAATTATTGATTTGTATGACATCAAATATGCTATTTCATCACGCCGGTTCTGGACCACAGGCAAATTTGGCTGTCCATACAATGGTGGAACACACATTTTGTTTAAGAATATTTTTGTCCTCTCAATCATAGATGCATAAAGAAATCATATTTTGTGCACATTTTACTTTATTTTTTAAAATACAAGACCATAAAAAATGGATTATAACTAATTTTGAGAAATTGAGCCTCCGAAATTAGACAAACTCCAAATTTTGGAGGCACATAACTCAAAAAATACTGAACGTATCTAGGAAAGGTTTTCTGTTCTGTAATCAGGGTTGTGCACTCTACAAAATGGATATATAAATGGAAGGATGTGTGAAAGGAAGTTTTTTATTAACATCCTTAAAAAGCTATAAAATGAGTATTTTACCAAATTTTGACAAATTTATTTCACAAAATTCATCAATTTCGCATTTCTTGATTCTTGTTGATTTTTAGTAAATTATTTGTGATGGGTTAAAGTACTTATTCCCACTGAGAAACTTTGTGTTGCAATTATTTTGAGGTGAAACCATAAATGCACTGGACTATATAGCCTATATGCTTCGTCATAATATATAAATGGTGGGACGTCTGGCGTTCAATTAATTTAAAACCCTCGACGAAAGTTTCAATGGTGTACAGATTTCCCACGGAATAATAGAGTTGTTCCCCTTGTCATGATCGCTTGAACGAGTATTTTTCCAGACACGAGTGACACATGAAATTAATGCTTGATCACATGTTGCAAGACCACAAAGTGGAAATATACGACGATTGATTATTGACAGAAGTCTCATAAATAATTAAGTCAGAATATATTTTTCCTGTGAATTATTCTTTTAAAATTGCTATCAATGCTACTGCATGTAGCCGCATGTATTATGGATTAGTGCCACACCGCCGAATAATGTAAAAAATCCAGTCCGCGAGTTGATATATAGCCATGCAGGTTTGGATTCAATAACTTGTGTCTTCCAGGAAGAATAACAATTAAAATATAATTAATTTATATATAAAACGCACTGTGTATGTGTATTTATTATGGGCGTTTTAACACACCAGCCAAGTGTCTCGATTCACTTTAACGACTTTCGACTCTATAATAAATTCGAGTGATCAGCTCTTAAAAATTATCAACGACCATATATCTATTGACTGCGTGGCAACCAGTTATGAAGGCAGTCAATGCAATGCATGCATGTAGCATAGAGAGTGGGCCAATGTGCCCCCTGCATGGTTTATTCGCAAACAACTAAAACATATCGTGCAATACTCCAGGCAGAGTAAGTATTTCTGACATGACCTTAGTTCTTATATTTTAGGATTAATGGCACTACATGCGATGAAATAAATAAACACCGTTCTCCCAACCAACCCACCCCATCCATTCTTTATATTTCCGATATGTTATATAAAATACGAAATATACGCGTATATGGACATCGTGTCAGTCTATATATAATTATGTTATGCGTGATATATAGAGCGTATATATATGTTTTATTCAGCCAATACGCATACGATTGTTATTAAATACGCATTAAGACGACCGTGCCAATGGAGGTTTGGGTTGAGGCTAGAATTATTGACGAAATGCCGGAGATGTTTGAAGAAGTGCGTTTCTCTTACCTCCCCCAATCTCACCCATGAAGAGGAGAATGCATCTCGGGGAGATAACCAAGGGATGCTCGCCTTCACCCCTATCTCACACACACAACAGGAAAATTTGACTTATGTTTGACCAAAGACGATCACAATTATTTAATACAAATCCCCGTTATTTCGTCAAAGTACGTTCTATATAGAGTTATCACCCTTCCGATTAACTCCGGATAGTTATTTATAAATGTAATTCTACATATATGACATAACCTAGCGTGTCACCTGCGTTTGAATATCAATCGCTATATATATCTAATCGTGAGCCAAGATTAAATATATGAGTGTCGCTATATATAATCAACAGAGCTGAAAATATATCCAGATCGAAGCTCTTGAATATAAACCTGGCTAACATTACTGCTACTAGCGCGTACATATTTATAAGCGTGTATAATTTTACATTAGCATTAGTGCATTTGCAGCTTCGAATGAGGCGTGTAAGTAGCATGTGTTATATGTGTTGTGTTTGGCATATAGAACTTTCACCAGACATACCCATTCCCTTCATACAGGCCCTCAACGTTGTTGCTACCTCGTCCTGATCGAAACCATCTCGTGGGCGAATTGATCCCTATCAATGCATAATGCAAAATTGTCAAATATAATATGTACATTAATTTAGCAACACCGTGGTACATGCATGGAATTGGAGCCACGTCCACAGCACGGGTTCTTGGGGATAATATAAATGGTGACCAGTGCATAAATTCAGAAAATAACGGTCCGGCTTTGCGTTCTGTGTGTAAACTATTGCTACTGTACAGAGGCAATCTTCAGGCTTTGATACACGACATATTCTGTTTAAAAATCATAAGTTGTGTGTCCCAAATAGTGGCGCAATATCATTAAAATGTGCAGCTAGCCATCAAAATTGTATTAATATAACTGTTATCGCTAACTGGCCGAGCAAATAAAATCAATGCAAATAATTACACTCCATACGCAAAGCCAGACCGTTCTGTGCATGTGGTGATGGTCAGGCTGAAAAGGAACTAGCAAAAACTCTCCGTGGTGCTCCGGGTCTTTTCCATGTTAATTATACAGTGAAGAGTGTATATTGAGCTACATGTTCACCAATGTTTTTAATGACCGAAATGACTCAAGATATAATATATATACACTGCATGCCATTCCAACTCGAAAAAGTTGACTATATATATATATATATCACCAGAGAGATGTTGGCTAACATTGACTGTTCGGTCAAAAGGCTTTATTTTCTGAAAATATATGCATGTGAAAATATGTTCATATAACTGATAAAAAATAATCATGTATTTTCATTATGTGTTCGTTTTAACCCGGAACACCAGTCGGAGATTTCAGCACATTGTTAGTATCAAAGAACAAACACTTATCTCTGATCATCAGAGTCTGATGTGTGGAGAGATTCAAGCTTTTGAGTTTCCATGAAAACCTACCCATGCCTTTCATGGCAGCACGGAGGATAGTCGAAACCTCATCTTGGTCGAAGCCGTCTCTGGGTTTAACGGTCGGTTTCTGTCAGAACAAAGCTTATACACTAATTATTGAGAAACATGATGCAGATTAAAAACAAATTTATCAACAGATTAGGCCTCACATCAATCTCATCATTTGGCATTAAATACCGGATAGTCCTTCCTGTGGATGACACAGCTGGGACAGATCATATATCTAATAAAATAAAAGTTACACATTGAGTATCATCGTGCATGTTCGCCATTCACCAGCCGGCTTGTGTTCAAGTTACCAGGAATCGGACGGTTGCACGGTACATCTATATGGATAGTTTATGTATAATTTGCTCTTCTGAGCTTCAGAAGATATATCGATAGATTAGACGGCAATATCTTCAATAATTCTGATAACCGGAGTCAGTTTTAAAAATAATAAAAAACTTGCGTCCCAATGACCTTGTAACACTTTCTTGACAGGAGCTGCGCTGGCGCAGCATCAACCTCTTGAGTGCTATACGTCAGTACCGAGTACGGACGTATAAAATGTCACGCCGTGTGCTATTCGTCCGTACTGAGTACAGACCTATAGGAATCACTGAACTAAATGGTTTCTCATATATAGGCGACAGTGTTAACGTTTCGACCGAATTCACTGAATTGAAGCCAACACGTGCAGGCTATTCCCGTGGTGTTTACCCAGCTAGATTGACACCAGTTGATCACGAAAATGCAAGAAAAATCACAGGTCATGTGTTTACTTTTTGAATAAATTCCACGGCAGGGCTATCACACAGCCAAATTTTGTCTGGAAAAACCTAGAACTACAGCAGCTAGCTAAATCAATTTACCACTCACAAAAATCCATTCCCCCATTAATTCACCAGTTTAAATTATTTAGATATTATGTACAAATCAAATAAACACGATGTCATCCTTTAATAACGTTCACGTGTATCAGGTGAAGGTCATTCTTCATGTACCTTCACCGTTAGCATTCCACGGTGTACTCGCTCCCCGACTCTGGAACACATTTAGCTCCCTGATTCATATACTACTCAAGCACACTAGCAGTCGGCCATTCGGTATAACTGGAACTCAGAAATTGGTGCATCGGAACAATTATATCGAAGTTTCAAACCGTTTATGATGTTCCACGATTGTGAATTATAATGCCCTTCAAACTGAGTCAGTATTATGGTTTTCGTGATATTCCGCCGCTATATATTTTCACTGGAAAATGGCCATAACGTCAACAACCCAGCACTCAACGTCATATGGGTGATTCTCGCTTATAAATGTGGAACAATTGGTGAAGCAGCCATCTAGCATAAAATATGTGCATGTTACCATGACATAATGCATATGTGAATTTCAGGTAGAGTGTGCGACACCAAAAAAATAAAATACCACTGCCTGATAGTCAATCCCACAAAGACCAGAGCAGCTTCAGTATGCAGAATCGATACCTACGTTACTGAAGCCAAGACTACATTCAAGTGTTTCAACACGATTTGCATTGACTAAATAAGCCACTGAGCTATTCGCATCGCCTAAAATTACAGCGCTCGAGGCAAACTTTTAGAAATCGTTTGAGTTGCAACTGTCAGAAATATTACATCAGAATTAAGATCAGTTTATGCCATGAAGCCAGAATGTGGATACCTACGTTACCACCGAGTACAGCGAGGTGTAATTTGTAACAAACGCAACAGATACATGTCTACCACCATACACAAATACCCACATGTAATTGTTATTCTGGAGGGGTGATTAAAAATAACAATTGATATTCCACATTGTGAGTGTTACCATATATGTCAGGAAACCAATGGTTGTAAAACTATCGATACCTACGTTACCACGGTATTATGACACTACGACCTACATATTTTAATTTTATTTCGGTTACATATCATCTGGTACACACCAATGACCATTATGGGTGGTGGATTGCTTTTGATATCCAATTGTTGTATTTGCTGTACCCAGATGAACCGTGAAATCGATACCTACGTTACCGATACATACGTTACAAAAATTTAATGTTTTTTTTAAAGTCGCCCAAAACGTTCCATTTTTCGCGTAGAATCAGATTAATTAAAGGCTGCACGTAAACAGATATGAAAGTTAGCACAACATATCAGCAAACAATATATATATGAAGTTTAAAAAGATTCAATCGAGTGTGTTTTAAATAGACCTAGCATATCTGGATATCGGTTTTGTTTTGGAAGTGTAGGTGAAGAACTACTAGCGAGTCCGCGGTTGTTGTGGGTATCAAATTTACGTTTATGACACATGAGAAAAAAACATCAGGGCATGCATGTCTTCTTTGTTAAGTTTTAATGATATTGTCACTTTAGCACGATTAAAATGTGTTTGTATAAACAAAATTTGTACATTATGCAGGTCGAAGATGTACCATGATTCGAACTCACAACCCTTTGATCCGTAGCACGATCCCACGAAAAATGTGACATTTGACCTACTACGCGCCATAACATAACACCACAAACGAAATACTATTTTTCAAATGTATATAATAACTTACATGTACATCGATGTTTAAATGCACCATATATATAATTAAGGTATATATATATACTGATATATATAATACTAGCCGATGAGCCCGACGTTGTCCGGGCTATTCAAAAACCAAATTTCAAGTCGATAGCTCCACCCGTTTCCGAGATCTGGTCTGCGCATGCGCGAAGCTGGCGTCGCACGGGCTCGGCGACCCGATAAAATTCGTATCCGGGGCAAGATACATTCACATACCAAATTTCAAGTCGATAGATCCACCCGTTTCCGAGATCTCGTCTGCGCATGCGCGAAGCTGGCGTCGCACGGGCTCGGCGACCCGATAAAATTCGTATCCGGGGCAAGATACATTCACATACCAAATTTCAAGTCGATAGCTCCACCCGTTTCCGAGATCTGGTCTGCGCATGCGCGAAGCTGGCGTCGCACGGGCTCGGCGACCCGATAAAATTCGTATCCGGGGCAAGATGCATTCACATACCAAATTTCAAGTCGATAGCTCCACCCGTTTCCGAGATCGCGTCTGCGCGAAACTGGCGTCGCACGGGCTCGGCGACCCGATAAAATTCGTATCCGGGGCAAGATACATTCACATAGCAAATTTCAAGTCGATAGCTCCACCCGTTTCCGAGATCTCGTCTGCGCATGCGCGAAGCGGGCGCCGCACGGGCTCGCCAATACGACAACGTCCACCGCCTGGTCAAACTACACACACGTACCACGTTTCGTCCCGATCGGTCGAGAATCGTAGATTTGTATTAATGACAGACAAACAAACAGACAGAGGTCTTCAAAATATATATGAGACTAGCCGATGAGCCCGACGTTGTCCGGGCTATTCAAAAACCAAATTTCAAGTCGATAGCTCTACCCAGTCCGACGTTGTCCGGGCTATTCAAAAACCAAATTTCAAGTCGATAGCTCTACCCGTTTCCGAGATCTGGTCTGTGCATGCGCGAAGTTGGCGACGCGCGAAGTTGGCGACGCACGGACTCGGCGACCCGATAAAATTCGTATCCGGGGCAAGATACATTCACATAGCAAATTTCAAGTCGATAGCTCGGCTCGCCAATACGACAACGTCCATCGCCTGGTCAAACTACACACACGTACCAAGTTTCGTCCCGATCGGTCGAGAATCGTAGATTTGTATAAATGACAAACATACAGACAAACATACAGACAAACATACAGACAAACATACAGACAGAGGTCTTCAAAATATATATGAGACTAGCCGATGAGCCCGACGTTGTCCGGGCTATTCAAAAACCAAATTTCAAGTCGATAGCTCTACCCAGCCCGAAATTTCAAGTCGATAGCTCTACCCGTTTCCGAGATCTGGTCTGCGCATGCGCGAAGCTGGCGTCGCATGGGCTCGGCGACCCGATAAAATTCGTATCCGGGGCAAGATACATTCACATAGCAAATTTCAAGTCGATAGCTCCACCCGTTTCCGAGATCTGGTCTGCGCATGCGCGAAGCTGGTGTCGCACGGGCTCGGCGACCCGATAAAATTCGTATCCGGGGCAAGATACATTCACATAGCAAATTTCAAGTCGATAGCTCCACCCGTTTCCGAGATCTCGTCTGCGCATGCGCGAAGCGGGCGCCGCACGGGCTCGCCAATACGACAACGTTCACCGCCTGGTCAAACTACACACACGTACCAAGTTTCGTCCCGATCGGTCGAGAATCGTAGATTTGTATTAATGACAGACAGACAGACAGACAAACAAACAAACAAACAAACATACATACAGACAGAGGTCTTCAAAATATATATGAGACTAGCCGATGAGCCCGACGTTGTCCGGGCTATTCAAAAACCAAATTTCAAGTCGATAGCTCTACCCAGCCCGACGATTTCAAGTCGATAGCTCTACCCGTTTCCGAGATCTGGTCTGCGCATGCGCGAAGCTGGCGTCGCACGGGCTCGGCGACCCGATAAAATTCGTATCCGGGGCAAGATACATTCACATAGCAAATTTCAAGTCGATAGCTCCACCCGTTTCCGAGATCTCGTCTGCGCTGGCGCCGCACGGGCTCGCCAATACGACAACGTTCACCGCCTGGTCAAACTACACACACGTACCAAGTTTCGTCCCGATCGGTCGAGAATCGTAGATTTGTATAAATGACAGACAGACAGACAGACAAACAAACAAACAAACAAACATACATACAGACAGAGGTCTTCAAAATATATATGAGATATTAGAAAGTATGGCATCACGCCGAGTGCTTGAGCATGGTTCAATAGTCATTGTCGCCCGATCATTGGAAAGCGATCTCTGTATTCTCTCTCTCTGTTTCAATTGTTGAATTAAACGTTTGTTCGAATTAGAGTCTGCATATGTTGACTATACATTCATGTCTCTTGGGTGGTCGCACCGTTCCGCGCATGCTCGTGTAACACAATGGGTGCGCACTGAATCGTTTATATTTGAAACGATGACGGTGAAAATAAGGATTTCCGTACATTCAAGTTGAAAAGTGCACGATTCTATAGGAAACGCGCCAAAAGTTAAGTTAATCATTAACTCCAAATTACATGATACATACTCTCATTATCCAACGTGCCACCAAATGTGCGATATCTACGTTACCATGCACATATATATGTATTAAGTCATTCGCCAAGTTATTGAAATTGAAAATATATATAGATTGAATTCCTATTAGTGATTCTCAAATGATCTTACCAGGTACGAGGAAAAAGTAACATATTATAAAGAATATGTCCATTTATAGCTATGCATTACATCCGGTTCTTACTATGCTTGCCATGCAGGCGCATGGAACATGTGAATAGAATGTTATATATTGTATTTTGGTACGAAAACTAACTACATTGCACATAGCAAGTCAATACTATATTGCAAATGTATATGCAATAACTTACATGGTTGTTTCAATGCATTGTATGTCACATATGAACATCGGCAGTAGCACAGCGATACCTACGTTACCAAATTAGTGTCCCATTCCGAGGTAGAATATGTCAGTTCATACGCCAGGGGCATTAGTAACACCGTGATTTTATTCGATCATATTATTTCAGTATAAGATTTTGTCATAACCGTGCGATAAGGGT
Source organism: Siphonodentalium dalli (assembly GCA_032622095.1). Lineage (NCBI taxonomy): Eukaryota > Metazoa > Mollusca > Scaphopoda > Gadilida > Siphonodentaliidae > Siphonodentalium > Siphonodentalium dalli. Next base: position 149,387,499 of record CP136063.1, read on the forward strand.
GGTTCTTTGTCAACCAGGAGTCAATTGAGCTACTTTTAATTATAAAATGCACAAATATTAGTCATTTTTTTCGACGATTTCGTACTCTATCAATATGATTCGCTGGGTACACAGTCTCCTCATTTTTCACTTAATCAGATGGAAATATAAATCTATGTTTACCAGCTGTGTCTCTTTTAAAAAACGTTAGCTTCCGGAGTCGAATTTCTAGTTAACTTCAACACAATAACTAACTATTAACAGAAGATCAACCAATCGGCAACGTAGGTATCGGGAGGCAATTTTCGGTATCGGTGTCACCTTTATTGGAGTAGCCAAATGTTAGAATCCCTCTGATTGGTGTTGCTGAAAATTATTTTGATTATTATTTGTATCCAACAGAACAAAAAAATGTTGTCGCCAATTGCCCTAGCGCAGTTTTATTTTTTGACATTTTTTTAACTGCAATTGTACCCCATAAGCGAGAACCACCCACATAACACCACTAGCAGTGAAGCTGTTAAAGATCCTGTGCCAGTGCATTCTCTTGGAGCCTAATTGCAATGGCTTAAAAAGAATGCATCGGCTAAAGAAAGTCAAGGTAAATATTGTTAGGCCACTGTATTCTCTTATATTTGCGAGGCTCCCCATGGGTATATTGATTGTATTATGGGTCAAAAAGATTAAACGAATTGTTGTTGACAGGCAAAGTTAGAAGTGCTCAAGTCACTTCCGCGATTAACTCCATCGACTCCGTAGGCCTATATGCGCAAAGTTAGTAGGGAATGTGCGATCGTATAATATACTATACACTGTATCGTATACTTATGTCATATATATGATCTACATATTTGCATGCAGTACCTAAATTACAAACGGAAGGAATGTCAATATTAAAGTGGTTCGTCTGCAAATATGGGAAGTCAAAATGTTGACATAATTATTCAGTCTTTTCCCGCACCTATACATACCAGTACATGCATATCCCAAATGTGTAGGAATGTGACGAAAATGTTTCCGCCTTCTATAATCCTTCGCACATTTAACTTGTATATAAATTACGCGCAGCGCTTATATGCGATATATACCGTTGACATTTCATGAATGGTGTATGGTTTCTTGATATGAGATTTAAATCTCACAAGTTCACATATCGCATATACTCCGATATAGATTAAATGGTGCATACCATTGCCCTGACTGACGTATTTTGTTTCACAGAACATGGAAAGTTAGCAATGCATAAATAACATGAGTGTAGCATGATTGCTCGTGGATTCATATATATATGTGAACACATTCTCATTAATTTCTTATCGAAATGGTCATGTATCGATCGGAACGGCACAGTGAGATATTCCTCAACTCAGATCGAACCCGTGTCAACCTCGTCTGTTAGCCCAGACTGCGACGATCGTATCCACGATCTAACCACATAATTATATAGGTTACTGGGATATCCTTAAACGGAAGCCCTTTCACCGAGTTTATGGGTGGTGTGAAAGCGGAAAAAGTGCGACAATGTAATTGTTCCGAACTTCCGAGATAATATAGTTGTTTGATTGAGGAATCATATACTCCTATATATATGTGTGCCTAATAATAGTGTCAGCACGATTATTAATTTTGAAGAAAATTCCAACGATCACTATTATTTCGCATTGAGACAGATTGAAATTGCCATCACTGTTATTAAAGGTACTCAATCCGATCAGATGGTCCCCATCTCAACAGATTGCAACAACAACAATCCGATCAGAGGGTCCTATATTACTATTTCTTTGGCATTGGGGTTAAAAAATATTTGATTAGATTAAACAAAGCTCAGAGTTATTAGATATGGATTTTTGAAATTTGTTATTTTCTCGAGATGAGTACTAATAATTGCCCTTAATTTCGTAATCTGCTCGAGATGTGTACACCAAAAACACTATTCAAACAGACAAGGATGGATAACTCTAAAATCAAGTGGTAATAATAACGCAATTTTGACTGTTCTGGGACAGAAAGAATAGAAATAACGAAACTTCAAATATCGATATCTGATCACCCTGAGCGTTGTTTGGTAGGTTCCTCGACTCGAATCAATTGTTTTTCATGAAACAACGGTGAAATAAATGCACTTGGTGCATAGTAAGTAAAATTGCCGCCATTGTGGATGCCATATTATCTGGAGTCTCTGCGACTCGGCCACTTTTTTTCTTGGTAACAACCGAAAAAAAGTTCCCCGGGGATGGGGGTGCAGGAATCAGGATCGATAAATATCTCCTGGACTATGCCCCGCTCGGAGGTTATTTCGTATTGATTGTTTTGACTCCTTATAAATTATACCAAAAAGAGAAATAAAATTATGTAATAACCATATAATCCATGCACGGGTCATCGGAATCGAATAGACCCCATGCAAGCGCAGAAATATGAACGAGTGTGCTACCTGTTATGTGGTCGAGTTACCTGTGCAATTATATGCACGGCGTGAATATATGCAGTTATAATTTATGTACTATAAAAGGATCGACATGCAGAAAATACAATCTTCAGAAAGCTCGTATTAAATAAGTGATTAAATGTCATTAAAATTCGAGGTATATATATATATATGCAGGCTTATAAGGTTGCACGTTTGTGACTCATTGATGTGTGTCGGTGTATGCACACCAGGATTTTGTGGAGTACGAGTTCACTGCCTTGGGGCATTAACAAAATCGCTGTGAATGAAAGTTTACCGGTATCCGCTTTACTATCCACGCTTTCTGCCTATAACACCAGGCAGTCCGATTTTACATGGTCTATTATACGCAATGTGCGCATTTATGTATATAGCTTGACAACACACGATTCATATTGAATAGACCACAAATATTAATATATTCGACATGAATAGACCAAGGTCTCACATGGTGATCCACAATGGTTATGTTCTCAGATAAAGCGCGCATACTTGTGAGAAATTCATGCAAGCTATAGTGTCTCGCAATGTTCAATTCAAACTATATATATATTGGGCTAAATGGCCTAATTTGAAAAGAATTTTAACTCATACGAAAGTGTAATATGCTACGTTGCAATTGCACATATTAGTCCACGCCATCCATCGCGAGATTATACCGAGTCCGTGTCTCCATCACTCTGACATATATAGGCTATATACGCCAGTATACCAGTAATCGTATGGTCACAGATGAAATTTCGGAGGAAGTGCATTGTGATGTTTCCAGAATGGCAGATCAAGAATTTCGAAGGTAGTGGGTTCGAACCCATGTTCAGACTGATACGCGTCCTAACTCTCGGCGAAAGGGGCTTCCTTTGTTAAGGATGTCCCGTAGCCGATGTGGTTAGGTCGTGGATAAGATAATCATAATCTGGGCTAGACGAAGTAGGCGCGGGTTCATACCCCGGCATGGATGGAAATCGGGACCGATTCTTTTCAAGGTTGATTTGGTTTGAGGGACAATGTACCATTCCGATCGACACAATCATGGCAATAACGGTAATTCTTTAGGTATTGATAAGAACATGAACTGAGCCAGACATAGAGAATTTTAATCCTAAATCATAAGTACTATATAAGATCATGTCAGAAATCCCTACCAAATGTCCTGTGGTATCTCAGCGGAGCGATGGGAGATAATTCTGCCTGGAGTTTGAACAAAATCATGGTGTGCATACACCGACACACACAAATGAGTCACAAACGTGCAACCATGCATAATTATAAGCCTGCACATATATATTTCTTCCATTTTCGTAAAAAGTTGGTGTCAATCTAGTTGGGTAAACATCACATTATACTTAGTGGCCCGTAGGCTTCAATTCAGTAAATTTGGCGAAACGTTAACACTGTCGCCTATATGCATGGGAAACCATTTAGTTCAATGATTCCAAGAATGGCGCGTTGAGGGTTACAGTGAAGTAATTAGTCTTGATTGACAGCCGTCTTGCTCTAAGTATGCTTGGTTGGAGTCAGGTCCGTCCTGGTTATGAAGTAATTCGATTGGTGGCGCCCTCCAACGGATTTTGGACCAAGATGCAGGAGAGAATTAAAAAAATTATGGGCTCTGGTTGGTTAATAGTAGTTTCGATATTTAAAGTTTAAACATAAAATACATGCAATCACTCCTCTTGAAATTTCAGGACTCCAAACAAAACATTGGCACATTGTAAAGCACGTGGTTGAATTTTTTTGGTGCGAGGTAAAAAATGTCAATATTTTGTTCATGCAATTCTGACTCTCGATTATAAATCCCAAATTTAAAGGTACATTCCATGCACGACGATATGATTTTTTTTCATGCAGAAACTTTGCGCAGATGCCAATCCTGGTGACCGTGTACTCATTTATCACAATTCGTGGATAGTCAGGGCTGCAGGTCATTTTATGTTAACACTCAGGCCTATCAGGGGGGGGGTGAAAAAATTTCTTCCGGCACGTATGCCGGGGTGGGTGGGTGGTCAAACCCACCAACAAGCAATTTTTTCCGCAACTAAAAAAAAAAATTCCTGCTTGTTTTTAGTGTTTTGGCAATGAGTTGGGCTTCAAAACCACTTTGAATCAGTTTGAATGAGAGAAATAATGTAATTCTAACTGGTAAACTGACTGCAGGCAGTTATCGTGTTGTATTTTGTTGCAAATTTTGAAATCCAAGATGGCCGCTGGCAGCCATGTTTTTTTGGCCGAATGACCTCAAAATTACTCATTCCTATTTACATGTCCATGTTAACATCCATGATAAATAGTATGCACAGAAATTCATATACAGCTGTTTACAGTGAATTTCCCCCCGCAAATCTCTGTTTTAGTGTTAAAAGGGGGGGTGGGTGTCAAAAAATGGTCGGAAAAAACTGCCGAAAACGGAAAAAAATTTGGCGGTGGGGGTGGGTGGGTACAAAAAATGATCGAAAGGGAAAAAATGCCATACGTGCCTGAAATTTTTTTCCGACCCCCCCCTGGGCCTATGGGAAATAATTACTTCACTGTAACCTGAATGTCACATATGTGCATAAATCCCTGTCAGTTTTCCCGGGATATCGAAGTGCACGAAATGCGATGCATATACCGTACATGTATATAAATTGATTATCCGAGCCACTTGGTAACATTTGCTCCAATAAATATACAGGCGATGCAATTTCTCAATGGATAACTCGCATGCTTGCAGGTATTGATATTCATGAATGTACACCGGCAGACGATTTATCTGTAAGCCTTAATTGTATCATAGCTTCATAGCTCGGTTGCAAGTTGTCTGGACATTCTTATGAATTTGCCAAATATTACAGCGGCGATGAACCGCCACCTCAGGCCTCGTCGGTTATTAATATGATACACCAGATTACTAATCTGTTATAACAGATTAGTTAATCTGATATATCAGATTAGTTGGCATTTCCATGCATGCAGCAATGAATACGAATCCTATAGTATCTGCTCGACTGACTCTGTCGCACTGAACATACTTATATTCCCCCAACACCATAGCTATGTATATGAACAGTAGACCATTCCAATGTTTATAATTTTTGAAGGTACTCAATCCGATCAGACAGTCCCCATATCACCAAGCTACAACATTTCTTCAAAATACGCTTTAGTTTTCAGAATCGATTAATTGCAACAAAATAATGCTAACCGCTGTCAACTATATATGGTATCAAATTTCACAAAACGTGTTATTTATCAACATTTGGTTCAACGAAATATGGCAGTATTATCACGAAAGTATCACGAAATTCGGTCGTATGACCACTTGATTTTAGAGTTATCCATCTTCATCCGCAATTTTGTCCGAGACCGTGCGTTTGACGTTTTGCTGGGCCACAAATAATTGCACATCTCGAGAAACAACAAACTTCAAAAATCGATATTTTATCACTCTGAGCTTTTATGGGTGGGTTCCTCGACTCAATCAAATATTTTACCCCCCCCCCCCCGAAACCAAAGAAATAGTAATTTAGGAGCGATAGTTCGGATAATGCATCTTTAAACTAAATGGGATATTCCATTCAGAAAAGAAAGTGTTAAAGGTAAAGTGGAACATTGCATCTGTAAAAACAAAGACACCCAGAACGCCATAACTTCCAGAGTGCGACAAAATTACATGTATGCATTCTTCCAGCATGCTGCTCTGTACCATTACCATACATGCATACAGTACCATAGAACATCCTGGTTTGACAAATGTTGATTAATGTTTAACCATGCAACGCAAGCCAATATGGCCTCAAATGATACGTTTGCCAACTTTAAATTCAGCAGCAGATTATCAAAAACGTCACAAAATTCACAGAAAACAATAACAATCTACCATAATTATAGTACATAACACTATATATACTGGCTGGTAGCAGGTTTAAAAAGTATATGGTACTTACTTGCCGACCAATTAATCTGACTTTGTGCGCACGTATACAGACCTGGTCAGATTCATTTCCATAAAATATAGTATTATACCGGATTCAGCAGAAATCCATAAGATTTTTTGTTGTTGCAAAATCCATATTTTATAGTACCAAAACTTACTTAATTTCAGGTTTCCAAAGTGAAGTATGAGTTGTGATAGTTTGCAATTGAGATTTTTTGAAAAATCACGAATGGGGTGCCTCCTTAAATTGATTAGCAGTTTCTGACTGAGGGACACAAATTTTCACATCTGAACATTAAAATTGCAAAATCCTAACATCTCTAGACTGGACTCCAGCTTTCTAAGTGTTGGAAATTTGGAAATTTCCAACCTGTATGACGCCCCCCCCCCCCCCCCCCCTGATGTTGGAAAATTCCAGCTCGAAAATGTTTGAACAAACGTAGAAACATATGCAAATATTGGTCTGAAAGCAACAAATTTCTCACTAATACATTGTTGAAAAACTGAACTACGATAACAATCTCAACCTATTGTTGATATGCATAACAAGGCGTAAGCTGAATTTCATGGCGGTTACATTTGGTGATACACCGAGCGCTCGTCTCTAAAGGCCAAATGTGTTCCACATTACACTTCCTCGTCAACATTCATATCCGGTTAACGAGCGTTATTTATTAAAGACATATTAGTTGTGGATTTATTACATAAAACCCATCGGGCAGTATCAAAACAATCCCCATAGGAAGAATGTAGACAGGAACTTAGATTGTCGAAAATTCAAACCACATCGACTATGACATTTCAGAGAACACAACACAACGGTTGAACTAAGTGCACATGTAAATGTTTATTAGTTTATTCGGGACGCATTTTTGGGCATAAACAGTAAACATCACAATTATTGCACCAATAATTATAATAATTGTGTGTAATTCGTTTATAGCAATGGTGCTGTTTTCCGACTATTTGGATATAAAATTTATGAAAATAACTTATGTTCGCATGATTATTCATTATTCCGTTCGGAACACCCCGGTGAATGTTTCACATCACTTTAAATGTAGTTGTACCGGTCATGTAGCATTCGGCTAGAGTTACATACAAACTGTGATATGATATGGCGATAATAACGATTATTATGGTGAAAATCTAATATAAGATACAGTAATGCTGTAATTAATCGACTCCTTAACCAGAGCAGAATTATGGGTAACTTTTCAGGATTTAGTCGGAAATATGGCTTGTTGGCATTCATCGGAAAGCTCTGTATCTTGCATTCGTCGAGAGCTTTCCGATGAATGGCAACAAGCCATATTTCCGACTAAATCCTGAAAAGTTATCCATAATTCTGCCCTGGTTAAGGAGTCAATTAATTAGAGCATTACTGTATACAGACCATTTCCTTATGTTAATTTATTCTTAAGTATTCGCACATTTTAGATCGGAATCGATACGATTCATTGATTTAATATATGATTACTATAATGCTGGTGTCTCACTTATGTGTATACTATATATAAGACAATATATCACCCAATTTGCATTCAGATTTTTTATCACCCAGAATATGGATTGTTTAAACAGAAAACAGTCGTCAACAAGCTGAAAAGAAGAACAATATATAATAACACTGCATGAATGCAATATAATTATATTATAATTGAGACTTTATATATTAAGACTTACCGGCATGATGCTTTATGTTCCGAAGTATCCGATGTAAGATAAAGTAAACTAGCCACACCTTAATCTTGACTTCCACGCGGCACTCTGACACGGACTTGTCAACCTACACAAGTGATTCAGTGAACGCAGGTATAATCTCGTCGCTCGATGAAATCACATGACCGTAGTAAAAACTCGTAGGATGTATACGGACGTGAATCATTGGAGTGTGATACGATTGCCAGGTGAAACCAACTGCAGACGGAAACCTTAGTGGGTGTATTTGTACTATAGTTGGGCGAAAGTAATATATATTTGTTCTTCTGAGGAAAAACTATATAGCATGTGTATGCGTCAGTAGACTAAACAGAAACAGTGTACGCCAATTTGTTTTAATGAATGCGGTTGGGTTCAGACTGAGTAATATTTAAAGCGACATCATGTTCAGACACAATGTCGGGATGGGTGTGGTTCTGAGCCACTATGTAGAGCCATTCTGTGTAAAAATTCACTCAGGAGTCACTCTGCCAACATACTGTACTCTGAATCTATGCTAATCTCGTCGACATGGACTTTCTCTGAATCGTGCGGACACACCCACAGGGACGTGGCTAGAGGGTCTCCGTTGGGGGTGCCTCTTTATAAACCATGGTTATATCTACCTGTTATGATAATATTCATATATTTTGAAACTGAAAAGTGCACAAATCATAACATCTAGTGGTCTAACTCCAGACAAATGCACACGACTACGGGCAATAGACCAGGACACACCGGACCGACCATGGTTGTTCGGCCCGGTGTGAGAAAATTTAGAAAACTAAACAAGAAAATCGCAAAATCCTAGCATCTAGACTGACCTCAAGCTTTCCTAGTGTTGGAAATTTCAAACCTCATACTCTCCCTTAGATTGGAATTTTCCCAACTGATGACCATTTCAGTCAACAATTTTAACCAAATGTAGTAAAATATTGCTTACTTAAACTCATTTGTAGTTTTTCATTGGCCACGGGGAGTGACCAGGACACACCGGGCCGACCATGGTTCGGGCCGGTGTGCGAAAATTTTGAAATCGGAACAACTTGAGAAAATCGCAAAATCCTAGCATCTAGACTAACCTCAAGCATTCATAGAGTTGGAAATTTCAAACCTGACACCCCGACTTAGGTTGGAAAATTTCCAACTGATAATTCCAGTGACAATTTTGACCAAATGTAGGACAATATTGGTTTCTTAAATTAACTAAAAGTTTTTGACTGGCCATTGGGGAGGGACCAGGACACAAGCTTTCCAAGTGTTGGAAATTTCCAACCTGACACCCCTAAGGTTGGAAAATTTCTAACTGATGGCCATTTCAGTCCAAATTTTTTACCAAAAGAAGGAAAATATGCAAATATTGGTCCAAAAACAATAAATTCCCCCAAATAAATTGTTTGAAAATCAAACTACAAGAACATTTTCAACCTATTGTTGGTGTGAAATTTCCAACTAATGTTGTGTCAGGTATGAAATTTCCAACTGTTGAAAATTTTGACCAAAGTTGGGGGGGGGGGGGGGTGAGACCCCCCATACCCCCTGTCGCCACGTCTCTGATGATAAGCTAGGTCGAGCGTGCTAGTTTTGTACATAGTTGACGAACATGACATTTTTAACTTATTCCCTATTCCTTATTCCTTATTTTTTTAAATGTCGTTTTCGACCGATTTGACGGCATGGGTGGGTAGCCGGCCCCAAATGCCACCTAGAAACACCCCGACCCCCCACCCATCACCCCCGGGGGTGAAAATGGGGTATGGACCATTTCGAGAACGGTAAGGATTTCGACCGATTTGACGGCATGGGTGGGTGGCCGGCCCCAAATACCACCTAGAAACACCCCGACCCCCCCCCCACCCATCACCCGGGGGGGGGGGTGCCACCCCGAGGGGGTGAAAATGGGGTATGGACCATTTTCGAGAACGGTAAGGATTTCGACCGATTTGACGGCATGCGACCATGCGAGCGTGACGTGTATGAGAAGGAATTCAGTCATATATGGAGTCTGACAATGCAAAAGAGGGCGAACACCAGCGATCGTCCATACGAGAGTGGCGTGTATGAGAAGGAATTCAGTTATATATAGAGTCTGGCAACGCAACAGAGGACGAACACCGACGATCGACCATACGAGCGTGACGTGTATCATAAGGAATTCATCATATATGGAGTCTGGCAATGCATAAGAGGACGAACACCGGCGATCGATCATACGAGAGTGACGTGTATGCGAAGGAATTCAGTTATATATGGAGTTTAGCAACGCATAAGAGGACGGACACCGACGATCGACCATGCGAGCGTGACGTATATGAGAAGCAATTTAGTCCAGTGCATTTATGAGAAAAAAATGCCATACCCGGAACTAATTGCAACAGAATTTTTTTTTGCTGGAATAAGTACATAAACCCTCCATAAACAACATACTAAAAATCGGCAAAAATCGGAAAAAGGGAAATTGGTGAATTTCGTGAAATAAATTTGGGGAAATTTGGTCAAATCATCAATTTATGGATTTTCATGGATGCATATAAAAACAATCAAATTCACAAATCCTACAAATGGTATGTGTATTGTGTCGACATCAATTTCCTGAACCCAGTACTGAAAACCAGTCCCAGATTCATTACGTATTTTTCGAGTTGTGTGCCTTCAAAAACGCGAGTTTACCTGATTTCGGCCCATTTTTTGGGCCTCAATTTCGAAGAATGAGCCAAAATGCCTTATTTATGATTAATTATTAAAAAAAACTAGAGCAAACTGAAGGGATTTCTCAGTGTTATAGTAAGTTCCTCACTAGATTAAACACAAAATATGATTAATATGTGTATCTATAATTAAGAAGAAGATTATATTCTCAAACAAAATGTGTGTTCCATTGTATGGACTTGGCCAATTTTGCCTCTGACACTGAATATGTGTGATGAAATGCAATATTTGAGGTCATGTAACTCAATAATTTAATACCCATATGCCATGCTTTTCTTATAACCTTTTAAGTATGTTGGATTGAACAAATTGTAAAGGTATTAACAGGACATTATATAAGAAAATAAACTTATGGCCCTTTGAATACTTAGTTTTAGCTTGCTTCCAAAGATGCCAGTTTGAGGCATTTTTGTCCAATCTAAAAGGTTTAGGGCCATACAAACAAAAAACAATGGGTGTTTTAATGTGTAAAATTATTTGAACTTTCCTCCCACAACACTTTAGTGATAAAAAATTAGCCTTACATTGGTTATGCCATAGTATTTCACTTGATTTCTTTCATTTTTCAGGAAACTGACTCCAAATTTTAACGTTGGTATAGGGGTAGGAAAAATCACAAAATGCAATCTTATCACCAAATTACAGCCATTTCAGACACAATGTTGTTTTCTTCCAGTTTGTGTACATTCCTGTTGCATTATAAAACTGCTTAATACGTTATCGGACGTTGATTTATAATTTTATGGTTATGTTGTATAAAAACAATCCCAAAATGCCAATTTGACATTTCACTGCCAAATTATGACAACAAATATTATAGCTTTGTCAATAAACATAAACAAAGGAAATATGAAAGTATGTATGAAAGAACAATGTAAGCAGAAACTGTTAATATAAAGTTTTCTGCTTCAAGATGCATAATTTTGAAGATTTTGTTGATATGCTTTCCCCTACCCCATTTTTCTGCCGTTCAAATTTGGAGTAAGTTTCCAAAATGATGAGTGAAATCCAGTGACATTCATTGGTATAACCATTGAAATGCTATTTTCTCAATAAAAAAATGATTTAAGAGGACAGATCACATAATTTTACACAATAAACTTTCGTTAATTTTTCTGAATATGCCTAAAATCCTTTTAAAATTGACAAAAACGTCCCACAATAGCATTTTCGGAAAAGAGGCTAGACTAAGAGTTCATAGGACCATAATTTTCCTTTCTTCACCAATGTATTTGGAAATTCCTTCACAATTTGTTCAATCTAGTATTCTCAAAATGTTATGAGAAAAGCAGAGCATATGGATATTAATTTATTGAGTTACATGACCTCAAATATGGCATTTCATCACACGAGTTCTGTGTCAAGGCAAATTTGGCTAAGTCCATACAATGGAACACACATTTTGTTTGAGAATATTTTATTCTCCTTATTCATAGATGCACATATTAATCATATTTTGTGTTTTATCTAGTGAGGAAATTACTAAAACAGTGAAAAAGTAATTAATTTTGCTCTAGTTTTTAAAATAATTAACCATATAATACGGCATTTGGCTCATTCTGCGAAATTAAGGCTCCGAAATCAGGTAAACTCGCGTTTTTGAAGTCACACAACTCGAAAAATACTTAAGGAATCTGGGAATGGTTTCCAGTTCTGGATTGAGGAAAATGTGGTCGACAAAATAGGCATGATATTTGTAGGCCTTGTAAATTTGAATTTTTTATATACATTCATGAAAACCCATAAATTGATGATTTGACCAAATTTTATCAATTTTTTTTCACGAAATTCACTAATTTCCCTTTTTCCGATTTTTGCCGATTTTTAGTATGTTGTTTATGGAGGGTATATGCACCAATTCCAGCAAAAAAAAATTCTGTTGCAATTAGTTCTGGGTAAAACCATAAATGCACTGGACTAATTCAGTCATACATGGAGTCTGACAATGCAAAAGAGGACGAACACCAGCGATCGTCCATACGAGAGTGACGTGTATGAGAAGGAATTCAGTAGAGTCTGGCAATGCATATATAAGAGGACGAACACCGGCGATCGATCATACGAGCGTGACGTGTATCATAAGGAATTCATCATATATGGAGTCTGGCAATGCATAAGAGGACGAATACCGGCGATCGATCATACGAGAGTGATGTGTATGCGAAGGAATTCAGTTATATATGGAGTTTAGCAACGCATAAGAGGACGGACACCGACGATCGACCATGCGAGCGTGACGTATATGAGAAGCAATTCAGTCATACATGGAGTCTGACAATGCAAAAGAGGACGAACACCAGCGATCGTCCATACGAGAGTGAAGTGTATGAGAAGGAATTCAGTAGAGTCTGGCAATGCATATATAAGAGGACGAACACCGGCGATCGATCATACGAGCGTGACGTGTATCATAAGGAATTCATCATATATGGAGTCTGGCAATGCATAAGAGGACGAACACCGGCGATCGACCATACGAGAGTGACGTGTATTATTAGGAATTTAGTCATATATGGAGTCTGACAATGTAAAAGAGGACGAACACCAGCGATCGTCCATACGAGAGTGACGTGTATGAGAAGGAATTCAGTTATATATAGAGTCTGGCAACGCAACAGAGGACGAACACCGACGATCGACCATACGAGAGTGACGTGTATGAGAAGGAATTCAGTCATATACGGAGTCTGACAATGCATACGAGGACGAACACCGTCGATCGACCATACGTGCGTGACGTGTATTATAAATAATTCAGACATATATAGACTATGAAAATGCATAAGAGGACGAACACCGACGCTCGACCGTACGAGCGTGACGTGTATTATAAGGAATTCAGTCATATATGGAGTCTGGCAAAGCATAAGAGGACAAAGACTGGCGATTGTCCATACAGGTGTGACGTGTATCAGAAAGAATTCAGTCATATACGGAGTCTGGCAAAGCATAATAGGACATAGACCGGCATTCGTCCATACGAGTGTGCAAGAAAAACTGTCAACTACTGTGTCATGAAATAGATTATCATGTGATCTGACAGCTTTTCCAGACTAATTAAACGCCCTATGGTTTTATGGCCGATTGCGGCTGTTCTCGAAAATGGTCCATACCCCATTTTCACCCCCTCGGGGTGGCACCCCCGGGGTGATGGGTGGGGGGTCGGGTGTTTATAGGTGGTATTTGGGGCCGGCCACCCACCCATGCCGTCAAATCGGTCGAAATCCTTACCGTTCTCGAAAATGGTCCATACCCCATTTTCACCCCCTCGGGGTGGCACCCTCCGGTGGTGATGGGTGGGGGTCGGGATGTTTCTAGGTGGTATTTGGGGCCGGCCACCCACCCATGCCGTCAAATCGGTAGAAAGCGACATTTTAAAAAATAAGGAATAAGTTCCAAATGTCATGTTCGTCAGAGTTGACGGGCGACAGTTTCTCTGAATCGTCATGATTTTTTGACGCAGAACGTTACATTCTCTACCATGACGTCGTGAAATCTCCCCCCCCAAACCCCCCTGTCGCCACGTCTCTGCACCCCCTCCCATGAATTACGGTAGGCAGTTGTTACCGGCCGGCTAAGGAAGGTTCGATTGTTGACCTTGACATGACATGACCTTTCGTGACGGAAGTAAAATTTATATTTCGCGCATGCGCTATGTGCAATTTTTCGTACTTGCGTAAAATTAAGCAAACAAAGTTTTTCATCTTGCTGAATTCAAACTTAATTGATTAGAACACGTATTTGAATATGATTATCAGAGTTTACCGAAATAGAATGTGGTATTGCGTGGGAACGTTACATCCTTCCATATGAATTCAACGACTATTGGCTGATGAACTGGTTAAAAATTCGATTTGAATCGAAGTTCGAGTGACAGTGACGATGACCGTGAATCGTGATATTGACATTCACATTGTTGTTGACATTTTTTATTGAATTTTGTTAGCGGCAACACTCGGGTCTCAACGAGAGAAATTGAGCAACCTTGTACATCAGCGAACATTCTCACAAGAAGAAAACCACAGTGTTCACAAGTGATCTAATCATTCTAATGTTTTCAAATGCAAGTGACTACTGGAACACAACAACAACAACAACACTCAAGTCTCAACACGTCAACAGTGTGTATAGCAACACCAACAGAATGAAAATGTACCAACTACACTGTGGAATTTGACAATACTATTATAAATAAGATTTGGACTGCATTGGTCTTAACTTAAGTCAAGCTGGAGTACATATTCAATTGCAATGGAATTATGGGTGTACAAGTGCCAAAAGACTCAATAGTTTATTTACAGTTACTAGTACTACCACTACTGCCTGATGAATAAATCCAGTGATTTTCAGTTCTATTTCATCATTGGAAAAGATGCAACACCATTCACTCAGCTTCAACAAATACGAGTTCCACTGTTGAGAATGAACGTCACCATGGACTGTCAAAATGAAACATCAGACTGACCAAATTCTTCAATTGTTGAATAAATCATCATGTACTACATGTTATATGATATGATGTAGTAGATATCCATATAAATGAATAATTTCTTCTTTGACTGCCACCCCATAAAATAAATCCAGCATAACCTTGGAGACCTACACGGAGCATACATATTACATATATAAATTCAAAAGAGAAGGTTTAAACATGTATATTGAGAGTCCCAACACACTAACCATGCAGTAACCAGATATGTTTTATACTATAATTACTACAGTAAAAGTAAAACAATTTTGGGAAACAAATTTACAATTTCTTCTGTACTTTAATTTGAAGCATTTCACTGTTCAGGCTCTAACTTGAACCTGGTAATTGTTTGCTTATATCATGTAGCAAGGATTAATTAGACAAATAAATTCACAAGGAGTAGATATATATTCCAACTATATATGCATCAGATAAAATGATTTAAGCGTTGCACCGGGTAAAGAATGAGTAATTTATTAGGGCCCCTTCAAGTCATTTCAATTAATTATCACATGAGGTAAACATCACCCATTGCTTGACAATAAACAAAGTTACCACAATCTTATAAGGTGATAACAGATGCTCTTTATTGCTATAAATTATATTTGTGCGTTTTTAAGTCATCTGATGTTAATGGCACTTATCCCATGACACTCCCCATGTCAAATTACCCACACATTTCCTGAGCTGATAATAAATGCTCTTCATTGATCATATATGTTAAGATAATTTATTAGTCCCCCTTTAAGTCACATGAGGTGAAAGCGCCTAGCCCATGGTCAGGTGACCCCTGTGTACCAATTTTCATACATATCGTCAAAGCTGATAACGAATGCTCTTTATTTTATCTATATGATATAGAACTCTCTCTTTATTGTTCATCACATATGATAATATAATTTTAAAATTTGCCTTTAGGGTCAATGGCACCTATCCAATGGTAATCCTGGGTCAATTTATCCCTACACACCGTACCAATTTCAAGTGACCAGGGTCCAACTAGTTTGGGTTTGTCATTAATTATTTAATTAAAATTATTTATTGGTGCCCCTTTAAGTTGTCTGAGGTCAATGCCACTTATCCTATGACACTCAATTTGCCCATGTGTACCAATTTTCATCAACTCCTCTAGCCAAAATATATATAAATATTTGTGTATGTGAATTTTTTTTCCATGGTGGGGGGAGGGGGAGATATACAGAGTTGGGAAAGAAAACCAGGGGCAGATGACGTGGTACGTGTACCAGCCAATCTTGATACAGAGAATATCAGAAGGCATCTTTGTTGAAGACTTATAATCAGTTTTGTCCATATTTTGCCAAGATAAATTATATTAACCCGCTTGCAGCATTAAAGATCCTGTGCCAGTGCATTCTCTTATATATGTGTCTCCCATAGGGAGAATGCACTGGTTTACAAGGTTGAGGTAAATATTGTTAGGTCAAGGTATGCTCTCATATATGTGAGGATCCCTATGGGAGACTCATATATAAGAAAATGCACTGGCACAGGATCTTTATATATGTAAGAGAATGCATTGGCACAGGGTTTTTCACAAAATTTCAAGAAGCCCCAATCATGGAATGGTTAATTATAAATGACCATATTGGCTCAATATTGGGAATATAATAGCAAATTTAAATAGCAAAATTGTTATTTTGTACATACATGTATATGTTTCACTGGTGTCCAAACTAGACTGAATTTTAAGGTAAATAATGTGAATGACTTGTTCATTTTCAGTAAATAGTACTTAATACTCCATTGGAATTAACCCTTTTATAACTAAACAATGTGGTGAATTGGTGATAGGGGTGGGGTTTATCCAATAGATACCACAACCCAATTTTTTTAACAGTTGGGAATTTCATACCTGGTATATTTCAAACTAACTATAAGTCGAAAATTTTCTGATATTAATTTTGCATTTATACTATGGGGACTAATTTTTTTTTTTTCTTAGTAAAAAAACCCATACATGTAGATGATCAATGAAGAGCGCTTGTTATTAGCTCAGAAGATATGTGGGATAATTTGTGCACACAGAGATAAATTGACATAGGGAGTGTCATGGGATAGTTGATATTGACCTCAGATGACTTAAAGAGGCACTAATAATTACAAATAAAGAGCGTTTATTGTCATCTTAAAGAAAGAAACTGTGGGAATGTGCCAAATTCTACATATTCTGGTAAAGTATTTTAAAAGCAAGAGCAAAATTAAATAATTCAAATCCATATGCTCTACTTTTCTCATATTAACATTATATATACTAGATTGAACAAAGTGTTAAAAAATTACACAAAAAATTGAAGAAAATTAATCTCCAGAAAAAGTTTTCTCGAACACTATCTTTTAATTGAATTAAATATTAGTGTCTTTTTAAAGATATCTGCGCCTTTCTTGTGATACTCCCAGTGTCAACATGAATCCATTTTTTTAAATATTATTTCAGGGCTTTCTTGTGAGACATATTTTAAGGTCACAACCTGTTATTTCTTCAACAAATGCCAAACATTGATTTTGATAATAGACACAAATTTTCACTTTGGCCAAGGGCTTAGGTCCAATCTTGCTGAATCTTAAATACATGGAAATATCTAGTTCTGGGTTAAATAGCTTTGATAATAGTGCAAGGATGGATACCTTAAAGGTATACATTTTTTTTCTGGTTATTGTTCGAATTTTAAAAAGATTAGATTATTTTTCACCATATAATGTATTTCCATGACAAATATTTAGCACAAATGTTAATGCATATGGAATTATGGATTTCTATGTACTTCATCCTTTTTTCTCTGCACTATTCCTAATT